>CM035173.1:5755191-6171568 GCA_020205615.1 Panax quinquefolius | reverse complement strand
AAGAAAGTTTTTCAAATTCCAAATAGAAATTGGCGAAATCCCAAAGCAGCGATTTTACGGCTATAATCAAATTTCGGTCAATAAATGGGGTCCACCGACATGTTTAACATGTTTTAAACATTTAATGCCACAAAAATACTCTTCCTCCTCAGATACTCATATATCCCACATTAGATTTGTGTAAAATATCACCGTTAATATATTATTAAAATAATATATTTAAAATGAATTATTTTATCGTAAAAAGATAAAATATTAATTTTCAACAATTGTCATTTTAAAATTTTTTTCCATCTATATCCACATAAAATCAATATTTTCCTCATCATATAAATCAATAATTAATTATTCACAAATAATATTACGTAATCACAATATTGACAACCTGTGCGGTTCCTGAGAGAAGGGGCTTTCCAATAAGAATTTCTTCTTACTTGCCGCAATTAGATGACTCAAACCTCTCCTTAGCGTAACTTTCTAGACATTGCCCATAATGTTATCTAATAATATTATTCGGATAATATGAATTATCGCTTCGATAATGAAAATAATCGTGTAATGACAATTATTGAAACAATGAAGAATATAAAATATCAACGCGTAATTATTAACTCAATAAAATATCGAATAAAGTAATTACGTAACCATTATTGAGTAAAGTGCCTTCTTACGTAGAATCAATAATTGGTGCAATCCGGTGCTTTACTTGTTCAACAACGCCAGTATTAGTGTGTTTTAACCAACGGGTATTCCAACAAGATAAACGGTGAATAACTACGCCCGTTATTTAAAAACAACTTATATTTGTCGTTTTCTTTATCCAATCGCTCAGTTATGGGGCTCCACACATGGTCACGCGCCGTATTTAATATTCGACGAAGCATTTAATATTCCACGACCAAACGAATATTCCCAAGCGATAATGAATATTTTATAACCACTTGCTTATTTTGAAATATTTGCGTATTTAACCATAACTATCCACATTAATCAAATCAACCCTTACTATTTCAAAATAATAAATAAAGGAAATTCCTTTTTATTTAAAAAATTTTCGGTCTTCGGGGAGACTCGATGATTCTCCACAGATCAATAATCGAGGATAATGTGCAACAGATGGCGATAATCCTCTATAAACAACAACACCGATCAATTGACGATCGACCAGACGCTTAAGAGGTTTTAGAATTCATGCAACATCGCTAAAGGCGACTTCTATCCAAAACGTGGGTGGAAACACGAAAAACTCTCGGCGGCCACCGCTAAACAATTCAAGGAGCTGGGACCACATAGGAGTTTAAGGAGAGCCAAAACCACTTGGCGGAAGTATGGATAAAGCAGATTACCAAGATATTTGATGTCTTGGAATGCTCCGAGGAGTAAAAAGGTTCCTTTCACGCTTTTATGTCAAGCGGAGAGGCAGAGACTTGGTGGGAATAGGTAAAACGACTCAACCTTCTTTCAGATCAAGATATCTTGGGAGAAGTTATGAGAGTCGTTCAACGACAAATACTTTCCGAAAGTATTCGCCACATGAAGGAGGTGGAGTTTATCAAGTTGGAACAAAACAATATGACCGTGTGTCGCAATACGAGGCAAAATTTGCGGAGTTATCACTTTCGGCCCCACTTGGTGGATAATGAAGAGAGAATGGCGCGAATGTTTTTAAGAGGTTTGAAGTCGAGATACGCCAACATCTTATTTCTCATAAACCGTGTTTGTATCGAGATGTTGTAAATAGGGCTCGATTAGTGGAAGTAGCGATAACGAGTCAACGAAACTAAAAAGAAGCTGCCAAAAAAAATTATAATATAATGAGAGTATTCATCAAGCGGTGACAACAAGCGTGGAGGAATCAATGGGCCAAATATGGTAACCACTTCGGTGGTAATCGGGTACAAAAACAATAAGAATGGACATTTCAAGAAAAGGAGATTCAACAATGATGGAAAGGCGTCAAGACCAAAGACCGTTGTTAAGGAAGGAGAAAGACCACCTATCATATGCTTCAAATGCGGAGGAGAGGACACATCGATCGAATCTGCGTCATGCCAGTCCAAAGCATGTTATAATTGTGGAAGAGAAGGTCACTTAGCTCGATTTTGTCGTTTCATCAAGACAAATTCAACTAGGATGGAGGCACCAAAGGTCGTCCTGCACAAACCAAAGCCGTAGTTTAAGAGAGAGCATTTTTTCTCGTGACGAGGAACCTGAATAAAATTATCACAGGTAAGTTAATCATAAGCTCTTGCGAAGTCTATACCGTGTTAGATACCAGTTCTACCCACTCTTTTATTTCACCTAGTTGTGTTCAACGTTTAAATTTGACTCCGAAGAAGTTAAACTTTGACTTATTGGTTGAAACTTCGTTAGTAGGAGCCTTCATATCGCTACTATATTTTTAAATCTTGTTTGATTCAAATAAACATTTTCACGTTACCTGTCGATCTTATCTTTTTGAAAATATTTGCCTTTGATGTGATTTTAGGAATCAATTGGTTAACTACTCATCATGCTTTTCGTAAGGTTGTTAGTTTTTATATTCATAACCAACTTGTTGTGCGAATTCAAGTAACCAAACTACTAAAGTCAATTATTGTCATATCAAGCCATAAGTAAAGAGCCCCGAACCTTTCGTTGTCGACTTCCTTGTGTGGAATGCACCGATGCCGGACTTTTCAGTAGGCGACATCGTGAATGAAGATGGCAAGTTTATAGTATCATCGTTGTGAGGTGCTATCTCAGTTAAAGGATAGAAGTCACGGTTGGTATCAATGTGACGTACTATCCAAGTCTTGGACGAGAGTCACAGTTTTGAATGATATTTCTATTATTAATAAATTTCCTGGCGTATTCTTGAAGACTTCTTAGCCTACTTAGAGCGTGAAATCGAATTTCGTTTTGACCCCAGTATAAAACTCATTTCTTAAACCCTCAAATATTTCTTCAACTAAAATGAACAGTTTACGTGGTTTATGATGAAAGTCATAATAAAAGCATTGGACTAATGAAAATCATGGGTATACGTGGTATTAGTAAGTGTTATGATGAGTTATGTGAAAACATGAAAGTTTCTTAAAAATCACAAGGAGTTAAAAACCAGATTTTGGTGAAAAACGTAACATGAAATTCAATTGACCAAATCTCCTATTATATTTTGAATTTTGAGTGTGATTAAGTCCTAGAGTTAGATCTATGAGTTACCTAACTAATCCAAGTGGAATCAATGAAAAGGTGTTGTAGATTTTCGTGTGGACTGATTTTAGCAAAGGAGTCAAAACTTCAAAATGTCCAAAAAGTGCTCGCCGCCACATTTTTTGTAAGGGCTGTTTTGGCCACTAAATTTATGTGAAAAATTTTGGCCTTTTGGGACATGAAAATATATGTTATAAAGTACCTCCTGTCCAAAAATGAGCTCATCCTCGACTTAAAATGAACAAGTTATGACCATTTCAATATTTAGGTTTTTTGACGAAAAAATGCTATAATCTGAGTTCTATAACTCCGATGACCATGAAATTTAAACTGGAGGCTCACATTAACATGTGTAAGGTCCTGCCAAGATTTGGGAATTTCTGGAGTTAAACTTGAGGTAGCAAATTTCTTAAGGAATTAATTAGAAATTGATTTTTGAAAAATAGTAAATGAATTTTAAAAATTCTGAGAAAAATATATTTTCATTATGGGACTATATTATGCTAAATCCCGTAAAAGAAATATTTTTGGGACTGATTTGGTATTTTTCATGAAAATAGTTTAGTTACTTAACATATGAGTTAAATATATGTTATGTGAAGTAATGAAAGTTGAAAATAGGATTTTATGGCTAGAGAATCCTATATAGAGTATATGCATATTTTTTGATGAGGATTTGATAATTGGTGATGATATCGTATGAGTATGGCATTTTGAATGATTAAATGCATTATATGGTAAAAGCGTAAACAATTGAGATAAATTGTTTATAAATTTAAGAAGTGATTAAAATATTGTTATAATATTAATGATATTAGATTATGAGATTATTAAGTGATTGATAACATGGGGATATTCTTGAATCTCGGATAAATTATATTATAAATGTTTAATATTTATCCTTTATCTCATTTGATTGATTCTTTATATCATTATCCTCACGCTTATATTGTGTTGAAAGTCATCCGTGGCTTACGTGAATAGATGGACTTTGTTATGATTATGACGAGGATTGTTCAGTATAATTATAACCGTAATTGAAAACACGATTATCTTTGGTCAGTAGTGCATGGATAATTTGTGGTCGTGATACTAATGAATACACGATTATCTTTGGTAGTAGTGCATGGATAATTTGTGGTCGTGATACTAATGAATACACGATTATCTTTGTCAGTAGTGCATGGATAATTCGTGGTCGTGATGATACTAATAAATACACGATTATCTTTGGCCGTAGTGCATGGATAATTTGTGGTCGTGATACTAATGAATACAAGATTATCTTTGGCCGTAGTGCATGGATAATTTGTGGTCGTGATACTAATGAATACACGATTATCTTTGGTCGTAGTGCATGGATAATTTATGGTTGTGATCTTAATGAATACACGATTATCTTTGGTAGTAGTGTATGGATAATTCGTGGTCGTGATACTAATGAATATCCTTGGCCTGTAGTGCAGGGATGATTCGATGATATGGATTAATTATTGAGCTGAGTCTCAACAATGAAATATTAATTCATGGATGTGGTAAAAGTCATCTTTGGCCGTAGTGCATTGATAGACTTGGTATGATTATGACCAAGGATTATTCGGTATAATCATGACCGTAATTGAAAACACGAATATCCTTGGCGATTAGTGCATAGATAATTCGTGGTCGTGGATACTATTAAGTCATTGCCTCAAAGATTATTGGTTTTACTGAGCTTGTATATCTTTGGCCCGTAGTGCAAAGATGAATTGTTAATGAATATCTTTGGTAGGATTGTGAAGACGAATTTAATATTTTTAACGATAAAGGTATTCAAGGTATCCTCACCTCTTTATCATATCAGTCGTAGCCTAATTTCGAGGGCTTAAATTTCATGTTAAGGGAGGTTGTAAGACCAAACTTTTATAAATAAAGATGAATTTTCTATAAATATTATTTTTGAATATTATGGAATAAATTTGATATAATGTTATAGTTCAGGTAATATTTATAAATTTTGCAAAGTTAGCAAGTTGTTATAAAATATTCGTTTGGTTGGAGAATATTCTTTTTGTGGGGAATATTCAGACGACTACTCAATCGATGGTGGACCCCTGGCGGAAGTATTATCGTAGTTAGAAAGCGACAAAATTATCTTTCTATAAAAATAACTACAGAGGTGTTACCGTTAAAAACCGTTGAACTACCCGGTAGTAGTAAAAGTAAAGAATCTGGCGTGGTTGCATAAGTAGCACACGGTATTGATTATTGATGCTTATATGAAGTCGCTTAGCTATACTCAATTATTGCTACAAGAATTGTCGATCATATCTCTTATATTATTGATTCAATTATTGTCACAAGATCATCTCGTATAATATGTTATATTATTAATTGAGACGACAAGTTATAAATGATTAATAATTGTTGAAAGATTAAATATGTTTTGATTAAAAATAAAATGATTTGTGGTAATATTTATTAAATCCTTGATATATATAAAGAGTCTATTATGAGACGTTTGTGGTAAGTTTGATTATTTTATGGGGGGCCCATATGTCATCATCTAAGAGTCTCTTCGTCAATAGTAAATAGTATTTACCTTTGTGAATAGTAATTACCTTCGTCAATAGTATTTACCTTTGTGAATAGTAATTACCTTTGTGAATAGTAATTACCTTCGTCAATAGTAATTACCTTCGTCAATAGTAATTACCCCTTTGCAAATAGTAGTTGTCTCTTCAATATTACCAAGAGTTAACTGCCTCTTCGGTGTTTCAAGGGTTAATTACCCCTTCGCAAATAGTAGTTGTCTCTTCAATATTATCAAGAGTCATTTGACCCTTTGTTAACACCAAGAGCCACCCTCGCTTTTCTATAAATAGAAAGCTCATTCTTCATTATTTCTTACTTAATTCAATGAAACTCTCAGAGAGAGAAACTATAGAGAAAAAAAAAAAGTATTCGCTACTTCACTTTTCCAATATTCATTCTTCTAAGGTAAGGGATATTATTTGTTGTGCACCGTAAGGGTGTTATTCTTTCTTATCAATGAAGAGAACTTCATTATTCCATTCTTTATTATTCTCGTTGGAATAACTTGATACGCTGTGATACCCTATACTTGGTGAAATCCTTATGTTATTCCATTCTTATTTATTACATTGGAATAACTTTGATACGTGGTTTACCCTATACTTGGTGACATTCTTCTATTATTACAGTTTTATTATTTCATTTGGAACATCCTGCCTCGTGTGTTTTACAGTGACACTGGTTCCGTCTTTATTATTCTGTTGGAATATTGTAAGACCCCAACTTATTATTAATGAAATTTAATTTTCTATTTATTATTTTGAAATAGTGAGGGTTGATTTGATTAATGTGGATAGTTATAGGGTAAAATACGCAAATATTTTAAAATAAGCAAGTGGTTATAAAATATTCATCATTGTTTCTGGGAATATTCATTTGGTCGTGGAATATTCGTGATCGTTTGTGAATATTCGTATTTACTGACAAGCAAAGCCATGTGTGGGCCCCATAACTGAAAAGCGATTGGATGAAGAAAACGATAAATATAAGTTGTTTAAAAATAACTACAGAAGTTATATCAAGTAATCTTTGTTAAAATACTCTTGGTGGTTAAAACACAAGAAGACGTGGTATTGCACCAATTATTGATTCTTACGTAAGAAGGCACTACTCAATAATGGTTACGGTAAAGAATTATCGCTCAAAGATTTTATTTTATTGATTTAATAATTGTGCGTTGATATTTTATATTGTTGTTGTTTCAATAATTGTCATTACACAAGTATTTTTCATTATCGAAGCAATAATTCATATTATCTCAATAATATTATTAGATAACATTATTGGCAATGTCTAGAAAGTTCTCGTTCAAGGAGAGGTTTGGTCACCTAATCAAGCGCCAAGAAGAAGAAATTTTATCGAAAGCCCCTCTTTCCCGGAACCGCCTCGTTGTCAATATTGTGATTCTCGTAATATTATTTGTGAATAATTAATTATTGATTCATATGATGAGGAAAATATTGATTTTATGTGGATATAGATGGAGAAAATTTTTAATGTGACAATTGTTGAAAATTGAAATTTTATCTTTTTCGATAAAATAATTCATTTAAATATATTATTATATTTTAATAATATAATAATGGTGATATTTTTACAACGAATGTGGGATATATGAGTATACGAGGAGGAAGAGTATTTTTGTTGCAATAAATGTTTAAAACATGTTAAACATGTCAATGGACCCCATTTATCGATCGAAATTTGATTATAACCGTAAAATCGCCCGCTTGTGGATTTCGGCCAATTTCTGTTTGGAATTTGGAAAACTTTCTTCTCGCAAAGTTGTAGAGAATTGAATTTCCTATAAAAAGTCGCGAGATTCGAATTTTCTGATAAAAGGGCTATTTATTGTGAATTATCAAAGTTCAAGTTCAAATAATTGATTTTTGGAAGTTTAAAATATTTTTAGTTAGAAAAACGTTTTTTTGGAATGTTTGGGGCATCTTTAACATGTGTTTGATGGCTGAAATCAGATTCTAAAGTATGCGTAGAAAATTTATATAATTATTATTATTTATTAAATTTTTCGCTTTGTGTTCTAAGCAATTTCCTATAAATAGGTGCTTAGGTTAGAATTGAAAATCACACCGTAAATCAAGTTTTTCTCTATATTATCGAGTTTATTCTTGTGAGTATTTTGAGTATACTTTGAGTATTGTTAGACGGTGCAAGTTCCTTCAAAGACTTATATCCTAGATTCCAATTTGTAAGTACTAATCTTTCGAGGTAAGTGGATATTTTTTTTTCAGAATGATATTATTTCTTCAATATCATTATGTTGAAATATTGATCTCAAGTTTTTATCAAATTTGGAACTTTTTTGGTGTTTGAGTTACTATTCACGAAAGTATTCACGATGATAAGATTATTCACTATTCAATATACTAAGATTATTTTTGACTATTCATCAAAAACCTAAAAAAAAATTTTTCTTTTCATTCTAAAATATCTATTTCGGATACTAGCTTTGATTGTATCCATGTTTTGATCATTCTTGAATTTTACACCACTATGATTATTTTTGAGGTATTTTTGGACGTGGATAAAACAAAGTACTAATCCTTAATCCTTAATCCTTGTCATTTTGTTTCATCGGATTGCTTTAAAAAAAAATATTTTCATCATCTTCTCGCCTTAAATGATGATATTATGGAATATCTTTGGCCCAGAAGCAAAAGATGAATGATTTTCAAGAATATCTTTGGCCCAGAGCAAAAGATGATGTGTGTTTAGATGAACATGATTAATCGATGAATATCTTCGCCTCAGTAGTGCAAAGCAAAGATGAATATTTGATTCCAGATATATATCGATTGATGTTCTGGGATATAAGAGAGACGATGAACTTTTAAATTCATACATGTAAGATAGTAGTTTGCATTCTCTACTTAACTCTTCTAATGAATTATTATTTCGCTGTAATATTGATTTAAAATTTGTTGCCTATCAGATTCTATTAGATTTTTCCTCGTCAAGACTAACGATAATTTGTTGTATATTATCTTAGTCATAATATTCTTTATCGAAGCTAGTTGAGCTCACCCTTTTCCTTTTTGTTCCATTTTTCTTCTCGTGAGGCTAGAATATAGCGAAAGTACGTAGCTCTGGGTATGGAATGAAGGTTCTAGAGAGAGTTGTTTAGTAGTCCTCACCATTTTTGTAAAATAATGTATCAATAAATGTGATGAGGATTTATTTGAGTATAGATATTGTCTGTAAGATAATATTTGTATTCAAACTCACGCTTTTATTGTTGTAATAATAAAGTTGTAGTTGTTTCGCATCACGTATCGACAACTCGTAATGGGTGATGTATACCTATTTTGGGGGGCGCCATACTTGGTATCGTAGCTTAGGATATGATCTCCAAGTGAGATCGGGGAATAGAACTCAGGAGGGAGAGACGAGTAAATCCTTCGCTAAAGTGTGTCCTACCTAAGCTTATTTGTTAGTTGGTCAAGATATAGGATATTATGTGATATATTGATTTCTTAATTAACCCTTGTTTTACGACAAGATTTGAGAATGTCGATCGAGAATATTAACAATGAAAATGAGACCGTGGAGACGCTCAGATCACCAACGAGGAGAGAACGCGGCAACAGTCGGGCAATGTTCCTCCCGTGAACAACACCACCGAAAGCAGATGATGAACGAGGGATGTTTAGAAGTTTTTTGCAGCTCATGCAAAATCGCACGAGGAGACTCGTGTTCAAAATATAGGAGGAAATGATAGAAATTCACGGGTTGTCACAAACCAAGCGCTCAAAGAGTTGGGACCACTAGAATTTAAGGGAAAGCCGATCCGATCATGGCGAAAACACGGGTCAAGCAAATTACCAAGATATTCGATGTCTGGGATGCACGGAGGAACAGAAGGTTCCATTCGCCACCTTTTATGTTCCGTGGCGAAAGTAGCATTTCATCATCGGTGGAGTCTCATGAAGCGCACTCCATCCACCAAGACTCAAAGATGTCTCGGGAGACGCTTTCAGAATTATTTAATGACAAATACTTTCCCGAAAGTGTTCGCTATATGAAGGAAGTGGAGTTCATCGATTAGAATAAAACAAAACGATTTGTCTCTCAAGACGAGGCAAAGTTTGCAGAGTTAGGTTTGCAGACCTCATTTGGTGGAGAATGAGGAACGATGACGCGGATGTTTCGAGAGGTTTGAAACCCCAAGATACGACAAGATCTCATTTATCATAAATTTTTCTCTATTCAGATATGTTGTAAATGTGGCTCAATTATTAGAGCGAGATAACGAAAGTATGTTCAACCGAGGGACCATAACCAGGATCGTACTGTAGATAAGCAACAATGTAATAATGATAACCATGGAGAAAGAAACAGACGGACAAAATGGTAACCACTCGGTGGTAATCATGGCCATGAAAATGTAAGAAGCGAAGTCAGAGGAGATTTAAAAAAAGAGGAGATTTAACAACGACTATGTGAAGACGACATAAAGGCAAGAAAGAATCGGGTTCTAAAGGAGGAGAACGACCACCCATTATATGCTATAAATGCGAAAAGAAGGACATATCACCCAAACCGCCCACAACATTCAAGGTATGCTATAATTGTGGAAAGGAAGGACATATCGCCGAGATCAGACGCAGAGCGAAACCTAGTTCAATGGGGATGGTGACTCAAAAGATCGTCCCGTAAAAGTCAAAGTCAACGATTCCGGAAGAAGAGTTTTGTTGTGATCGGTCAAAATGCGAGGAACCCAAACGAGGTGATCACGGTAAGCTATTTATAAATTCTCGCAAGTTTATACCTTACTTGATACCGGCATACCCATTCATTTATCTCCCGCATGTGCTCAACGCTTAAACTTGACTCCGAGAAATTAGACTTTGACCTATCTCGTGGAAACTCCGTTAGAGAAACTTTCATCACATCCATCGCTTATAAATCTTGTTTGATTCAAGTTGGCACCATCACCTTACCGTTGATTTTATCTCTTTAAAGATACTTGCTTTTGATGTGATTTTAGGATTGATTGGTTAACTACTCATCATGCCAAAATTGATTATTTTCGTAAGGTGTTAGTTTTCATATTCCTAACCAACCCGTCAGATTTAATTCAAGCAACTAAACCATTAAAATCAATCATCATCATATCTAATCATAAAGCTATTCGCTTATTGAAAAACGGATGTCAAGCTTTCTTAGCCCATGTTATGGATTTGAATAAAGACACGCCAAATTTGAATAATATTCCGTTGTTATCGACTTTCCCGACGATTTCAAGAACTTCCTGGCCTACCCCCGTAACGTGAAGTTGAATTCTTTATTGATCTTCAAACCCGGCACAAAGCCCATTTCTAAAACCCCATATCGAATGGCTCCTATTGAACTTCGGGAGTTAAAGGTCCAACTACGTGGAATTGTTGGACATCGGTTTCATCTGGCCCTAAGACATCTCCTCGGGGTGCTCCCTGCTTTTATTCAGTAAAGAAGAAAGACGGAGTATGCGACTTTGTATCGACTATCGGAATGAACCATGTCACCATCAAGAATAGGTATCCTCTACCTCAGATTGATGACTTGTTTGAATTGTAAGGGCACAATTTTTTCAAAATCGATCTTCAAGATTCGGATATCATCATCAAGATTAAAATCGAGGATATTCCAAAGACCGCCTTTTAAATCCTAAGACGGGCATTACGAATTCTTAGTCATGTGTTTTGATCGACTAACTAATTCCTCATGGCTTTCATGGATATGATGAACCGAAAACAAGTATTCAAGGAATATTCGATCGGAAGTGTTGTTGTTGTGATGTCTTTATTGATGACATCCTCATATATTCCAAAATCTGGTTCGGATGGATTTGTTATGACACGCAATGCTCACCGAGCAAGGTTAGGATGTTAAATGCTGGATTCAAGACCCAATTATTATTAATGAAATTTTAATTTATTATTTATTATTTTGAAATATTAGCGATGGATGGAATAAATGATGTCAAATAAAATAGGGAAATAAATAAATTATAAAATATAAAATATCATCAAGTGGTTATAAAATTGTTGAATATTCGTTTGGTCGTGGAATATTCAGATCGTCAGAATATTCGCATTTATCACAAAAGCCAACCCATGTGGGCCCCATAACGGAAAGCGATTGGATGAAGAAAACGACAAATATAAGTTGTTTAAAAAATAACTACAGTTGTTACTGTTATACATCATCGTTAAAATACTTGCGGTGGTTAAAAAAACAAGAATTATTACTGTATTGCACCAATTATTGATTCTTACGTAAGAAGGCACTACTCAATAATGGTTACAAGAATTATCGCTCAAGATTTTATATCGAGTTAATAATCATCGCATTGATATTTTTATATGTCGTTGTTTCAATAATGTCATTACACAATATTTTTCATTATCGGCTAATAATTCATATTATCCTAATAATATTATTAGATAACATTATTGGCAATGTCTAGAAAGTTCGCTAAGGAGAGGTTTGGTCACCTAATCAAGGCGCCAAGAAGGAGAAATTTTATCGAAAGCCCTCTTTCCTGAACCGCCTCATTGTCATATATCAGGATTCTCGTAATATTATTTGTGAATAATTAATTATTGATTCATATGATGAGGAAAATATTAATTTTATGTGGATATAGATGGAGAAAATTTTAATGTGACAATTGTTGAAAATTGAAATTTTATCTTTTTTCTCGATAAAATAATTATTTAAATATATTATTATATTTTAATAATATAATAATGGTGATATTTTTACAACTAATGTGGGATATATGAGTATACGAGGAGGAGGAAGAGTATTTTTGTTGCAATAAATGTTTAAAACATGTTAAACATGCTCTGGACCCCATTTATCGATCAAATTTGATTATATTAGAAATTCGTAAAATTGCCCGCTTGTGGATTTTTTGGCCAATTTCGTTTGGAATTTGAAAAAACTTTCTTCGCAAAGTTGTAGAGAATTGAATTTCCTATAAAACTCGCGAGATTCGAATTTTCTGATAAAAGGGCTATTTATTGTGAATTATTGAAGTTCAAGTTCAAATAATCGATTTTTGGAAGTTTTAATTATTATTTTAAAAACGTTTTTTTTTTTGCATTTAAGTGGGCTAATATGTGATATTAATTGCTGAAATCAGATCTTCAAAGATGGGCTAAGGAAATTTATAATATATATTAATATTTTATTAAATTTTCGCTTTGTGTTCTAAAGATTTTCCTATAAATAGGTGCTTAGTTAGAATTGAAAATCACACCGTAAATCAAGTTTTTCTCTCTATATTATCGAGTTTATTCTTGTGAGTATTTTGAGTATACTTTGAGTATTGTTAGACGGCAGTAAGTTCCTTCAAAGACTATACCCTAGATTCCAAACTAGAAGTACTAATCTTTCGAGGTAAGTGGATGTTATTTTTTCTCAAATGATATTATTTCTTCAATATCATTATGTCAAATATTGGTTGAACTTTTTATCAAATTTGAACTTTTTTTTCTTGGGTTATATTATTCATGGAAGTTATTTATTCATGAGTTACTATTCACGAAGTTACTATTCACGAAGTTACTATTCACGAAGTTACTATTCACGTAGTACTATTCATGAAGCTGAAGAAGATTTTTTTTGTGGAATTTCTATCTTTTGTGTGTCTGAGTTATTATTCACGATACTCAAGACTATTCATATTCACGACTATACGATAGAAAAAAAATAAAATTTCTTCTTTTTGTCCAAAATATCTATTCTCGATACTAGCTTTGATCAGATCCATGTTTTGATCATTCTCAATTTTACACCACTATGATTATTTTTGAGGTATTTTTGAACATGGATAAAACAAAGTACTAATCCTTAATCCTTAATCCTTGTCATTTTGTTTCACCGATTCGATTCGCTTTTAAAAAATATTTTCATCATCCTCGCCTTAAATGATGATATTATTGAATATCTTCGCCCAGTAAAAAAAAAGATGAATGATTTTCAAGAATATCTTTCGTCAGAGTGCAAAGATGAATGTGTTTAGATGAACAATGACTAATCGATGAATATCTTCGCCTCAGAGCAGAAAAAAAGATGAATATTTGATTCCGTATGTATATCGATTGATGTTTTGTGGATAAAAGATAGACGATGAACTTTTAAATTCATACATGTAAGATAGTAGTTTGCATTCTCTACTTAACTCTTCTAATGAATTATTATTTCACCATAATATTGATTTAAAATTTGTTGCCTATCAGATTCTATTAGATTTTTTCCCCGTCAAGACTAACGATAATTTGTCAGATATTATCTTAGTCATAATATTCTTTTATCGGGCTAGTTGAGCTCACCCTTTTCCTTTTTGTTCCATTTTTTTTCTCGTGAGGCTAGAATATAATGAGTATTTAGCCTGGGTATGGAATGAAGGTTTTAGAAAGATTGTTTAGTAGTCCTCACCATTTTTTTGTAAAATAATGTATCAATAAATGTGATGAGGATTTATTTGAGTATAGATATTGTCTGTAAGATAATATTTGTATTCAAACTCACGCTTTTATCGTTGTAATAATAAAGTTGTAGTTGTTTCGCATCACGATCGACAACTCGTAATGTGGTGATGTATACCTATTTTGGGGGGGCGCCACAGCTTGGTATCGTAGCTTAGGATATGATCTCCATGAGATCGGGAATAGAACCAGAGGGAGAGACGAGTAAATCCTTCGCTAAAGGTGTCCTACCTAAGCTTTTTTTTTAGTTGGTCAAGATATAGGATATTATGTGATATATTGATTTCTTTAATTAACCCTTGTTTTTTTACGACAAGATTTGAGAATGTCGATCGAGAATATTAACAATGGAAATGAGACCGTGGAGACGCTCAGACTCACCAACGAGGAGAACGCAACAGTCGGGCAATGTTCCTCCCGTGAACAACACCACCGAAAGCAGATGATGAACGAGGGATGTTTAGAAGCTTTTTGCAGCTCATGCAAAATCGCATTTAGGAGACTCGTGTTCAAAATATGTGAGGAAATGATAGAATTACCAAGTTGTTGTCACAAACCAAGCAGCTTCAAAGAGTCGGGACCACCTGTAATTTAAGGGAAAGCCGATCCCGATCACGGCATGGAAACACGGGTCAAAACAAATTACCAAGATATTCGATGTCTCTGGGATGCACCTGAGAACAGAAGGTTCCATTCGCCACCTTTATGTTCCCATGGCGAAAGCGATCATCGGTGGGAGTCTCAGGAAGTTGCACTCCATCCAAACAAGACTCAAAGATGTCTTGGGAAACGCTTTCAGAACTATTTAATGACAAATACTTTCCGAAAGTGTTCGCTATACGAAGGAAGTGGAGTTCATCGACAGAGCAAAACAACACGACGACATTTGTCTCAAAGACGAGGCAAAGTTTGCAGAGTTATCCGTGTTTGCACCTCATTTGGTGGAGAATGAGGAACGATGACGCGGATGTTTTTAGAGGTTTGAAACCCAAGATACGCCAAGATCTCATTTCTCATAAACTTTTCTCTATTCAGATGTTGTAAACAGGCTCAATTATTAGAGCGAGATAACGAGTACTGGCCAACCGAGGGACCACAACCAGATCGCATCGTAGATAGCAGCCAATGTAATAATGATAACCAAATGGAGAAAGAAACAGACGGACAAAAATGGTAACCACTCCGTGGTAATCATGGCCATGAAAAAATGTAAGAAGCGAGTCAGAGGAGATTTTAAAAGAGGAGATTTAACAACTAATTATATGAAGACGATAAAGGTTTGCAAAGAATCGGTTCTAAGTGGAGGAGAACCACCACCCATTATATGCTATAAATGCGGAAAGAGGGACATATCACCAAACCGCCCACAACAGCTCAAAGTATGCTATAATTGTGGAAAGGAAGGACATATCGCCGAGATCAGACAGAGAATAAACCTAGTTCAATGGGGATTCGGTGACTCAAAAGATCGTCCCGTAAAAGTCAAAGTCAACGATTCCGGAAGAGCGCTTTGTTGTGATCGGTCAAAATGCGAGGAACCCAAACGAGGTGATCACGGTAAGTTATTTATAAATTTGCTAAGTTTATACCTTACTTGATAACCGGTATACCCATTCATTTATCTCTCCCGCATGTGCTCAACGCTTAAACTCGACCGAGAAATTAGACTTTGACCTATCTCGTGGAAACTCCGCTAGAGAAACTTTCATCACATCCATCGCTTATAAATCTTGTTTGATTCAAGTTGGCACCATTACCTTACCGTGACCTTATCTCTTTAAAGATACTTGCTTTTGATGTGATTTTAGGATTGATGGTTAACTACTCATCATGCCAAAATTGATTGTTTTCGTAAGGTTGTTAGTTTTCATATTCCTAACCAACCCGTTGTATTTAATTCAAGCAACTAAACCATTAAAATCAATCATCGCCATATCTAATCATAAAGCTATTCGCTTATTGAAAAAACGGATGTCAAGCTTTCTTAGCCCATGTTATGGATTTGAATAAAGACACGCCAAATTTGAATAATATTTCCGTTGTTATCGATTTTCCGACGATTTTCAAGAACTTCCTGGCCTACCCCGTAACGTGAAGTGAATTTTATTTATCGATCTGAAACCCGTACAAAGCCCATTTCTAAAACCCCATATCGAATGGCTCCTATTGAACTTCAGAGTTAAAGGTCCAACTACGTGAATTGTTGGACATCTGCTTCATCTGGCCCCTAAGACATCTCCTCGGGGGGTGCCCTGCTGCTTATTTGTAAAGAAGAAAGACGGAGTATGCGATTTCAGTATCGACTATCTGAATCGAACCATGTCACCATCAAGAATAGGTATCCTCACCTCGTGATTGATGACTTGTTCGACCAACCAGTAGGGGCACAACAATTTTTCAAAAATCGATCTTCGCTCGATATCATCACCAAGATTAGAATCGAGGATATTCCAAAGACCGCTTTTAACTCCCCAGATGGGCATTATGAATTTTAGTCATGTCTTTTTGACTAACTAATGCTCCCGCGGCTTTCATGGATATGATGAACCGAGTATTCAAGGAATATTTCGATCAATTTGTTGTCATTTTTTTATTGATGACATCCTTATATATTCCAAAAGTCGTGGAAGATCATGAGCACCATTTGAAGTCGGTACTCCAAAGGCTTCGTGAAAACAAACTATATGCCAAATTGAAGAAATGCGAAGTTCGCTCGAGGAAGTAGCATTCCTCGGGGCACGCGGTGTCAAACATGGAGTATCCGCTGATCCGGCCAAGATCAAGCAATACAAAGTTGGGAGCAACCAAGTTTCATGATCAAGTACGTAGCTTTTTTGGGCTTACCGGTTATTATCTGAGATTCGTGGAAGGGTTTTCTAATCGCTACTCCATTAACTCAACTAACTCCTAAGGATACAAAATTGCTTGGAGTGAAGAACGCGAGAAGAGTTTCCAAGAGCTTAAGAGAGAGACTTATTTCTAAGACTGCTCTAACAATACCATCCGTTCTGGATGGATTTGTTATCTCATGTGATGCTTCGTGCAAAGGGTTAGGATGTGTTCTCATGCAACGTGGAAAGTCATAGCCTATGCCTCGCGACAACTTAAAGAGTATGAGAGGAATTATCCTACTCATGATCTAGAGTCAGCAAGCAAATGCTTTGCCGCTTAAAAATATGGAGGCACTATCTATACGGGGAGAAAGTGGAGATATATTCGCACCATAAAAGCCTTAAATATTTCTTCACTCAAAAAGAACTCAACACGCGGCAAGCCGACGCTGGCTCGAGCTATTGAAAGACTACTTACCACACTATTCAATACCATCCCCGAAAGGCGAACGGTAGCCGACGCTATGAGTAGAAGATCATACGCGGAACGAAAAGCGATGATGTCAAGTATACGACAGAGCCAACTTTAATAGAAAAAGTTAAGGTCGCTCAAGCCACCAACCCGAGTCGATGCGTATGAAGAAGAAAGTACAAGAAGGAGCTATTCCTAAGCTTAGAATCGATGAAGAAGGAATACTTCGAGTCCACTCTAGACTTTCAGGTTCCTAACGACTGATTTGAAGTACAAGATTATGATGGAGGCACACAATACACCATTTGCAATCCATCCTCGAAGTACTAAAATGTATCGTGATCTTCTACATACATTTTGGTGGAACAATAATAAGAGAGAGATTGCAAAGTTTATCTCAATGTGTTTAACTTGTCAACGTAAAGGCGAGCATCCTAGTACCTAAGGGTCCGTGCAGAACCACTGAGATTCAAATGGAAGTGGGAACACATTACCATGGATTTCGTTACGGGTCTTCCTACGCTTTCAAGGCATCAATGCTATTTGGGTTATTGTTGATAGATTAACCAAGTCGCTTTCATTTTTGCCGACACGGAGACTTATTCCTCGAACGCCTTGCTAGTATGACGTGAATGAGATTGTGAGGTGCATGGCATGCCAAGATCCATAGTTTCGGATCGTGACCCAAGATTCACTTCAAGATTTTTGGGTTAGTTTGCAAAAAGCTATGGGCACGGATTTGCGATTTAGTTCTAAGATACCATCCCCAAACGGACGGACAATCAGAGAGGACTATTCAAAACTCAAGATCTATTAAGACTCGTGGTCCTAGACTTCAAGGGCGCTTGGGATAAGTATTTACCATCGGTGGAATTCTCCTACAACAACAGCTTATCGTGCAAGTATAGTGTGGCTCCATTCAAGCATTATATGGATTTAAAATGTCGCTTCCAATATGTTGGGATGAGGTGGGTGAAGCAACATTGTTGGGACCCGAAGTTAAGACGTATTTATCACCGAAAAGATTCAAATGATTCGACAACGATACAAAACAAGACAAGATCGATAAAAGAGTTATGCGGATCTTCATCGAAAGGACGGGAATTTAGTGTGGGGATCATGATTGTCATGAAGTTGCTTCCATGGAAGGGAGTTACAAGATTTGGGAAGAGAGGAAAGCTCAATCCACGCATTTATCGGGTCCATTTCAAATTTCTCGACCGAGTAGGAAATGTAGCCTATGACTCATGCTATTACTCCAAGTATGTCTCGTGTTCATAATGTGTTTCACATATCCGCATTTCAGAATATGTGAAAGACCCAACCACGTTATAGAATTAGAACCTGATTTAAATAGCCAAGACTTAACGATGAGGAGGTACCGCCAAGATCTTGGATAGAAGGAGCATGTCCCACGCCAAGAAAGGTCATACCACAAGTTAAAGTTTTGTGGAGGAATCATGCTATAGAGGAAATGACCGGGAATTGAAACGGAAATGAAAGCGAGGTATCCTCACCTTTTCAAACACTGTGTATCGTGACACGCCAATTTCGAGGATTAAATTTCATAAGGAGGGAGGGTCAGAAGACCCCAACTTATTATTAATGAAATTTAATTTTCTATTTATTATTTTGAAATAGTAAGGGTTGATGTGATTAATGTGGATAGTTAGGGTAAAATACGCAAATATTCAAAAAATAAGCAAGTGGTTATAAAATATTCATCATCATTTTGGGAATATCGCTTGGTCGTGGAATATTCAGATCGCTTTGGGAATATTCAGACGACTACAAGCAAAGCCATGTGTGGGCCCCATAACGGAAAAGCGATTGGATGAAGAAAACGACAAATATAAGTCAAGTTAAAAAATAACTACAGAAGTTGTTACCAACTAATATCATCGTTAAAATACTCTGTGGTTAAAACACAAGAAGATACCAGATCGCACCAATTATCGATTCTTACGTAGAAGAAGGCACTACTCAATAATGGTTACAGAATTATCGCTCAAAGATTTTATCGAGTTAATAATTGTCATATTGATATTTTATATTGTCGTTGTTTCAATAATGTCATTACACAATATTTTTCATTATCGAAGCAATAATTCATATTATCCTAATAATATTATTAGATAACATTATTGGCAATGTCTAGAAAGTTCTCGCTCTAAGGAGAGGTTTGGTCACCTAATTGCGCCGCCAAGAAGAGAGAAATTTTATCGAAAGCCCCTCTTTCCTGAACCGCCTCGTCACAATATCAGGATTCTCGTAATATTATTTGTGAATAATTAATTATTGATTCATATGATGAGGAAAATATTAATTTTATGTGGATATAGATGGAGAAAATTTTTAATGTGACAATTGTTGAAAATTGAAATTTTATCTTTTCTCGATAAAATAATTATTTAAATATATTATTATATTTTAATAATATAATAATGGTGATATTTTTACAACTAATGTGGGATATATGAGTATACGAGGAGGAAGAGTATTTTTGTTGCAATAAATGTTTAAAACATGTTAAACATGCTTGTGGACCCCATTTATCGATCAAATTTGATTATATTGTAAAATTGCCCGCTTGTGGATTTTTGGCCAATTTTTGTTTGGAATTTGGAAAAACTTTCTTCGCAAAGTTGTAGAGAATTGAATTTCCTATAAAAACTCGCGAGATTCGAATTTTCTGATAAAAGGGCTATTTATTGTGAATTATCAAGTTCAAGTTCAAATAATCGATTTTTGGAAGTTTTAATTATTATTTTAAAGAAAACGTTTTTTTTTTTGCATTTAAGTGGGCTAATATGTGATATTAATTGCTGAAATCAGATCTTCAAAGATGGGCTAAGGAAATTTATATATATATATTAATATTTTATTAAATTTTCGCTTTTGTGTTCTAAAGATTTTCCTATAAATAGGTGCTTAGGTTAGAATTGAAAATCACACCGTAAATCAAGTTTTCTCTCTATATTATCGAGTTTATTCTTGTGAGTATTTTGAGTATACTTTGAGTATTGTTAGACTTGCAAGTTTCCTTCAAAGACTATACCCTAGATTCCACCTAGAAGTACTAATCTTTCGAGGTAAGTGGATGTTATTTTTTCTCAAATGATATTATTTCTTCAATATCATTATGTCAAATATTGGTTGGAACTTTTTATCAAATTTGGAACTTTTTTTTTCATGCTTGGGGTTACTATTCATGAGTTACTATTCACGAGTTACTATTCACGAAGTTACTATTCACGAGTTACTATTCACGAAGTTACTATTCATTTAGTACTATTCACGAAAGTACTATTCATGAAGCGTGAAGATGTTTTTTTTTGTGGAATTTCTATCTTTGGTGTCTGAGTTACTATTCACGATACTCAAGACTATATTCACGATACTAAGACTATTCAATTCAAAAAATAAAATTTCTTCTTTTTGTCCAAAATATCTATTCGATACTAGCTTTGATCAGATCCATGTTTTGATCATTCTCGAATTTTACACCACTATGATTATTTTTGAGGTATTTTTGAACATGGATAAAACAAAGTACTAATCCTTAATCCTTAATCCTTGTCATTTTGTTTCACCGATTCGCTTTTAAAAAAATATTTTTCATCCTCGCCTTAAATGATGATATTATTGAATATCTTCGCCTCAGAAAAAAAAAGATGAATGATTTTCAAGAATATCTTCGTCAGAAAGTGCAAAAGATGAATGTGTGTTTAGATGAATACGACTAATCGATGAATATTCGGCTCAGAAAAAGATGAATATTTGATTCCGTATGTATATCGATTGATGTTACAGGATAAAAGATAGAGACGATGAACTTTTAAATTCATACATGTAAGATAGTAGTTTGCATTCTCTACTTAACTCTTCTAATGAATTATTATTATTTCATGTAATATTGATTTAAAATTTGTTGTCTATCAGATTCTATTAGATTTTTCCCTCGTGAAGACTAACGATAATTTGTCAGATATTATCTTAGTCATAATATTCTTTATCGGGCTAGTTGAGCTCACCCTTTTCCTTTTTGTTCCATTTTTCTTCTCAGAGGCGTAGAATATAATGAAAGTATTGCTGGTATGGAATGGGTATGGAATGAAGGTTTTAGAAAGGATTGTTTAGTAGTCCTCACCATTTTTGTAAAATAATGTATCAATAAATGTGATGAGGATTTATTTGAGTATAGATATTGTCTGTAAGATAATATTTGTATTCAAACTCACGCTTTTATCGTTGTCTGTAATAATAAAGTTGTAGTTTCGCATCATGTATCGACAACTCGTAATGGGTGATGTATACCTGCTATTTGGGTTATTGTTGATAGATTAACCAAGTCCGCTTCATTTCTTGCCGACACGGAGACTTATTCCTCGAACGCCTTGCTCAGTAGTACGACGTGAATGAGATTGTGAGGTTGCATGGCATGCCAAGATCCATAGTTTTGGATCGTGACCCAAGATTCACTTCAAGATTTTGGGTTAGCTTGCAAAAAGCTATGGGCACGGATTTGCGATTTAGTTCTAAGATACCATCCTCAAACAGACGACAATCGAGAGGACTATTCAAACTCTTGAAGATCTATTAAGACTCGTGGTCCTAGACTTCAAAGGAAGTTGGGATAAGTATTTACCATGGTGGAATTCTCCTACAACAACAAAGCTTATCGTGCAAGTATAGTGTGGCTCCATTTCAAGCATTATATGGACGAAAGTGTCGCCTCCAAAATGTTGGGATGAGGTGGGTGAAGCAACATTGTTGGGACCCGAAAGTTAAGACGTATGATCACCGAAAAAGATCCAAATGATTCGACAACGATACAAAACGGCACAAGATCGACAAAAGAGTTATGCGGATCTTCATCGAAAAGGACGTGGAATTTAGTAGGGGATCATGTATTGTCAAAGTTGCTTCCATGGAAGGGAGTTACAAGATTTGGGAAGAGAGGAAAGCTCAATCCACGATTTATCGGGTCCATTTCAAATTCTCGACCGAGTAGGAAATGTAGCCTATAGACTCTGCTAAGCATTCCGAAAGTATGTCTCGTGTTCATAATGTGTTTCACATATCCGCATTTCGTAAATATGTGAAAGACCCCAACCACGTTATAGAAAGTTAGAACCGGATGAGATAGCCAAGACTTAACGTATGCAGGAGGTATTGCCAAGATCTTGGATAGAAGGAGCATGTCCTACGCAAGAAAGGTCATACCACAAGTTAAAGTTTTGTGGAGGAATCATGCTATAGAGGAAATGACCGGGAATTGAAACGGAAATGAAAGCGAGGTATCCTCACCTTTTCAAACACTGTGTATCGACGCCAATTTCGAGGATCTAAATTTTATAAGGAGGGAGGTCAGAAGACCCCAACTTATTATTAATGAAATTTAATTTTCTATTTATTATTTTGAAATAGTAAGGGTTGATTTGATTAATGTGGATAGTTAGGGTAAAATACGCAAATATTTCAAAATAAGCAAGTGGTTATAAAATATTCATTGTTGTTTGGGAATATTCGTTGGTCGTGGAATATTCTCGTATCGCTTTGGGAATATTCGTACGACCACTGCAAAATGCATGTGTGGGCCCCATAACGGAAAGCGATTGGATGAAGAAAACGACAAATATAAGTTGTTTAAAAATAACGAGTCACAGTAGTTATCATACTTAAAATATCTTGCGGTTAAAATACTCGGTGGTTAAAACACACAAGAAGACACCAGATTGCACCAATTATCGATTCTTACGTAAGAAGGCACTACTCAATAATGGTTACAAGAATTATCGCGTTTAGTATTTTATCGAGTTAATAATTGCTCGCGTTGATATTTTTATATCATTGTTGTTTCAATAATTGTTCATTACACAATATTTTTCATTATCGGGCTAATAATTCATATTATCCGAATAATATTATTAGATAACATTATTGGCAATGTCTAGAAAGTTCGCCTCAAGGAGAGGTTTGGTCACCTAATCATGCCGCCAATAAGGAGAAATTTTATCGAAAGCCCCCTTTCCTCGGGAACCGCCTGGTTGTCAATATTGTGATTCGTAATATTATTTGTGAATAATTAATTATTGATTCATATGATGAGGAAAATATTAATTTTATGTGGATATAGATGGAGAAAATTTTTAATGTGACAATTGTTGAAAATTGAAATTTTATCTTTTCTCGATAAAATAATTCATTTAAATATATTATTATATTTTAATAATATAATAATGGTGATATTTTTACAACGAATGTGGGATATATGAGTATACGAGAGGAGGAAGAGTATTTTTGTTGCAATAAATATTTAAAACATGTTAAACATGTCTGTGGACCCCATTTATCGAATCAAATTTGATTATAAATTGTAAAATCGCCTGCTTGTGGATTTGGCCAATTTCTGCTTGGAATTTTGAAAACTTTCTTCCGCAAAGTTGTAGAGAATTGAATTTCCTATAAAATCTGTGAGATTCGAATTTTCTGATAAAAGGGCTATTTATTGTGAATTATTGAAGTTCAAGTTCAAATAATTGATTTTTGAAGTTTAAAATATTTTTAATTAGAAAAACGTTTTTGGAATGTTTAAGGCATATTTAATATGTGTTTGATGGCTGAAATCAGATTCTAGGCATGCGAGGAAATTTATATAATTATATTATTAATTTATTAAATTTTTTCGCTTTGGTGTTCTAAGCAATTTCCTATAAATAAGGTGCTTAGGTTAGAATTGAAAATCACACCGTAAATCAAGTTTTCTCTCTATATTATCGAGCGTATTCTTGTGAGTATTTTGAGTATACTTTGAGTATTGTTACTAACGGGCAAGTTCCTTCAAAGACTATATCCCATATTCCCAAATTGTCCAAGAAGTACTTGGAATCTTCGAGGTAAGTGGATATTATTTTTTTCAGTAATGATATTATTTCTTCAATATCATTATGTTGAAATATTGATCTGAAGTTTTTATCAAATTTGGAACTTTTTGGTTTGAGTTACTATTCACGTTATATTCTAAGTTACCATTCAGACTATTCACGATATATTCAGATTATTCACGAATATATCATTTAAGCTGAAGACTATTCATCGAAAAATGAAAAATGATTTTCTTTTCTATTCAAAATATCTATTAGATATTTCGGATGCAAGACTATGGATACTAGCTTTTGATTGTGATATCCATTCCATGTTTTGATCATTCTTGAATTTTACACCACTATGATTATTTTTGAGGTATTTTTGACGGACGTGGATAAAACAAAGTACTAATCCTTAATCCTTAATCCTTGTCATTTTGTTTCATCGGATTCGCTTTTAAAAATATTTTCATCATCTTCTTCACGCCTTAAATGATGATATTATGGAATATCTTTGGCCCAGTTCAGCAAAGATGAATGATTTCAAGAATATCTTTCGCCCAAAAAGGCAAAGATGAACAGTGTTTAGATTTAACATGACTAATCGATGAATATCTTCGCTCAGAAAAGGCAAAGATGAATATTTGATTCCGTATATATATCGATTGATGTTACAGATGTTAAGTTTCTCCTAATCTGAGAGTTTCACAGGATAAAAGATAGACGATGAACTTTTAAATTCATACATGTAAGATAGTAGTTTGCATTCTCTACTTAACTCTTCTAATGAATTATTATTTCCGCTATGTAATATTGATTTAAAATTTGTTGTCTATCAGTATTCTATTAGATTTTTCCCCTCGTCAAGACTAACGATAATTTGTTGTATATTATCTTAGTCATAATCTCCTGCACCAAGACGCCTCCAAAATATGTTTCCGGTATACATTTTTTATTCATTCCGATTTGTCAATACACGGTACGTAAACAACTACAACTTTATTATTTACAACAAGAAATCACATAATATGTGAGTTTGAATACAAATATTATCTTCTAGACAATATCTATACTCAAATAAATCCTCATCACATTTATTGATACATTATTTTACAAAAATGGTGAGGACTACTAAACAATCCTTTCTAAAACCTTCATTCCATTATTTTACAAAATGGTGAGGACTACTAAACAATCCTTTCTAAAACCTTCATTCCATATATGTAGATCGCTATATTCTCGCTCTCGAGAGAAGAAAAAATGGAACAAAAAGGAAAAGGGTGAGCTCAACTCAGCCCAAGAAAGAATATTATGACTCAAGATAATATACAACAAATTACCGTTAGTCTTCAACAGGAAAAATCTAATAGAATACAATAGACAAACAAATTTTAAATCAATATTCGCAATGAAATAATAATTCATTAGAAGAGTTAAGTAGAGAATGCAAACTACTATCTTCTATGTATGAATTTAAAAGTTCATCGCTCATCTTTTATCCCCGTAACATCAATCAATATACATCCGAATCAAATATTCATCTTTGCACTACAAAAGCCAAAGATATTCATCACTGGTCATGTTCATCTAAACACTGCTCATCTTTTGCACTATGTACCAAAGATATTCTTCAGAAATCATTCATCTTTGCACTATGTGCCAAAGATATTCAATAATATCATCATTTAAGACCGAGGATGATGAAAATATTTTTTAAAGAAACGAATCCAAAGTGAAACAAAATGACAAGGATTAAGGATTAAGGATTCGTATTTTTTTTTATCCATGTTCAAAAATACCTCAAAAATAATCATAGTGGTGTAAAATTCAAGAATGATCAAAACATGGATACAATCAAAGCTAGTATCCGAATAGATATTTTGACAAAAAGAAGAAATTTTATTTTTCTATTGAATAGTTCCAGATACGTGAATAGTGCCGTGATAACGTGAATAAGAATCTGACACCAAAAGATAGAAATTCCACAAAAAACATCTTCACGCTTCATGAATAATAAGACTCGTGAATAGTAAGAATCGTGAATAGTAACTCATGAATAGTAACTTCGTGAATAAGAACTCATGAATAAGAACTCATTTCCTACTCCCGCCTTTTCTTCTTTACAAATAAAACAGAGCACCCCAAGGAGATGTACTCAGGACGAATGAAACCGATGTCCAACAATTTCAGTAGTTGGACCTTTAACTCTCAAGTTCAATAGAGCCATTCGATATGCGGTTTTAGAAATGGGCTTTTGTACTGTGTTCAAGATCAATAAAGAATTCAACTTCACGTTCGGGGTAGGCAAGGGAAGTTCTTCTGGAAATACGTCAGAAAGTCAATAACAACAGAATATTATTCAAATTTGACGTGTCTTTATTCAAATCCATAACATGGGCTAAGAAAGCTTGACATCCGCTTTTTCAATAAACGAATAGCTTTATGATTAGATATGATGTTGATTGATTTTAATGGTTTAGTTGCTTGAATTGCATAACAGTTGGTTAGGAATATGAAAACTAACAACCTTACGAAAATAATCAATTTTGGCATGATGAGTAGTTAACCAATCAATCCCTAAAATCACATCAAAAGCAAGTATCTTTAAAGAGATAAGGTCAACAAAGTAAGGTAATGGTGCCAACTTGAATCAAACAAGATTTATAAAGCAATGGATGTGATGAAAGTTTCTCCCTAACTGAGTTTCCACAGATAGTTCAAAGTCTAATTTCTCCGAGTCAAGTTTAAACGTTGAGCACAAGGGAGAGATAAATGAATGGGTAAAGACCGAGATCAAGTAAGGTATAAACTTCGCAAGAATTTATAAATAGCTTACCCGTGATCACCTCGTTTGGGTTCCTCGATTTTGACCAACCACAACAAACGCTTCTTCCTTAATTGTTGACTTTGACTTTTTTCGGGACGATCTTTTGAGTCACCGCCCCTCATTGAACTAGGTTTCGCTTAACGCATAATCTCGAGCGATATGTCCTTCCTTTCCACAATTATAAAGATACCTTAAAAGCTGTTGGGATGGATTTGGATCGATATGTCCTCTTTCCGCAGATTTATAGATATGATGGGTGGGTCGTTTCTCCTCCCTTAGAACCGATTCTTCGCCACGACCGCATCGTCTTCTTATACGGTCGTTGTTAAATCTCCTTTTAAAATCTCCTCCCGACTCGCTTTCTTCGCTTTTCATGGCTATGATTACCACCGTAGTGGTTACCATTTTGTCAAAATCTGCTTTTCTCCACCGGGTTATCATTATTCGCTGATCGCTATCTCCGTACGATCCCGGTTGTGGTCCTCGGTTGACCGCATTCGTTATCTCGCCTAATAATTGAGCCCTTTACAACATCCGAATAGAGAGAAAGTTTATGAGAAATAAGATAATCGACGTATCTTTGGGTTTCAAACCTCTAAGAAACATCCGCCATCATCGTTCCTCATTCTCCACCAAATGAGGTGCAAACTCGATAACTCGCAAACTTTGCCTCGCATCGAGACACCGCCACGTTGTTTTGCTTAATCGATGAACTCCACTTCCTTCATACGACGAACACTTTTAGGAAAGTATTTGTCATTAAATAGTTCTCAAACGCTTCCCAAGACACGCCGAGAAGCGCAGTTTGGATGGGTACGCCTCATAGACTCCCACCAAGAGTCTGCCTCGCCACGGAACATAAAGGTGGCGAATGGAACCTTCATTCCTCCGCATCCCAAGACATCGAATATCTTGTAATTTGTTTGACCCATGTTTCGCGCATGATCGGATCCGCTTTCCTTAAATTCGTGGTCCCAACTCTTTGAATCGCTTGGTCACATACAACCCGTGAATTGCTATCATTTCTCCTGTGATTTTGAACACGATCTCCTCGTCTTCGATTTTTGCATGAATCGCAAAAAAGCTTCTAAACATCCCCTCGCTCATCATCTCGCCATTGGTGTTGTTCACAGGAGGAACATTGCCACTGTTGCACGTTCTCCCTGCGTTGGTGAGTACAAAGGCTCCACAGGCCTCATTTCCATTGTTAATATTCTCAACGACATTCTCAAATACCATCATAAAACAAGGGTTAATTAAGGAAATCAATATATCACATAATATCCCTATATACTTGACCAACTAAAAAATAAGCTTAGTAGGACACACTAGCGAAGGATTTACTCGCCTCTCCCTCCTAGTTCTATTCCCCGATCTCCGCCAGAGAGATCATATCCCTAAGCTCGATACTAATCATGACGCCCCCAAAATAGTATACATCACCTATTCTCGAGTTCACAATACATGATGCGTAAACAACTACAACTTTATTATTACAACAAGAAAAAGCGTGAGTTTGAATACAAATATTATCTTCTAGACAATATCTATACTCAAATAAATCCTCATCACATTTATTGATACATTATTTTACAAAAATGGTGAGGACTACTAAACAATCCTTTCTAAAACCTTCATTCCAAACCCCGACTCGTACTCGCTATATTCTCGCCTCCACGAGAAGAAAAATGGAACAAAAGGAAAAGTGGTGAGCTCAACTAATTCAAAGAAAAGAATATTATGACTAAGATAATATACAACAAATTACCGTTAGTCTTCAACAGGAAAAATCTAATGTAATACAATAGACAACAAATTTTAAATCAATATTCATAATGAAATAATAATTCATTGTAAGAGTTAAGTAGAGAATGCAAACTACTATCTTCTATGTATGAATTTAAAAGTTCATCGCTCATCTTTTATCCCTGTAACATCAATCAATATACATCCGAATCAAATATTCATCTTTACACTACGTGCCAAAGATATTCATCACTTGGTCATGTTCATCTAAACACTGCTCATCTTTGCACTACATGCCCAAAGATATTCTTCAGAAATCATTCATCTTTGCACCACAAGCCAAAGATATTCAATAATATCATCATTTAAGACCGAGGATGATGAAAATATTTTTAAAGAAACGAATCCATTGAAACAAAATGACAAGGATTAAGGATTAAGGATTCGACTTTGTTTTATCCATGTTCAAAAATACCTCAAAAATAATCATAGTGGTGTAAAATTCAAGAATGATCAAAACATGGATACAATCAAAGCTAGTATCCGTAATAAATATTTTGGACAAAAAGAAGAAATTTTATTTTTCTATGAATAGTTCCAGATACGTGAATAGGCAGTATAACGTGAATAGTAACTCTACACCAAAAGATAGAAATTTCACAAAAACATCTTCACGCTTCATTTAATAGTACTCAAATGAATAAGAACTCGTGAATAAGAACTCATGAATAAGAACTCGTGAATAAGTAACTCCATATATGAAAAAGTTCCAAATTTGATAAAAAGTTCCAACCAATATTTCAAAGATAATGATATTGAAGAAATAATATCATTCGAGAAGAAAATAACATCCCTTACCTCGAAAGATTAGTACTTTTCAATTTGGAATAATGTATAGTCTGTCAAGGAACTTGCACCGCCTAACAATACTCAAAGTATACTCAAAATACTCACAAGAATACGCCGATAATATAGAGAGAAAACTTCGCTTTCGGTATGATTTTCAATTCTAACCCAAGACCCTATTTATAGAAAATGCTTTAGAACACCAAAAAGCGTAAAATTTAATAAAATATTAATATATATTATAAATTTCCTTAGCCCATCTTTGAAGATCTCGATTTCAAAGAATTAATATCACATGTTAGCCCACTTAAATGCAAAAAACGTTTTTCTTTAAAATAATAATTAAAACTTCCAAAAATCAATTATTTCGGAGCTTTGGAACTTCAATAATTCACAATAAATAGCCCTTTTATCAGAAAATTCGAATAAGATATTATTCAGATAAGAATTTCTCCTTAATGGCGTGCAATTAGGTGACCAAACCTCTCCTTAGACAGAACTTTCTAGACATTGCCAATAATGTTATCTAATAATATTATTCAGATAATATGAATTATTGCTTCGATAATGAAAATATCGTGTAATGACAATTATGAAACAACAAAGAATATAAAATATCAACGCAACAATTATTAAATTAATAAAATCATCGAATAAAGAATTATCGTGTAACCATTATTGAGTAGTAGGCGCCTTCACGTAAGAATCAATAATTGGTGCAATACCGTGTGCTACCGTGTTTTAACCACAGAGTATTTTTACAAGAGATAATCAGAATAACCACGCCGTTATTTTTAACCAACTTATATTTGTCGTTTTCTTTCATCCAATCGCTCAGTTATGGGGCACACACATCGCTACAACGTCGTGCATTTAATATTCCGACAAAGATTTAATATTCCCACACCAAACGAATATTCTAACAACAATGAATATTTTATAACCACTTGCTTATTTTGAAATATTTGCGTATTTTACCCCTAACTATCCACATTAATCACATCAACCCTTACTATTTCAAAATAATAAATAGAAAATTAAATTTCATTAATAATAAGTTGGGGTCTTCTAATAATATTCTTTATCGAGCTAGTTGAGCTCACCCTTTTCCTTTTGTTCCATTTTTTCTTCTCGAGAGGCGAGAATATAAGCGAGTACGTAGCCTGGGGTTTGGAATGAAGGTTCTAGAGAGAGTTATTTAGTAGTCCTCACCATTTTTATAAAATAATGTATCAATAAATGTGATGAAGATTTATTTGAGTATAGATATTGTCTAGAAGATAATATTTGTATTCAAACTCACAGCTTTACTTGTTGTAATAATAAAAGTTGTAGTTGCTTTATACCATGTATCGACAACTCGAATGGGTGATGTATACCTATTTTGGGGGCGCCACAAACATCCTGCTCGTGTGTTTTACAGGACGGACTGGTTAAAATCTTTATCATTCTCGTTGGAATATCCTATCGTGTGTTTTACATGTGATGCCGTTCCATCTTTATTATTCGTTGAACATCCCGCTTTGTGAATTTCACCGACCGGTTTCGTTATTATTATTCATTAGAATAACTTGTCTATGCCAATACCGCATGCATGGTGATTTCCTTTGTTATTCCATTCTTTATTATACCCAATTGGTTAAAATTTTGACTTCTATACTCCATGAAATTAGTAGAATATTCTTCGATATTGCGTTTCATCCAAAGATCTTTTCATGGAAATATTCTTCCGATCATTCTTTAATTTTACTCTACAAAGCAAAGATCATGTTGACAATTTGGACGTTATTAGTTCCCTCGAATAAATTAATTCGTGAACTTGTTTTATTGAATTATTATGTCATTGTCATCATCCTCATGTTATATTATGTTATCTTCGCTTACGTGCATAGATGAATTTAGTATGATTATGCACTGCAGAGATCATTCTAAGATAATCATGGTTTGTTATAAATGATGTGATAAAAGTCCTCGTTGGCTGTGAATGTAGTGATGGATAGTTTTTGGTATGATTATGACCGGGGGTGATTCTAAGATAGTCATGACCATTGATAATTTGATGAAAATCCTCGACCGTGAGTAACGAGGATGATTAGATATTGTGGTTTATTCATTAAACCGAGTCTTAGTGATAAAAACTTATGAAAACCTTTTAAAACCTAAAAGATAGTAGACTTTATTTTCTACTGACTCTTTTAATGGATCAGATATTCACCGCAGCTTAAACCGGTTGTCTCATCGTATTTTATCGCTTTAACATTGTTGAAGACTATTGATAATTTATTCTCGCATTATCTTAGTTATAATATTTCATTGGGCTAGTTGAGCTCACCCTTTCTTTCTTTCACTTTATTCTCGTGAAATGAGAATATAATGGGACGAGTCTGGGAACGGAGTAATGGTCCAGAGGATAGTATTAGTAGTCCTCACTATTTCGTGAAATAGTGTGATAATAATTGTAATGAGGACTCCTTTTTGAGTTTGTATAATATCTAGTAGACAATATTTGTATTCAAACTCACAAAGATATATCGATCAGATTATACTACGCTTATATTAGTAAGTCAGATTTAAATTTCGCACCACGAAATGACTACCCAAGATGGGTGATGTATACCTAATTTTGGGGGCGTCACAATTATTATTTATTGAATGGTTAAATTGATAAAAGTTTAAAGTTAATAGTGATATATATAAATTTTTCAAAATAAGTAAGTGGTTATAAAATATTCATTGTTGTCGGGGAATATTCGTTTGGTCGTGGAATATTCTCATTGCTTGTGGGAATATTAAATGACGACAAATAAGAACCATTTCAGGGCCCCATAACAAAGATAACTAGCTGTCGGATGAAGAAAACGATAAGTTTGAGTTTTTATAAATAACTACAGTAGTTGTTACTGAATTAACACCGTTGGAATACCCGGTGGTTAAAATACAATAATAAGCATGGTCAGACAAGAAAGACACAAGATTGTATAGTATATTTTGAATTATTGATTCTTACGTAAGAAGGCACTACTCAATAATTGTTACAGTAGTTACTATTCAATATTTTATTTTATTGATTCAATAATTGTTGCGTTGATAGTTTATATTATTGTTGTTTCAATAATTGTCATTTCACAGTATTTCCCATTATCAGATCAATAATTCATATTATTTGAATAATATTATTAGATAGCATTATTGGCAATGTATAGAAAGTTCTGTCAAGGAGAGGTTTGGTCACCTAATCATGCGCCAAGAGTGAGAAATCCTTATCTGAAAGCCCCTCTTTCCGGAACTACCGGTCATTATAATTATGATTTCGTAATATTATTTGTGAATAATTAATTACTGATTTATATGATAAAGAAATATTTATTTGATGCGGATATAAATGATGGATTTATTTATGTGGTTATAAATGAAGGAATTAATGTTGAGGTGTTTTATCAGTATTTTATCCGATTGGAGGTATTAAAAGATCAAATCTGTTCTTAAAGCTCTATCATGTGAGTTATAATTTTAATCCCAACCGTTAGATCGTTGTGATTTTTGGATATGTTATACATATATAAGTTGAGTATATGTCCATAAATTTTGAACCGTTAAAAAATAACGTATGATTTGTTATGAATTTTAAAAGGTGTTAAAAATCATCCGTTTGTGGATTTCGGATATTTTCTGTCTGGAATTTGAAAAAACTTAAAGCTACAAAGTTGTAGAAAATTCGATTTCGTGTGGAATGGATATAAAATTCGTATTTTTCTGATAAACGGACTATTTTCTATGAATTACTGAAGTTTCAGAAAATAAAATAGTTTTTATTAAATTATGGGTGGGACCCACTTTTGTTTTAAAACATGTGGGCTGCTAATTTTTTAGAATTGGCTGGTCTTGGTTGGTAGCTTTGTTGGTGCGTTAGAAGAAAGGAAAATATTAATAATATTTTGTTATTTTAGTCTCCTTTGGTGTTCTAGCATTTTCCTATAAATAGGTGCTTAAGTTAGAATTGAAAATCACACCAGAAACATAAGTTTTCTCTCTCTATATTATCAAACATATTTTTGTGAGTATTTTGATATCTTGAGTGTTGCAATACGGTGCAAGTTCGTTCAGTATTATATCCGATATTCCAGTCAGAAGTACTACTCTTTTGAGGTAAGAAATTTTTAAGGGTTATTATGTTTTTCAGTTTCGTACTTTTTTCGGACCTTCAAAAATTCTGGGAAAATTTAAAATGATATTTTGATGAGTTTTATTGATTGTGTCTAAAAATGGCGATTTTTTGATGTATAGATTAAGAGTTATGAATTTTATGGGAAAAGACTATTTTTAAAAGTAAACCCTTATAACTCCTTGTGGTTAACTCTAAAATTGGTAAAATTTTATTGGGAGTACATCTATATAACATCAATATATTCTGTAAATTTCGGAATTTTTGGACAAAAGTACAATTTATGATAAATGTCTAAATATTCTATAGCTTTTGCTATATGAAAATAGTAAATGAATTTTAAAAATTCCGAGAAAAATATATGTTCAATATGGGACTATGTCCTGCTAAATCCCAGAAAGAAAAATTTGTTTGTACTGATTTGGTATTTTTCATAAAAATGGGCTGGTTATGAGTAAATGAATTAAATATGTTATGTGATGTAACAAAATTGGAAAATAGGATTTTATGGCTTGGAAATCCTATATAAAGTATATGCAGATTTTTGATGAGAGTTTTGGTTATTGGTGATGAAATCTTATGAGTTTGGCATTTTAAGATGTTTAAATGCATTAATTAGTAAAGTGTAAACAATTAAAATAAATTATTTATAAGTTTAAGAAATGATTAAAATATTGTTGTAATATTAATAATATTATATTATAAGATTATTAAGTGATTTATAATATTTTGATTAAGGTGTTATGAAATAATCGATTTATGAATCTTACTCTTGAAATTAAATCCATATTTTGATCATATTGTTTTTATTATCATGTATAACATTTTTATAATTCTAGTGATGAAATTTCTCTTTGACTTGAGTGTAAAGATGGGTAGATTATTGGTATAATCGTGACTATGGGTTCTCTTTGGCCAGTAGTGCAAAGTTGAATCGTTGACTGGTATGATTATGACCATTGAATTTATAATTGAATATATTTAGCTTAAGTGTAAAGGTGAATTGATCAACATGGTTATAATTATTGTTTAGATAAATTCTGAAATGATTATATATTTCTTTGAGATATTAATATCTTTGGTCCGTAGTGCAAAGATGACATGTTGTTGAATATCTTTGGCCTGTAGTGCAAAGATAAATTATTGATGAATATCTTTGGCCTGTAGTGTAAAGATGACCTGTTGTTGAATATCTTTGGCCCGTAGTGCAAATATGACTTGTTGTTGAATATCTATGACATGTAGTGCAAAGATGAACTGTTAATGAATATCTTTGGCCCGTAGTGCAAAGATGAATTTATTAGTATGATTATGAACATGAACTGTGATTTGGTATAACCATGATCTTTGATGTTTCAGGTAAAGACAGGTGATGTAAATTATCTTCGTCCTGGATGAGAAGAGGAATTTAGAATCACAATTATGGTTATAAGTTATTCATACGATTGTGGAAAGGAACTGTTGATTGATGTTACAGGGATAAAATATTGTTGGTGAACTTTTAATGTGGAGAAGATAATAGAATTTTACGGTCTATTCGACTCTTCTAATGGATCGCTTCGTTCTACCAGAATTCATGGTTGAAAAGTTTTATCATCTACCATATGTTCTAAATCTCGATTTATTATCGATGAAGGTTATTGATAATTTAATTATCTTTAGTCATGATATTCTTTATCGAAGCTAGTTGTGGTTTCACCCTTTTTACTTCACAATTCTTTTCGTGTAATGAGAGTGTAGGTCGGGTTGAGTGGGGATAATAGGGAATAATGTGATGATGGTCCGAGATCACAAAGTTTCTCAACATATTATAAAACGGCATGACATACAATATATAATTGTATTGAGGACCTAAGATGTGTGTGTCGTATATTATACGTCACTTAATAATTGATTTTGGTGAACAACAATAGAGTGAGGCGAACCCAACGTTGGAAGGGTGTTTTGCCACTATTATACAAGATGTCTAATGACATACAACCTCGTGTTATCATAAGACAGGGTTGTGCACATCCACTTGCTGAGTATATCTACGAGCACTACCTATATGATCTTGGAGTTTACTTAAAATATAATTCTCAATTGTAGACAATGGAGATAACTATATGTCAAGAGATGACTCATCATTGGAAGGAACATGATAGTAATCTTTTCGTTTTTCTTTGAGGTCTATTGGATCAACCAAGGGTAATTCTCTGGACATATGATATCTATCATAACTTAGATTCATGGCCTCCTATGTACGAAGGTTTCCTTCAGCACTTTCCAAAGATTTTAATTTCTAAAACAGTTATTGACTGGACCTTTATGTAATGTATCAATGTGAGATGTTGTCCATAGTTGGGACATGAGTCATAGTTGGTATTAAAACTCACAGTATATGTGTTGTCGTATTTTGCATGATAATTGTAGTAAAAAGTTGTAGTTGTTTTCTGTATCATGTATTTGGCGACTCAGAATAGGTTGAATGGATTGGACCTATTTGGGGGCATCACACTCTGTCCCTAATTATTTGACGTTTTAGAATTTTTCATTTGTCCTTAATTATTTGACGTTTGTTCAAATCTTGGAGAATTAATGATAATTTTTTTAAAATTACCCTCATTACTCTATTTATTTTTTTGATACTTTTAACTCTTTTTCCCTCTTTATCCCAACAAAATTTTCTTTATTCTAACAAAACTTTTATGTATAATTATGAGGGAGAGAGAGTAATTTTTAAAGAATTGGATACATTTTTTATGGGATGAATGGAGAGAGATCAATGTGTAAATGAGACATGAAAGTTTTTTAAGGAGATAATTATGCAAAAATGTATAAGAGAGAGTATGAATAACTATGATAAATAATAATTTAAGAATATTATAGATAATTAAATATTATATTTAATATTTTTTAATTATTATTTTAATTCTTATATTCACTTTTAAAATCTCAAATAATTATGAACGGAAAGAGCACTTATCTACAATACTTCTATTTATTAAGGTACGGAAAAAGTAAATAAGTTGGCCCTTCGGGGTTTCCAAACCATGGTTCAAATTTCACACGTTTTTATCAAAAAGTCAAAAACTTTTTTTTTAATCTCATCCAAAAAGAAATCTTACGTACTACTCTCTCTCTCTCTTTAAAATAACGATATAATTTAATTTTTAAAATGAAACGAAAATATATTAAATTTTAAATTGATATGAACTTAATTAATTTTAATTAATATAATTATATAATATTTAATAAAAATTATTAATTATAAAATTTATTATATTCTAAATTTTTATGATTCATACTAATTTTAAAATTTAATATATAATTATTTAACCTCAAAATTAAATTATATATTTAATTTTGGTACGAAAAGAATAGGTTTTTTTTTTTTTTTTTCTCTAGGAGTTTATATAGGAGCATATTTCTTTTTATCGTTTTCATAAAAACATCCAACTTTTTTTTACCATTTTCATCGAATTTAATTTAATTTTTGCTATTAATCTTAACGTACTATAATCAGAGTTCACTGTATTTTATTTTACAGCTCACCTCTGAATAATAAAAAATCTCTCCTACATTTTCTTAAATCAGTATATTAAAATAATTTTCCTAAATTTGTTTTTTTATTTAAAAACTATAATGTTATTTAGAGTAGAACCCATGACTACATTAGACAGTAAACTATAAGTCGTCCTCTAATGCCACCTCTCGTCTAAAAATATAAGATAATTTTTGACATATTAAATTAAATTTAAGTCATTTTCAAATTTAAGTTTATAAATTTATTTTATCATAATAATTACGAAGATTATAAACTATTTAAGTAATAATATTAATTATAAAATTTATTATTTTTTAATAAATTATTTCAATTTAAATTTTAAAAATCTCATATTAATTTTTAAAATTAATTATAATTTGAAAGTGAGGGATCATAAACTATTTAAGTAATAATATTAATTCATGTTTTGTAAAAGAAGTTCTTAATTTGTTTTATATTTTTGAATGGCTTATGGTAAATTATAACTTTAATAACCATTCCTAAAAATATTGTCGCTTTTTTAAAAAAAAAAATTGTTTCAATTTATTTATCGATATAATTTTATAAATTAATTATTTTTTATCATAAAAGAGTAGCGATAAAATTTTAAATAAATTTTAATTATTAAATAATAATATTAAATAATTATTTTAATATATATATTAAAATTTTAAACGATAATCTTTTAAAATCGGAAGAAGCATAAAAAAACTTCAAATTATCTGTCCTCGTTGGCTAAACAAGGCAAGAAACAGACAGGTGTACTAGTCATGGGCCACGACGTTGTGGTAATTAATATAAGTCGTCGGGGATATATTTGTCAATCAAAACCCTTCATATCCTCCTCGCAAATCGCAACCAAGGCGGGCCATAAAGAGAGAGAAAAAGAAATAAAAAAACCCACGGCTCCAGCCGTGGAGTATATGTTAAAATGATAATTTAATAATTATTAAAAATATAATATATTTTTTTCACTGATAATTGAACAAAAATAAATAAATAAAAATTTAAATTAATAAATATAGATTATTGAATTAATTCGAGAGCAACTAAAATATAAATTAAATATGTCTTTCCTAATAAATTGATTCTACGTTTACCTGGTTTTTAAACTTGTTATTTTTTTTTGAATAATAATAGTTTCAGAGAGAGAGAGAGAGAGAGGACATTGACGACTGCGGTTGCAGAGACAAAGTGAAAGAGAAAGAAGAAGAAGATGATAAAATTGACTTCCACAATACAATAGAATAGCCCAAGTAATGGTGGATAAGTTGAATTTTTGGAGCACGAAAACACAAAGAAGTTCAGTTAGTCATCAAAATCAATGGATCAAATTGAAGGATCATCCTCATCCAGAGCTTCATCGGTGCCTCTCCGCCCTACGATCACTCTCCCTCCCCGTTCCTCCGTCGAGACTTTATTCACCGGCGCTCCCGGGACAAGCCCCGGCCCCATGACTTTGGTGTCCAGTTTCTTCTCCGAGAATGATCCGGACTCCGACTGCCGCTCCTTCTCACAGCTCCTCGCCGGAGAAATGGCGTCCCCTGCCGTGGTCTCTGGTCACAGACCTGGCTTTCCGGCTGCCGCGGAGGGTTCTTCTTCCAAGGATAGAGAGTCAGCCAGCGGTGGTGATTCTGACGTTGATTTCCGATTTAAGTTCAACCAGCCTTCCGGTTTGGTGGTATCTCAGCCATCCATGTTCGCTATTCCTCCTGGTTTGAGTCCTGCAAGCTTGCTCGATTCGCCCGGATTCTTTTCTACCGGTCAGGTATTTAGCTTTCACACCTTTGAAATTTTGAGTGTGTATGTAAATTCATGTTTAATGTTGGTTATGGTAATTTTGACGTATAATAAGTTGTGAGCGGAGTTGAGCTCAGCTCAACAACCCCTTTTATCACAAACTAGTTAGGGTTGGGTAGTCTGAACTTGAATCCCGTATGACAGTAAAAAGGTATAAACGGAAAGCGGAGTTGAAGTTGCTATTAATTTGATTTCATTGGATATTAAATCATTCCTGCTTTTTGAAATTGTTGTCAGTCTAGATTTTAGGTTATTGCTAAAATCCATATTTGGAGGAATATATTCTGCTAGAATGATTGCAACATGTGCTATGATGATTTTGGATAGTCTCTTGCATTCAGTCCTTAAATTTTTCTGTGCAGAATTAAAAGGTTTCCTTCTTGACTATTTACATTGTGATTTGTGAAATTTATAGGGTGCTTTAGGAATATCCCACCAGCAGGCCCTAGCACAAGTTACGGCTCAGGCTGCACAAGCACAACCCCAGATGCACATCGAAGCCGAATACCAATCTTTATCAGCAGTTCCTTCTGCATCGTTCCCACAACTTCCATCTTTTACTTCCAATACAGCCACACACCAGCAAATGTATTCTTCTATTCCGGAGCCTAATATTGTGAAGGAATCATCTGAATTATCTCATTCTGATCAGAGATCCCAGCCTTCCTTCACTGTTGACAAGCCTGCTGATGATGGCTACAACTGGAGGAAATATGGGCAGAAGCAGGTGAAGGGCAGTGAATATCCTCGAAGTTACTACAAGTGCACATATATTAATTGTCCTGTCAAAAAGAAGGTTGAGCGCTCTTTTGATGGCCAAGTAACTGAGATTATCTATAAGGGCCAGCACAACCACCAGCTGCCTCAATCTCGTAAGCGTGCAAAAGATACTGGAAATCCAAATGGAACCTCAAATCTCCAGCAAAACTCTGAATTTGGTTCAGAGAGTCAGAGTGGAAATTTGAACAAATTTAATGGAGTGACAGCCTATTCATTGTCGATGAAGGATCAAGAATCGAGCCAAGCTACACCTGAGCATTTATCAGGATCAAGTGACAGTGAGGAAGGGGGTGATGCTGAAACTAGAGTAGATGAAAGAAATGAAGATGAACCCGAACCAAAGAGAAGGTGATCTTATTCTACCTACAATGAGGCATTTGTACGTTAAGTGATTTTCATATACTAATTGTTATTCTTAATATTTGCTGTGTATTGTATGAAATTGTGCAGAAATACAGAGGTCAGGGTTGTAGAGCCTGTTTCATCACACCGAGCAGTAACAGAGCCAAGGATCATTGTTCAAACAACAAGTGAAGTTGATCTTTTAGATGACGGCTATAGGTGGCGCAAGTATGGCCAGAAAGTTGTCAAAGGAAATCCTTATCCAAGGTAGTTCCTCTTTCCATGCTTCATTTGTCATTGTGAATAAATAATTGGTTCGTATAAGAAGTTATCTCCCCCCTTTCCCTCCCTTTGCTGTAACTTCTTGTTTGTTCTGTCCTTTACTAGGGAAATCTAGTGTTGTGTTTCCCATATTGTATTACATCATGCATCTGTTGCTCGCTGAAAGTTAAGCTCCAGGGTTCTAGCTGGTATCAAAGCTCTGGAAATTACTGGCAGATTGTTTTCCATGGCTTCACCTAGTACCACAAACTCTACTCGGCACTAGGTCCAAATGAGCAAAATAGAAAAGGAATAGTGTCACGTACACCAGAATATTAAAAAATCCTAATGTAACAACACTCTGGGTCAGCCGCTTTAGAGGAATCACTTAAAAAGCAGAAAGTATACTCCCTCCCTCCTAAATGGGAGTCTTCTTTGACCCTTTTTTTTTCCTGCACAACTAAGGATTGCCTAGGATCTTAATCACAATATTCTTCCAATTTTTTTATTTTTCTTTTCAAATAAAAATTTGTAGTCTCGAAATTTTATATTGGAAAGATTATGTTCAAGTGCGTCGTAGGTAAACCTTAATAATTAATATGCTTAAAAAAGGTCTAAAAGTTAAACGGTACCCTCATTTTAGGACGGACGGAGGACTAGCTATATTGTAAATTAAGAGAGAGAGGAGGCTCTTGCTTGCCAAAAATTCATTTCATTACATCATATCTATCATTTTTGGTATCATAAATATTTAAACTCAATAAAGACGAGATACTGCATTATGAATTTTATTGTGCAAAGTCCCTTTGTTTGCATACTGTAGCATGCCGGTGGTGCAATTGACATAGAGATGATGATGCAAAGACAGCTATGACGTGGAGTGATTAATTAAAATGAAATTGATTGTGACAATATAGTGGAGGGGATGTAATGTGCTAACTGTGTGCTTTGAGGTGGTAGTACTGCAACATTGGCTGTGGGAGTACCAATGTTCTAAAAGGCGCTAAGCGGGCGGCCGAGGGGGCCTAGCGCCTAGGGGGCCTAGGTGGGATTTTTTATTTTAAGCCAATTTTAATATTTTATCTTACATTTATCCAAACAAAACAATAATATAAAGCAAAACAATCTATAATAAAGATAATAAAGGCATTTGCTTAAAGTTCAAACACATATTCATATTGTTAATGTCAAAGTTCAAACACAAACATGCAATTGTTCAAAAGTTCAAACATATTTTTAACGTATTAGTTTTATTCTTAAACAAGATTGCTATTAAATAATAAAATTTAAAATTTCAAGAATTTAATTCAATATTAAAACTTAAGAAACTAAACATAAATTTAAGAATTATATTGAATTAAACTAAATATTACAAATGTATCATCATTTATATAATTTGAAGTTGGTACAAGTTCAAAAAATTACAACTATAATAAAAGTATCTACTTTGACTTGATATTGTTCACTTTTTGTTGTGATTTGATATGCTACAACATGTATGATGAATATGGTAAATCATTAGAAAAATAAATATATTAAAATTTGATTTGGTTAGTTATTCAAATAAAAAAAATCTCTTCGCCTAGACCCCACCTAATTTTTTGGAAGGATTTTTTTGCCGCCTTAGGTCTAGGTGAGGCGTCAGGGGGGCCTAGTGCCATGACGAGGCGCTAAGGGGGGCCTAGCGCCTAGGCGGGGCCTAGGTGGGAATTTTTAGAACATTGGAGTACTAAGTGATTGAAATGGAAATGGAAGTGCAAGAATGGTAGACTTGTGTAAAACGAGTTTGGAGGGCAACCATTGTGGTATAGTGTTAGTTATAAAAAAGAAAAAGAAAAAGAAAAAGAAAAATTAGTGAAGGAGTTATGATGGTGTTGGCGAGTGGGGTGGCACTATCCCTAGTGGAGATTGTAATGAGATGCCGTTACAAATGAAAAAGGGTCCCATGCCAAGAAGGACATTGTTTTTGCCTTATTCGTGGCAGTTGTGGGTATGGAAAAAATCCATCAAAGCCAAGTATGTGCTGAGGCTGTTAAAGGTTTCGAGCTTAAAGAACACACGTGTGACCCTTTTTTTTTTAATTGCTTCCATAACTCGTATTCAAATACATATTGTTCGGTTTGCAATATATTCTCTTTCACTGGCATGACCATTCACAGCCTCCTTGCTTGGGATATTAATATTCTCAGGTGTTTGTTTACCTCTTAATATTTTTCACATCTGATTCGGCAAGACGGTAAAGTTATTTGGTAAAATTTTGTTTGACTCTTATCGTCTCTTAATTAGTGAGAGGAAGTCTAAATCATTAAGAGATGCCTCTTAATTAAAAATTTAAATTTATGGAACCTTTATAAATATTGTACTCCCTCCATTCTAAATTTTAAGATCATTATTGATTTTTGAAAAGTCAATTTGAGATTTTTTTTAAAATTTAATAGTCATTAAGATGTTTTGTACTTTTTAGTTACCAAACAAATTTTTAAGTTCAGATGTTATTTCACTCAGATGATCTAATTTATTAAGATAAACTAACCATTCATGTCTTAATTACTCAGTTTTATCAAACACCATTTTAACAACTTAATGTCAACACAACCACTACCTATTTCTCACTCACCTGTTCATTTGTTTGTTTAGTCCCTGAAGTCTTATTCTTCTCCCAAAAATTGTTTAATCATCCATTTTTGGATCCATTCTGAGTGGAAGATTTTATATTTCTAACTGATACTGATCTGTGAGCATCTGTATAAAAGGTCGTTAGTTCATGTTGTGGACACCATAGTGTTTTCACTTATATCCAGAAATGTTAAGCTCTTTAGATTTAGTTGTATTGCAGAATTATGACCAAATGACCATCATAACTGCAGCTTTGTGGATTGCAACACATTAATCACTACTGGCAATCCTATTTTGGAAGTTATACTAATACCTTACTATAAGTCCATTTGAGACTTGACTCTTAATTTTCCTGACTATTGGTTTCTCATGAACTGCATATGCAACCTCTGCACTGCTCATACTCAAGCAGCTGCTTCTCCTTCAGTTGTGCAAATTTACGGGATATCATTTGCATGGATTTACTGCCTACTGTTGTGGTTATTTTTGCTTCATAACACTATTCTGAAGCTTAATGGTGCTGTTTGCAGGAGCTATTACAAGTGCACCAGCCCAGGATGCAATGTTCGCAAGCATGTTGAGAGAGCTGCTAGCGACCCTAAAGCTGTCATTACTACATATGAAGGAAAGCATAATCACGATGTACCCGCAGCTAAAAACAGCAGTCACAACACAGCCAACAATACTGCACCACATTTAAAACCACACAGTATTGCAGCTGACAGGCATGGCGTAATTAGAAGAACGGAATTTTCGAACAATGATCAACAGCCGATAGCACTTTTACGGTTTAAAGAAGAACAGATTACATAGTTTCTTTGAGAAAGAAGCAAAGCTGTTGTAGTTTTTCTTAGATGAAAATATGTAAAATGAGAGGGCAGTTGGGGAGCAAAAGATTTGTCACGAATCAACAAAAGCTGTCAGGTAATGTCAGATAAATTATTTTACGAGTTTGAGGGTCAAATTTTAATTTGGGCATCTGGTCAAACTGCAAAAAATACTGAGGACAGAGGAAATAGAAATTTGTTCAAAGTTCAAACTATAAAGGCTACCAACAGAAGAAATAGCAAGGGCATAATTGAACAGAAATTGTTTGTAAATACCCTATATTATAGGGTCTAATGTTTGTAATGTAATTATTATGTGCATTCTTTTGTAAATGCCAACGTTGGAGTTGAACTGGATTCTTGTGCTAGGAACTTTAAAGCATTATGGGTAGGGAGATGAGGTTTATTGACTGTTCACAATTATCGAATTTAGTTACCTTGTTCTCATTCAAGACAATATTGGCCTGCTAAAAAATAATATGCTGTTCAGATTGGGATGATGAATGTTTTGATATATCTGATTGATGGAGACGTACTTTTTTCTGCTTATGAATGAAGTTGTCTATATTTATCAAAGAAAATTTTGTATTCATGAGAAGAGTTTATTCACATGCATGCAGTGTGGATTCTGACGTTGACCTAGGTAGAGGTGGCAAATGGGCGGGTGGCGCGCCACGGGTCATTGTGGGTGTGGGCTGCAGTCAAAAACAAATCCGGATTTTTAAGGGTCAAAAATGTAGTTTTAAAGTTTTGGGCAAGTAGAAGGTGTTTTATGTCTATTTTTTTTTTTTGGGTCAAAAATAAAGCGGACAATTGACCGCCTAAAAAAGGCCGGGTTTTTTAAATAAAAACTACTACTACCAAAGTTTTTTATGGCCAAATGTGACCCATGGCTTTGAACCCGTTTGCCAGGTCTAACCCTAGGGTTGTAATGGGCGATGCTTCCCCTCAAAGAAATGGTTTCCCGTCGGAATAGATATTCTGCAGAATGGAGTTGTGAGATTAAGGGAGTGTTTGATAAAAATTTAATGAATCTGAATCTGAATTAAAAAAACTGTTTGATAATTGACATATCTGAAATATGTGAATGACAAAACTTTATTATTTTATCCCTCTGAAAAAATTCAAAATTATTGTAAATTTATTTAATATTAGTTAATATAATAGTTAATATTTTTTTTTTAATTTTTTATTTTTAAATTTTTTTTTTTACTTCATTCAAATTTAAAAAATTTGATGAATCATTCAAATTTCATCCATCTTACCGATTCAACCATTCAGCATAAAAAACAAACTTGTTGACCGATTTAATGCATTTAGATTCAAATTCTATTCATCTAAACAAACAGCCCCTTAAGAATCTGTCCGTCCCCATACTTGGGTTCTTACTTTTACTCAACAGATCAAAGTATCCTAAAATTTGCTCAACCTGTACTACTAGTGATTTTTGCAGGCAAGTAGAAAAATGGACAAGTAAGTGTATGATAATCAGCATTCAACACAAATCCCTCATTGAAACTCCTTATTTGACCGGTATATGGGGTTGCAATTGTTCTTCCTTAAAACGCATGACATGTTATACAACAACTAGCTCTCTAGACTATTGCTGCTCAACAAAAAATGCAGAATGAAATTCTTTGGGACAAGAACACTTTTTCTCCTCTCCTTGTCCCTTTTCCCTTTTCCCTTTTCCCTTTTCCCTTTTCCAATCAAACAAATTAGAATACAGAGGAGAGCAAATTTACATGTATGTATGACCGTCGACTCTTATAGCTCAACTTGGTGTCTTTCTAGATTCATGATCACTCTTCAACTTCAAATCAAAATAAATCATCATCAGTAACTAAAATTCTAGGTATTTGGCCTTGATTTACAAAATCAATTTTACTTAAACGCACGCAACACACAACTTTCTCCGGCAACTCCTCTTGCTTTTGTGCCTGTCAGAAGTATGAAAGAGAAAAGTAGGTCAGCTTTAGTAGGAAGTTTGATAGGAGTAGATAAGATTGATCACTCGAAACCTGGTTTGCCCTTACAAAGGTTAAAAGGTGGAGTGCAAATGTAAACAGTTCCTACCTAAACAAAAAAAAAATGCATGAATTCAGTTCTCAAGCTCTTCACTTAATTAGGAAAGCTGCAACTTAGAGGAGTTTATTATTGAGCCACAAACCACAAATTAGTGTAACCATTTCCAGATACAAACCAATAAAGGATATCATAACACATAGAATGTCTAACACTAGCAAGAATTTTGAAGGGCACTGGAATTTGAGGAGAATAGAGATGGCAGTGGAATTTCAAGTAATGGTATTTGGACTTCGAAACCTCTCCTTGCTCTAGGTGCAAAAAGCAGTAAATATCACAACTACTGAATTTATCTGTTATAATTTTGAATGATGCAAAGGAGATTTCAAATGAGTTATACTCTAATATAATAAGAGATACCGAAGTAGCTGTATCTCTTCATTAGTTTCTTTCATTACTGTACCGGGCAAAAGGACTGATGATGACAAAAAGTTAGCCTCCTTCACAACTTAATTCTTTACTGCATCCGTTCCTAAAAGATTGTCGTTTAAGGTTTTTGCACATGGATTAAGAAAGTGTCATTTACCAAGTAAAATTTGTTTGAAATTCCATCACTACCCCTTTATGGGAAGTTGAAAACTATTAATACAAGAGAGAGAATTTCTTGGGACAATGAAAGAAGATAGGGGTAATATAGGAAAGTAAATAATTTATTCTCCTTGAAAGTTGTAAACGACAAACTTTTTGGAACAAATTTTACCTTCTAAAACGACAATCTTTTAGGAACGGATGGAGTATTACTTTTGACGACACCCGACATATTGAGAAGTGGAGAATAACTATACCTGAATGGTCAAACCAAGATCAAGTATTCCGTTTTTCATTTTTTCTCGAAATGCTTCAAGTCCTTTCCTGGATATGTAGCTGAACCGATGTATGTCCAGATCAATTTCAAAATAATTAGGCCCCTGGCAACAAACATAGTCGGTTCAATTTTGATGCTATGTTAGAAACTTACTAATACAATATAAAGTTAATAAAACTTGTTCAGGTCTAAACATCATAGGCAAGGTCAAATAGCAAAGACATAATTTAGATCCAAGTGGTCAGGTTTAAACAACTCCAGGCAAGGAATTGTCAATTTCAATTCCAGTTGGACCTTAACTAGAAATGCTGATACCACCAGACTCAGCAGCAACATGTCGTGTCACTGCAACACTTGGAATCTGTCGATTAAGGCAAACTCACAAGGTGGCTAGAATTTCAACTTATATTTCGTCCAATGGCCTTGAGAGAGCTAAACGGGGTTTAAACTGATACACACAACATCGATGTTCTCAGTCCAAGAGGGCATTGCTCAATCTCATGACTATCATTAGCCATAATTCGCAAAAGCAGAGGAGTGATCAGAATTAATCAGATTTTACTTACCCTGTAAAAAGCATGTTGAGGCCGTGAAAGGACCGGTTTATCATTACAAGACTGTAAAAGCTTCTTTTCGGCAGAACTTAAGTGGAGATCATCTGGGTTAACCACCCCAGCCATGATTTTTAATCTCTCTCTAAAAGGAACTGTAGAATCTTTTGCAAAACCCTTGACGGTTTCCATCTCATCAGTGATGAATCTCTGTGGAAGATATCAGCTATGATAGTTAACTAAATATTATAAGAGGAGGAAACTTGTTATAAATGATAAAGACTGAATAAATTGGTTTTTAGGAGCGAAAAAAGAAAAGGAAAAAAACACAATAAAACTAATGTAAACCCATGAATTTGGAAGGAATGAATGAATAAAGAAGACAAAATAAGGAAATTGAAAAGCATGCATGGTAAATTTGAGTGACAGGAGATAATGAGGTGCTAATTCAAATCTGTATGTACCTTGATACAATCCTGAAATTGCAAAGAAATTTCTTTGTCAAAATTCTCTGATACTTTGAAATATAATACAAGACTCATGCCTTCTCCATCAGTATCTCCAAGGAAGAGTGAAGCAGGATAAGTGGGCAGCTGCCCGAAGAACATGCAGAATTTTTTTAAAAGGCAAGTCTCACTTAGAATCAAGTACTTATGAAATAAGCAAATGCAACTTCATCTCAAATACACTTGTTCTTAATGAGTGAAACACAGCAAGGCATGCAGGGAAATGTTCACAAACAAGTACACAAGACAAATGAAAATATCATGGCTCAGCATATGAAGTAACAAATGCACTTCAAAGTGGGCATAAATTACAACTCAAGTCTACAGCATACGCACCTCTTCCAATCAACTGAACAATCCAAATAGTAGTGAGAAAAGATAATACACAAAAGAGATGAGTGTATATAGACAGAAAGTAATACCTGAACATTAACAATCAGTAGTGATGGAATCTTTTCATGTTCCTTTACAGAGGGAAGTTCAAGGTGTTGAGCAATGTGATGTATCTTTCGAGGGGAGACAAATAGATCAACTCCAATTGGGGCATATGGGCAATAGTTTGGAGCAGGGTATTTGCACTTATCTCTGCACAATAATTTGTTAATGACTAGTCAGTTTGGCCCCTTTAAAAGAAAAACTGAACCTGCATCTAAAAGAACAATACGCAAATTGTTGCAGTGAGCAGATAGCGAACGAAAGCAACCAATAACTTACTTGAAGTAATTTGTTCCCCTGAGCTTAAAGACCGACGGTGCTACAGCAGACCAGCATCCTGGAGTTGTCTTGTCATTGGTCGAATGTGGTATCAGAAGTCCTGCTCTGGGATGATATAAGAATCTCATAGACGGACCTGCTATTAAGCATATGAAATTAAGTAGCTACTTCCAGTACATATGTGAGTAGAGAAGTAGTTAAGCATTCAAATAATACTAATTAACAGCTGATAATCCACATTCAAATCATAAATGCAATATTATATCATTGAAAACAAAACAAGAGTGCCACTTATACAACCATAAATACTAGACCTAACAACTGGGAGCTAGAGCTTATTTTGACATGTTATCGAGAAATATTTCTCACCTGTTCATGTCCAATTAACTTATGATTTTCGTGCATAACAATCAGGGAAATACCATCTGATCCAACCATAGGCATTGCAACTCTCGGTCACTACTAAAAAAATGGTCATTTGTGATGGCCAAAATCCATCACAAAAAGTCCAAAACCATTAAAAAAGGGTTTTATGTGATGGTTTTGGCAAACAATACTTTAGGGATCAAATGTAAGAACGTGAATCTCTATTTAGATATAATTTATTTCACTATATTAATTGTATCAAATGATACTTGCAAGATTCGAACCCTCTCCCATTTGCAAACTAAATAACAAGTATTACCACTACACCAAAGTCCAGATCATGATTATAATTTTAAAACAAAATATAAAAGGAAACATATGTGAGTTGGCTTATTAAACAAAATTACTTCCACATAAAATTTAGTGATTGCAATGGCAGTCACAAATACTCCATAATGATGATAAAATTAGTCATCACTAAGAGCCATCATATATTTTATTGTTTTGTGATGGCTTGAAAATTTCATCACAAAATACCTTCTTTTTGTAATTGCAAATAAAAATCGTCACAAAAATCTATCTTTTTTAATGATTGTCACGACCGTCATAAAATGATGTTTTGATTATTTCTTACATTAAAATATTAGTGATAGCTTAAATACAATCACGAAAAGAGTATCTATAAGTAATGACTTAGTGCGTCACAAAAAGAAAATTTATTTTGCATGAAAAAATTGGTGTGATTGACATGACCATCACAATTATAATACACATTGATGGCAAGATTACTCATCACTAAGAGCCATCATATATACTATTATTTTATGATTGCTTAAAAAGTTTATCACAAATTATTATCTTTTGTGATTGTTTTTAAAAACTGTCACAAAATTCCGTCGTCGCGTATTCTTGTTTTTCTAGTAGTGGGTCTGACAACTTCTATTGAGTGTAAAATCATTACCAAGCCAAAGTTAAACAAAAAGATAACCCTCGTACTTACAGAAGCCAACCGTTTCGTCTTCTTCACGAGGTTTCCTCTTTACAGCAAGCATTACAACTGATGACTTTTTCCTTTTTGATATTGAAGCTGGACTTGATGGAAGTTGATTCTTATCATTGACATCAACTGAAGTAAGAAGGTGAGGTAAAAAAGACTTTAAATTTTGTGCTGCACTTCTCTCCTCCGAATCTTGTTCATGCTGTTTCGGACTGTACGGGTCGTCCAAGAGTTTCTTCCTCGTAGTACAAACCTCATCATCTTTCAACGATAAGACATCATTATCTCTGGTACTTTCACCATTTGTTTCATTGTATTCACATTTGCTTAAAAGCTTCTCATGCTTACCACCATCTATTTTCAGGTAAACTCCATATTGGCCTTTGTACTTGCACACATTATCAACAAACCATGATGTACTTTCATATTGATTCACTTGATTATCTGTGGTGTTGCCAACCGTATTTCCCAATGAAGGAATAAAGTCTGGAGTCAATGACGTAAAAATTTTAAAAAAGATACCATTGCTTTAATTGAATTAAAATTAAACTGAAATAAATGATATTACCTCCTTGAACACTCATGAAGTCATCATCTGAATCAGATTCCAGGATACTAAGAGAGTCGAACCATACTTCCTCTTGGCGTACTCCTGCAAATAACAGAAATTGAAAGATCATCAAATGATAATATTCGACTCTCTGTCAATCCACTACTTTGTTATAACTTTAACCTCAAAAACTTTAATGGCATAGTTAAAACCATCTAATGCTATCCACAGTAAGACGGGAGTAAACTGACAACTAGAGCATAAGAAAGCGAGGTAAAATAAGACACAGACACACAAGAGAAGGGTAATGTCGATCTGTGAGTACATGCTACCAATTTATGCAACAAAAAAAAAAAAAAAAAAAAAAACTTATGTTGCCTTCTGGCATTGTTCCTTTGGCTAAAATAACTGAGTTGATCTTTGACACTACGTATTTAACTGATAATTTAGATTAAACTCCAATTAGGCACACAAGATAATAGTACAAAAATTTACATGGATGATAAGTCATTCTGTAAGTCTCACAACCAGTAGGATTGCTGAAATTTTTTTTAGGAAAAGAAGAGAGACTGGAATTATAACCAGGCTGCAATAGGTTTTTATTCTGTTGTGTGATGACAGAAGGAAAAGAAAAAGAAATTACCACTAGCACTGCGGTTCCATGGCAGATGAAATGTCAAATTAGAGGCGTCCGATTTTCTGCATGGGATTCTAGAACCTTTTTGCAAGTCCAAAGAGACAAACTCACTCTCAGAAAAATCTCTTGCACAGTTCCCAGCATCACTAAGCCGTTCAATAGGCGCAACTGGAGCAGAATAGGATTTGTTTCTGCAACATTTACCAGACCTCTGGAAGTACTTCTTATGTGTTTCAAATCTTTTATTGGACTTTGAAATACATCCACCCATGATGTTGACTTATGTTACATTAATTCCCCACTGAGAACAATTCACATAACCAATGCTCATAAAATTAAAAACTTTTCCCTGGACAAATTCTCATTTTCTTTAGACCAGAGGATAATTTTTTTGAAAATGCATCAAATTGAAATAGACCTCCATTAACCAATTAACAATAACGCTAGCTACAGAAAGGGAACATAAATGATATTCACTTGTTCGGCATAAGTACTCATGAACCTTCTTATAACCAACCTAAAATCGACTTTTTGTCATCAGATAAATGCTATTTTTATGCCTCTTGAACTTCTAGGTTCAACCCCTATTCCCACTTCTGAAGTAAACATAAATAGATTAAGCTAATTGCATTTTAATATCTTCATATACACATACTTTGTCGGAGGGATGAAAATTGCATTTCTCACCAATAAATAAATAAACAAATTAGATTATCTAAATTTTGGTCTGACCCCAACTAAAAGTGTTGTTAAATTTGAGTTGCTGAGAATCTTAATAGAGTAATAAGATTGTGCATTTTAGAATTTCAAATAGTTACCTTGAAGAACAGGGAGTCTCAGAAATAGAGTAACCTTAACATCTGGGGAATGTTCTAACAATCAACCTGCTGCAGCTGGGGCCTGGGCTTCAAATAAGAAACTCTGCAAATAAGTATGTTGAATCAGAGTGCTGTCAAATTCCCAATAACATGGTACTTATTGAGTATTGAGAAACCTGGAGAATAATGGTTACAGAACAAATAGACCCACAGACCAGAGAGGAGAGAGAAAGAGAGGGAAGTCCCGCCGTATTTAAAAGTAAGCAATTGGGTGTTTCTCTCTCTATAATAATAATAATAATAATATTTATTATTATGGAATGAAAATAGTAACTAGTTTTAAAAACCCAATTTTTTAAGAAAAATTATATATTTTGTGATTAAAAATTGCGTATTTTGTTGTGATTAGATACATACACACATATTATTCATATATTTACATAATATATCATAATAAGTAGGCGCAACAAAAATTATAATATTTTGTCAAAAGATATAACACGAGTCGTATATTAAATAATAATCTCTTGAGAAGCATATTTTCATAATAATAGTCATTTTATTCTAAATTATAAAATTAATATAGACTTTTAAATATTACTTGAGATATTTTTAAATTTAAAATCGATGATTCATTTAAATTTTAAAAACAATATATGTAATAGATAGTAGTATTTGTAGGTAGGTTATAATATTGATAACTGTATTGAAATAAATTTAAGAAATTTATATTAATTTTGAATTTAAAATTATTTGAAATGTTGTTTAAAAAATCAACATTAATCGTATAATTTAGAACGAAAAAGTATTTATCGTTGATATATCAGTCGGACAAAAAATGGTTGTGATTGTGTACCAACAAATGGAGTACCAAAATGCATGGATATTAATTAATTAGTGCATGGATATTAATAAAATTTTAAATTAATATTAATTACCTAACATTAGTATTAATTAATGAGATTTGTGACTATGTAAGTAGTATAATGTAAAGGAGGGAGTAGTTATGAAATCTCAAAATTACCCTTTTAAATTTATTGCTAAAAATAAGAAGAAACAAGTTAATATTTAATATAATTGAAATCTACAAATGACAAATAGAAAGGAACAGAGGGAGTATTTAGGTAATTGGATGGTTATAGACTAATTTAGGTATTTGTACTGTCAGTCTTTCCAATATACATTGACAGCAATTTCTATATTTTTAGTCTTTTTTTTTTAATTATATATATATAGAATTCGTTTTGGAGAGATTAAAAATAAAGTTTTATTATTATACAATAATTCCTTTGCTCTTTCAGAATAGAGAATCCACTTGATATGAATCTCCACGCATCCTTCCGCCGTTGGGATACGTTTTTTTAAGCTTTTATTTGGCACATTTTAAGGGCATGAAATAATTGTATGGTCCATACTTCATAAATAAGCCAATGATTACGTACGGTTCAATCAAATCCGACAAATTTGCTTTAATCCACAATATTCTAAAGACTGATGTTTTAAAATGGTGGAATTGGACAACAGATCCTCAGTTTTTATTTATTTTTATTTTTTTGTGTCTCTATTTAAATTTTGACATTTAATCTTTTTATTTAATTTTAGAGTTAATTGGTGTTAAATAAATGGTAGATGTCAAAATTTAAGTGGAGGGACACAAGAAAAACGAAAAAAATAGAGACAAAGGATCTGCTCTCGTGGAATTGAATATTTGGATGGTTAGAAAACAACCACTTTGAATCTTAATGATTATGATTTATGATGGGAGGGTTTAGCTTGGGTTTAAGAAATACTACTTAGTATACGTATATTATTAGTTTAGTAAGAAATTAGTAATATTTTATTTCGTATGTTAAAATGATATTTTTATATAAGTCTCTCATATAAAGACGAGACCTTCATATTTATTCAACATAAATGTGATTCCTCCTTGATTATCAGTATTTTAGTTTGAGTGGGTCATGGAAAGCAAACGAATCAAACAAGAGAACCAATATATATATATATATATATGTTACGATGGTTTTGGTTTAGAAAATTAAAGAACAATGAATAAGAAGAAAATATTGTCGATTTGGGAAAACAACCAAATAATTATGTTTTGATACTCGGCTAAGAAAATAGCCTACTCCACCTAAAATGTTCCCTGTTTTGGAACGAAGGAGTTGGTATGTTAATGTGTATACCACCTTTGCCCTCGCCAATCCTTATTTGTTTGTTTGACGATATATGGGGTTGAATAAGATTATAAAATTAATTTATTATATGGGACAATAATAAAATATGATATGAAGTCTATTTATTGAAATCTGTTGAGTATTTGAATTCTCTCTCGGGCTTGGGCTTGGGCTTGGGCTAGTCAATTTACATGAACAAAAAGAATAAGAATTACCTGAATTTATTGGAGATAAAATTAAGAATTTTTCGTTTCTAACATTTTGAGAGGGAGAAGGCATTGGCCTAGGCAGGCTAAAAGTAAAGCCTGCTTTTTGAGTACCGGTCTTAAATTTACAAAATTTATATTCCTACCTCCCAATTCTACACTACTCGCCGGAAGATTTATATCATATCCTCTTCTAAGAAGAGGTGTCGGTGGGGTTACTATCCAAAGATTTTGAGGCTTTTAGCCACCCTTTAGAACTATAAAACAAGAATTCTTTTTCATAAATGTTTTGGTTTCAAAATGAGACTTCTTTTTCATTTTCACTTTATTTTTTCTATGTTTCTGTTTGTTGAGGTTACACTTATACTTATTTTTGGTAATTTTATTTGTAAAATTATATATATTTTTTTAAAAAAGATTAGGCACAAGTTATTACTAAGTTTTTTCAATAACTTAGAAATAGAATAAACAAACTCTAAAATGTAGTAAATGAGAATAACCCAGACTTCACAATACCAAAGAAACCTAAGCTTGTATTTATAGAACTTCATTATCTTTTATGTTAATATCGGAGAGCTCAAATTCACCATCTTGAACTGCAATTGTAGAAAAATTATCTTAAAATTCTAATTTCAAGGCAATGAATTCTAGGCATAATAACACAACCTTGAGATTAATACATGATACACAAGGGTGGTGGATGCATTTTTGCCCAAATGTTAAACCTTCAGTTATCCCTACAAAATGGTTCCATTTTCTGAATATTTGAAATTGAAGTTGCACCATTCATTGACATTTGTTTTAACCTTTTACCATTTAGGTAGTTCATACAGTCAACCATATCCATTATTCGTGAAAACTCAAATTCAAGACAAAAAAATTGCAATTGCTGCACTTTTCCCATTGAACAAAAATGCCGGCTAAATTTCTTTAAGCAGAACTTACAAAATATTACTAATATCACAGTGGAAGTATATAACCAATATTTCATACCTGAGAGATATTTCAAAGGTTTTTCGTTGAAGTTAGCATTTGAGAGAATTCTAGCAACACAGAATTGATGTACAGTTCAATGAGCAGACAAGATTGCGCAAGTAAATAGTCAAATGCTAACTTCAAAGAAAAACCTTTGAAATCGAAAGTAAATATTCTAATTTTTTGCTCCAATTTGATTACACTAGTGCACATACCCTGCCCCAATTTGACTGAAATCGCACGAAACCCTAATTAAAAATCCCCTTTTTTTGCAGCAATTGATATTCGTCGGGTTCTTCTTCCGCTAGTTCAATATAGGTGCTCCAATTCGACTGCAATCGCGCTAAACCCTAATTGAAAATCGCCTGCAGCAATTGATATCTGAAGTTTTGTACTAGAGAAGAGAAGAAGAGAAGAAGAGTCTGAAGCTTAGGATGCGCGAAGAAGAGTCTGATATTTGGGATGATGCGCTAATGACGAATTGGGAGCAATTTGGTCTGAAGTTATTTTTTTATGAATCCGCTAGTTCAACCTGCGGATAGCGTTTCATAGCGCTATATATACGTACTTAGTACCATAATTGGTTTATGTACATATGTAGGTTGGTCCATGCCCCATGGTGTGGGTCTATTGGCGTATATATAGGTCATGTGGCTAGTTATGGAAGTATGCCCATCAAATGCTCAGAACAGAAGAATAGAAAAGACGGTGTCATTCTTCTTTCTTATTTTTCTTTGCAAATATCATGTTCTACTGCATATGATACCGTTATAATATTTAAAAAAACCTATTAATTTTACTAGAAAATCTTGTTATTTTCATAATTCACTCCTATAAATTTGAGTCTCATTTTTATTCATAATTCAAAATATCAATTTCTTAATGATAATATCGTTTTTTTAATTATTATTATTATATCTTAAGAAATCATCAAAAACTGTACACTCCATTTAAGACTTTAAGCATGTCTTTTGGAAACTTTGATAGTCAAAAGTATGCAACAACAAAAAAACAGTAGGAATGTGTTGAATAAAAACAGTAGGATGTGTTGTTGTACAGTGGAAGAATTAATTGGGATATTGCATGGTGTGGGGTCGTCCTAAAAGTAGGTCACGGGGGTGTTCAATTATGAGACTTGAAACAACAATAAAGAAATTTGTAGTGTAGCATGAGAAACAAAACATAATCACGGGTGGGCGGGTCATATCGAAATCTCTTAATGCTTGCAATCTCTTAAAATATTTTCTTTACTTTACTGATCAGACATTTTATTTATAACTTAAATGAACTAATATACATTTATTTTTTATAATAAAATAGAAAAATAAAAAAGAAAGGAACACCAAAAGGAATTTGCATTACTTGTACTAAAATATTTGAGACAGACTAAACTGGCCTTAATTGAAAAAGGCTACATTTTTTAATCCCAATCCCAATCACTTCAGTTTAGTCGATTTGAATAATTAATCAAGAAGTTAGCTTAGAAAATGAATAAACAATAATCATGACTGTGAAGAAGTGTGACAAGAAGGTGCCAAAATACATATTTTACCTTACGCCACACCACACCACACCACAAAACACAATGTCCACCCGACCTCCTATCATATTTTGACTAACTTCTCTCCTTTCACCATTAATACTTTGTAAGGTCTTATTCACTAAAAAGAAATTATGTACTCCCCCGTTTCTTAATATAAATTTTTTTTGAGCGGTGTATAAATATTAAAGAAATAATTTTATAATATTAAATATTTATATTGCTTATTTATTATAAAAGAGATTGTTATTTATTGAGTTAAAAATAGTGAGAGAATTAAAATTATATTTAATATTTGGATTAATATTGAAAACTAAGCAATTAATAATTACTTGAAATTCTAAAACGTCATATATTAAGGGATAAAAAAACTTTTCTAAAACTTCTTAATAAAGGAACGGAGGGAGTATATTATATGTTTATGTGGAAATATTATTTTTCTACTTGTTATTATGCCCTATATTTCCCTCTGTATTTTCTTGATGCATGTAATGGAAATAGTACCATGTCTTTGAAGGAATCAAATACAATTTTTTTTCATTCCAATCATAATTAAACATAATTTTTTTTACAAATGAGTCATTTCATTTCCACCAACATTGCTGCTTAGGTTAGTCTTGATGCTAGTGAGGTTGGAATTTCATTTTCTCATATTGTTCCTCATTTTGGTTCATCTTGGTTCGTTCTGTTCGTTTATCAAAAATTCAAAATATAAACTGCTTTTGGATAAATTTAGACTTTTATCTCTAAGAAGGTTTCAAATTAACTAGAATCAAGAATTACAAGGAGATAGTTAGAAACTAAGCAAGGAAAGCAAACAAGACATTATTTTCCCATGGAAAAAGGTTAAGCTGGAAACAAGGGAATATAAAAGTTAGGCTGAAAGGAAATACCCCCATTTCATCCAAAACCTTCTTTCTCTCTCATCAACTTCCAAGACCATGGTGGACTGAACCAGACAATTATTTTAGATCCCACAGCCTAATACACTCTCCATGTCTTCACTCCCACCACCGAGAGACTTCTTTTTTATGCTTTCCTTTTCCCACTGGGGCTTGTCCAATACTTGTCTTGTTGTAAGTTTTAAAATTGAGGGAAAGTGAAAGAAAACAACTCAAATTGAGGGTCGTGGTTTCTCTCACCCAAGGCATTTTACTTGCCTATCTTCATTTCCGTGGCTGCAAAAATAGTACTACCATTTAGCAAATGAGGAAACATGGATGGCAGCTTCCCTACCATCCTCTGCAGGTATCTCTCTGATACATACATACTCACATATATGTTTATGGCATATCCTAGCTGCTTGTTTGCAATTTTATTTTTATTTTTAACCGGTTCCCCATTTTCTATTGTTGGGTATTTATATGTATTGTGCAGGTAGTTGCTGTTTCTGTATTTCTGGCATTGGGATTTTCTTTCTATGTGTTCTTTGCCCCTTTTGTGGGGAAACAATTTTATCAGTACATTGTGATGGGACTCTACACTCCATTAGTAAGGCATTTACATTTTTTATATCCATTTTCGTATTATAGTATTTGTATTACTTTTTTTTCGGGGACGAAGATCTCAGATCTGTGCTTCTCTTCTTGTGTCTACACTTCTAAGTTTCTGAATCTTTTCTCCTGAATCAAGAATGGGATTTTCCCCCTCTCCCCTCTCCCCTCTCCCCTCTCCCCTCTCATTGTTGAATTACCAAGAATCTGTCGTTGCAGTTGTAAATGGTTGCTTGCCTTTTAGCTTTTTAATGCAGATCCTAGCAACAGCTAATTTTACACTTTGAACATAAGAATTAGACTACAAAAGAATAATCTAAAGAATAAAGTAGACTAATGAATAATGGCATGATATTTTCATTGATGTTAGGAGGTATAAATACAATAAGATTACAAGAGAGAATCAATTTGTTACAACCAAAAAGATATTGATATAAAACCTAATAACTAAAGAATCAGTCAGTCCCTAATTTAAGGGAATGAGATAATTACAATGAACTAAAGAATCAGTCAATCACTAATTTAAGGGAATGAGATAATTAAATTAACACCTGATGTTGTGGCTACATGTGCCTTTGGGTACCACGGAGGTCCATTGTGAGATGAGCGAGGAGCGCCGTGTGAGGGGGCGGGTACAAGCTGAAAGAGGGGACACTGAGCAACGGTGTGACCCTGTTGGCGGCATCCTTGGCACTTGCCGAGATAAGGCCTCTGTTGGCGATTCGTGGCATGAAGAGGCGGTGATGGCTGTTGTCGTGAAGCAAGATGTGGTAGGTGTGTCTGTTTTGACACGGGCCGATGTGAATTATTGAATCTGGTCGACGCAGCGTTGGCCGTGGCGAGATGCGGGAAGGAAGCAGATTGCGACTGCTGAAGTGTCAGTTCTCTGTTGATGAGTTTCTCATGAAGCTCATCAAATGAGATGGGGTTGTCTCTACCGGCCACTATATCGGCAATATGGCGATAGTCATCACCGAGACCCTCTAAGATCGTCTTAATAATGTCTTCATGGTCCATCGGTTTGCCAAGTGCAGCAAGTTGATCAGTGCGACACTTGACGTATTGCATGTAGTCCGATATGGACTGTGAGCCCTTCGTGGATTTCTTGATCTGGTCCTTGAGTTGCTTTATGTGACCACGAGTCGGGCGAGCGTAGGTGTTGGCAAGGGTTTACCATGCTTCGCGGGAAGTGGTTGATTGCTGGATTAGCGGAATAAGAGAGTGAGAGATGGAACCAACAAGGGCGCCAAACAACAGTTTGTCTTGGCGAATCCATGGCAGAAAATCTGGGTTGGAAGCTTCAACATTGTTGGTGGTTATGGTGCGAGGAGGACATGGATGATTGTTGTCAATGTATTTGTAGAGGTCATACCCTATGAGAATGGCCTCAATCTGGAGTTTCCAGGCGAGATAATTTGTGGAGGTCAATTTGATGATGGATGGATGAGAGATGTTTATGAGTTGAAGACTTTGGGTTGGATTTCCTGGGTTGGGAATGGCGATACTCTGATGATCAGTGGCCATGGTGGGTCTTTGGCTAGGATTGGCGGAAGAGGGGTTTAGGACCGACTAATGCTTTGATACCATAAAGAATAAAGTAGACTAATGAATAATGGCATGATATTTTCATTGATGTTAGGAGGTATAAATACAATAAGATTACAAGAGAGAATCAATTTGTTACAACCAAAAAGATATTGATATCAAACCTAATAACTAAAGAATCAGTTAGTCCCTAATTTAAGGGAATGAGATAATTACAATGAACTAAAGAATCAGTCAATCACTAATTTAAGGGAATGAGATAATTAAATTAAATATATTAATTTAATTCTCTAATATAATCTACTCTCAAAAGATTGGATTTTGTTCCTTGTGGAAAATAAATCTTCTTATCAGTTAAATGTATTACCACATTGTTGAGGTAATTTTGTGGAATATGTATTGCACACAGCTCTTTTCCCCCTTAAAGTATTATTTCAAACTAGTCTTGAAGGTAAAACTTTTTGCAGAATTGAGAAATAAGATCTCATCATTTATATCTACCTTTTCCTTTTTTTCTTTCCTTATCCTAGAATGTTTAGGCAAGATATTTAGCATTTACTATGTCTCACATTTTTTTCCTAATCTAATAAGAATGAAGTGAATCCCTTTGATATCCTCTGGGTAGACATATAGTGGTAGGAAAATTCCTCTCAGATGTACCGATAGTCTTGGGAAATGTTTAAGGTAATTGAGGATCAAACTCTTCTTTCTTATGCAATTTCACATTTCCTAAACTAAAGTATTTGATATGCTATTTTGTTTAACATACAACGACACATGTTCCTTCGTGTTTGCAGAACCTGTCCAACCTGTTATACCTATTTAGACCATGGAACTTGTCATGGATAATGTATGATTTGTTTTATGCCTGATTCTATCGTGCTTGCTTGGTGTTCAGTGCAATTTTATTTTCTTTCTTGTGTAAGAGTTATTCAAATGAGGAAGATAGCTTAGGGGAAATACTTGTAGAGAACTATGAAAGTAGTTGATAAGAAAATAAAGAATAAAAAGTTGATTATTTTATAAATAATGTGTGCATTGAAATCTATTATCTGAAAATCTGTCATATAAACCTATTATCTTGGAACCTTGATATATCACAATGATGAGAGAAACTTGAGTTGAATTTTGTGCTAATGTAGTTTTTCCTTGATCACAAATACAATTCAAAGTGCCACTTGTTTTGATATATGTCTAAACTTTTACAACTGAATATCTTATTCCAATTTTTAATGCATTTTTGTTCTGATAAATAAGCTGTGCGACAATTCAATTCTTCCAGATTGCATGTGCCTTTGGGCTCTATATATGGTGTACGGGAGCTGATCCTGCTGATCCAGGAGTTTTCAAGTCCAAAAAGTATCTCAACAATCCAGACCACAAAAAGCATGACCGGCTCCGAGAATCTAAACTTGGTGGGGAATCAACGTCATCAATACATGATGCAAATGATGCAACAACTGGAGAGAAACCTATGGATAAAGACATGAAGAACATGGATACAGCAACAGAAGATCATACTACTAAGATTGAAAAGATGGGTGCCCTATCTCGACAATCATCCCGTTTCGTCGCCTTGCTGGCGTTTTCTCCTTGTGCTTTTATATGTAACTGCTCAAATCTACATAATGAAACTTCCGAACAACAAACAAGTGAAGATGGCATGTTCTACTGCAGTTTGTGTGAAGTTGAGGTGTGTAGATACATTTCACATGAAGAGCAATGTTCACATTCTTCTAATTATTTATGAGATGTTTACTGTATTCTGATGCAATGCTAGGTACTAGAATGATATTCCCTCTGTCCGGCTATATATGTCCCCATTTGAAGTAACATTGAGATTAGTTCAAAAGAATCAAACATGCCTATGGTCAGCTAGTGCACCCCCACTTTAAGGTTCTTCAATTTTGAAATACATAATGTGAAAATCTTGAATAGGTTAAAAACTTAGACGACAAAAAGATATGAAAACAACTAAACCTGGACAAAGGGAGTATATCTTTTTGCAAATGAACTGTTATACATTCAGAAGTAGTTCTATCAATGATATCTTGGATCTGTTTTAGCAGCGCTTTTTCTATGAGTGTTATATGATTCATATGATTACTTTCAGGTTTTCAAGTACAGCAAGCACTGTAGAGTCTGTGACAAATGTGTCGACCAATTTGATCACCATTGCAGGGTATTTCAAAATCTAAATCTAAAAAGATTAAAAAATCTAAATATGGTGCAGGTTTCCGTAAAGTTTTGTCAAGAAACTAATCCCTTTTCATTTTGTTTTCTGATAGTGGCTCAACAACTGTATAGGAAAAAAGAACTATCGGAAGTTTTTCACACTCATGCTTTCTGCACTTCTGCTGGTAAGGAAATAGTTAATTATTAACTCAGAATGTTTTAAGAGGAAAGTTCTGGCATTGGTAATTGGTTTCCTTGTTATAATTTTTTTTTCCTTACACAACTTTCCTTAAGCTTGTGACAGATTTGAGACCACAAATCTGATAAAACATTGTTACTCCTCTTTTCAACTCTGGATGATGCATATGTTTAATATATTCCCATAATTGAAAAACAGAAATTATTCTTACCGCTTTAAAGAGTCTGGGATTTGTATCAAAACTCCTTGTTAATATTATCACTCGAGGATGAAAGGTATTTCTCCATCAAAAGAATGAGCTATCCTGACCCTATCATTCACTTGCAATTATTAGCTTGCTTTTTGGGAGCAGCGTTAGACCGAACTCTACTGCTGCAACACCTTTCATTAAATAGTCATCTTTGCCCAGATTAGATTAAAGATTCTTGAGCCATCCCCGATTAGATAAAATTCTTCACAGATGAAATGCAAGGATTTAATAATAAGCTTCAAGAATAAGCATTTATTTTCAAGTCATTGACAGGTCTATAAATGGTTTGTGCACCTTGGACTTGAGATTGCAGCTTATACTTCATTGGTCAACTGGAATCCTTGTTCTGATCTGCTGTTTTCTTGAGCACAAGAGATTCTCTGTAGATATTGCCAGCAAGCTAGGAAGCAGTTTCTCTGTCATGCCCTATGTTATTGTAGTGGTGAGCATCAATTACTTTTTTATATCCCTTAAAATATCTATTGTTTGATTTCCCTGGGTGAAATTGTATAAAAGTTTCATCTTTTGATGATCCAATGTATGCAAGCCAATGGAAAAAACTGTCCCTGCTATGAATGATTAACAAATTAAATTATGCATGACAGGCAATCTGCACCATTTTGGCAATGATTGCAACTCTGCCGATTGTTCAGCTTTTCTTCTTTCATGTTCTACTCATAAAGAAGGTTAGCGTTCTATTTATGCGTATAGTAAACTGTGATCTAGTTTTGATGGTTCCAGTATTTCATTCCATTTATCTAGCTATCATAAGATTTTGTGATGCTTTTTATTTGGTTGACATGTTGTGTACAATACACTATACTGATAGTGTTGATGCTTGGCTGACGGGATTAAAAACTATAAAATCATATGTAATCAACTAATAATGTTGATTTGTATGGATGATAGGGTATTAGCACTTATGATTACATCATAGCTTTGAGGGAACAAGAACAACAAGGAGTTGGAGGACAGCAAAGTCCTCAGATGTCACAAGCCAGCTCCCTCACTGGGTTAAGCAGTGCAAGCTCATATAACACCTTTCAAAGAGGAGTCTGGTGTACACCACCACGGCTATTTATTGAAAATCAGGTATGATTTACTTCCAGTGAAGACACTGATCCACTGCTGAGTTGTTCATTGCACATTTTATTTGCACTTAAAAGTTAAAAGCAATATAGGACATATAGTGTACTAAGCGGCTCCAATCCTCTGCCATTGATCGCTTGGTTAGAATTTTCCCTAGCGGTACCAAACTGAGTCAGTTGCATTTTGTCAACCAATTCCATTTGTTTGATAGATAATATTCCAGATTTAGCTAATCTAAAATTATGAGTTTTTTATACTGTGTCACAGAAGGAATGTGTCATTTTACATATGAATTCTTCTGGCACATACCAAGGAAGTAGTTATAAAAAAATACAGGCCAAGTCAAATATCTCAATTTTCGTGTAATGATGACGGTATCATTACTATCATAAGTAGCAGTTTGGTTCAGACTAACAATGGCAGTAACAGTGGTAGTGGTTATCTGACCAACGTTAGTTAACTTTTCAACTTTAAATGGTTAGCATCTACTTTTGATATGGTGTGTTAAAGTCATTGGCTTTGGTATAAATTTGCTTAAGTTTTGAATTTCTTGCAGTTTGATGTAGTTCCTCCAGACACTGGCTCTGTTAGTTCACTAGGAAAGAAGACGGGGGCAGAGTTTCCAATGAAGATAAAGAATCCCGCACCTGTAAAGATAAGCCCATGGGCATTAGCCCGCTTAAATGCAGAAGATGTTTCAAAGGCTGCTGCAGAGGCAAGGAAAAAATCTAAAATCTTGCAGCCTGTGGTGAGAAAGGATGCCCCTTACGGGCTTGATAGGTACAACAGCTTTGGTAGCAGTGATCACAACATGTACACTAGGCCTGATTATAATAGAAAACGAGGAAGTAAGCGAGTTCGGCTCCCTGCCGAGCTACCTGTTGAACCCTTGTTCAAAGTTTCAACTGATAATGCTGAAAGCAACATCACGGAGATGTCAACCAGTTTGGCTCCTCTTCAGCTTGAAGCGCGGAGTGCTTTCAGAACAAGCCTAACCATGTCAAATTCAACTGGAATTGTAGCGTCTTCTCCTGAGAGCAGTTTAGACTCACCGGATCCTCATCCATTCAGGGTCCCTTCATCAGAAGCTGAACAGGCTAGGAGACTGACAGGACCATCTTCTGGAGGGCCAGCTCAACTGGGAATCCCATTATCTAGATCAACTAGTGATGGATATGAAGCATCTGGTGGGGAAGATAGTGACCGAGTTCCTTCCAGGACCGTGCAAAGATCTGCAAATTGGAGTAACCCTCTCTTTAGTTCTGTTCCTAGACTTAAGGGGCCTGGTTCATCTGGCCATAGTAACAACAGAAAGCTCTGAACAAGGGATGTTTTATGAAAAGTCACTTTGGGTTCACAAAGGGTAAAAGTTCTTGATAGTTTTTATTTGTTTTGCCACGAATTCTCGAGGATCAGATAACCATCTTTATCTTGGCAAGATTGCATTGCTTGTTGGCTCTCTCGGAATTAATCTTGCATGAAGAACATACAATAAGGTTCAATATTTGCCCACGAAAACATTGTTTTACTTGTGTTTTTTTTGCAAGTTTCCCCACTTTTAGAACAGATCAGAAAGGTGAAAATGCTTCAGCTGGCAGAAAAAGTGAAGGTTCCTTCATTGATGGATGTCAATTAAACTGGCATTTCGGTTATGAAGAGAGGCCTAATGGAAATCCATCCTAAACTTGTGTAAAACTCACTTTATGAACTGTGGTTCGAGCTCTGAAAATGTCTATTGGAACAAAAGTAAATTAATTCGGTGATGTAACATTGATGCTCTTGTGATGCTCTCTACAATGTTTTCCCATTATTGGTTGAACTTAAGTTGAGCAAATTCGATGACAAAGATTGGTGATCTTCATGGCAATTTTTTCATACTTTATAAAAGGAACATTTTTATGGCATGAAAGACTTGCTTTGTCAATCCAAAGCTACCCTCCCCAAAAAGAGCTCCCTAATCCCTCGGCCCTAACACACGAGTGACAAAAAACTCTATAGATGCAATTATAAATGATGAAGCAGATATAATGTTTACTTGAAAGGGTATGAATATACTTGGTCACCAGCATATGTAACGAGATGCAATCTAGGAAACTGTTGATCAAAAAACCCATGTACAAGATTCCAATTACTCTGAGAACTGACATACCTTTTCTGACCTACAGTGTTCATCCTTTTTTACAAGTATATTATCAGGAAATTGTTAAAAAAACCTATGTACAATATTCCAATTACTCTGTAAACTGACATACCTTTTCCGACCTGTAGTGTTCATCCTTTTTTACAAGTATATTATCCTTGAAGATGAGTGGAAGTGAATAGACAACGACAGCCTCTTTATCTAATAATGAACATAATCATAATGGTAAGTGGAAATCTTTCTTTTATAATTCTTAGTTCCTTCTTATGTGACCCCTTTTCAATTGCCATAACCAATTTGTTTCAGCAGGTGGATTTATGTCCAAAGCTTTCATGGATTTATTTTGCAGAGGATAGTGAATGCCATTTAAAGATCATTAATCTCGTGACATAATAATGTATACTGCATTTCCACAGTTCCACTTGAGTTCTAATTTTACAATTTTACACCTTTTAGTATATATATATATATATATATATATATATATATATATATACACACACACACACACACACACACGACTTCTTTAATTCAAATTGGTAAATTGTATAACGAAAAATATTAGTATTACAGTACGCCTCCAATAAAAGGAAGAAATGGGGTATTACTAAGATTTCTGATATTAACACATCCTCATTTCAAATGCTCCCAGCAGCAAAAACTCTCATTCCAATTCCAATCGAGGCAAAACTAAACCATTCGCAGCTAGTAAACACTTTTAAAGCTTTGAAAAGATTATAAGACTTATATTCTCCACATTAGAAATAGTGTGGTCACACTGTCGCATCAATATAATTTTTACAATGAGATTGAAAAACAACATTACACAAACAAACAGTATCCTAGGAAACTATAAATACATTAACAAGCCACTAACCTCAGGCACATCAAGATCAAGTTTGGACAACAGTAACAATATGAGGAACCTTGTCATTGTCGAAAGGCAAGCTAACATACTCGCGAGCAAATTCCTCTGCAATATCAAAAGCCAATTCACCATGTAAAGCCTTGCAATACATATACAACACTGTATTTGCCGAAAAATTGACAAGCATGAACAACGTCACAAAACTCGAATTTGACACTGTCAGCAGAATAAACGCCCCACTCCTCCACAAATCAAAACCACCCGAAAAATTCACCATTGGTGCAGAACTTAACAATAATGGAAACACAACTGTGATAGAAAGAAACAGAAGCAACCACAGCGAAACCAATCTCATCCCCTTCACTAACTTTGCACTACGCCATAACGGCGCAAAACCCCATTTTGATTCTGCCACAACAATCACATAAGCCAAACCACAACGCACTTGGAATGAAATTAACACCAAGACTAAAGCAATTATGACCACCAGTTGTAACCAATTATAACAATCTGATTCATATTCAACATTAAACCCTAAAATGCCAGCACCTTTAGTAAGAAAATAATGTAAACCAAATATGAAAAGAAAGGTAATCACAGAAGCCACAATTTGGGCAGCGAGTGCTGTGGAAACAAGAGGGATAAATGAGCGCAACAGGGATTTGATCGCCGACCCGATTTTAACGGGTCTACCGTAGAATCCATGGTACGTGCTGTAGGTGATTGTGCCAACGGCACAGACGGAGAGAAGGGCAATAGAGATAGTGAAGACGATGGGGACGATTAGGGTTTTGGAGGGTAGGCTTGGGGCGGGGAGACGTAGGAGAATTTTGGTGTTGGTGGGGTTTGGTTGATGAAAAAGAGTGGATTGGAGTGTTGGGTAAATGATGAGAGAGAAAGAGATAGGGAGGAGGAAGATAACGGATAGAGCGAGGAAGTGGCGGGAGTGAGCGTTTATTATCCGCTTAGTTTCAGAAAGGACTCCAGAGAGGTTTAGGGTTTGAGCTGGGGTGGCCATAGATGAGATTTCTTGGAGAGAGAAAGTTGAAGATAGAGGGATAAATAGCGAGATGGGAGGAAGATGGTCTCTGTTTAAATCATTAGCCCAGCGCCCAAGCCGGTATAGTGATGAAATGACCGAAAGTGATTAGTTATAACTATATTATTATTATTATTATTATTATTATTATTATTATTATAATGGAATATCAATTAATTATAATTTAATATATTATTTTATATTACTTTATAAAAATTATTTTTTATCATCGTAATATCAATTCATATAATTAAAATTTGAGCATTTTTATAATTATTTAAAATTTTAATAATTTTGATTAAAAAATTATTTATATTTTTAAATAGTTTAACAATAATTCATTATATTTTTTTTATCTTTCTTTCTACTACCTAAACTTTATTGAACTACTTACAATTATTAGCGAAAGAAAATCAAAACAAAATCTAAAAAATGATTATCAACATATTAAATTACAAATTCACTCTTATAAAAAATAATTTTTCAAAAGGGAAAATAAAAATTATATTGTGATGACTAATACTTAACCATGGATAATTTTTTTGTGTGTGCGTGTACAAATTGTAAATTGTAAAGAAATTATGCACAAACACTTGTGTACATCTACTATTATTTACTTAATAAACAAAAATAATATACAAAACTTATACCTTACCAATAATTCAAATAATATGACTTAAATGTTAAAGACACAAACTACTATTATATAAATATTTTATAAACTGCTGATGTAACATACTTCATCTCAGTATATTGATCAAAAAATTATTTCAATATAGTCTTCGGCCCCACATAAAAAACTAAGATGAAGTATATATCACATCAGCAGTTTATAAAATATTTGTAGAATAATTTGTGTCTCTTGTATTATTCTAAACATTATTTTTTCTCTTTAACTACTGTTCATTATTTTTTCTCTTTAACTACTGTTTGTACAAAAGTATTAATACACAGATATATTTGACTAGCGATACTAATGCATATGCATAAACATGATTAAATAACAAGGGTGTAAACAATGATCCTGCATATTACTACTACTCTATTTATTATAGATTCGTATTAATTGTGAGCCACAGCCACATTAGTTGACATAGAAATCACTTTCCCAAGTTATAATACTACCTCCGTTCTTAAAAGATTGTTATTTAAAGTTTTTGTATATGAATTAAAAAATACCATTTACCAAGTAAAATTTATTTGAAATTCTATCACTACCCTTTTATAGAAAGTTGAAAACTATTAATACAAGAGAGAGAATTTCTTGAGACAATAAGAGAAGGTAGGGGTAATATAGAAAAGTAAATAATTTATTCTTCTTGAAAATTGTAAACAACAAACTTTTTGAAACAAATTTTACCTTCTAAAACGATAGAAGGAGTAATTACTAATTTTTGTGGCTCGTGCACATATTATTGTTATTATATTTTATTATTTAAATTAGATATATATTTTTATTTTTAAAGTCAAATTTTAAAATCTTAAATTTAAGTTTTGATTCAGTTCAAAATACAAAATTGATATGAATTCTTTAAGTTTTAGACTATACCCTAATAATTATTAAATTTATTGTTTTTAAAGCTTTGAATTAAAAAAAAGTTCTTATATTACTTCAAAAAAGTAAACTTGATTTTGTATTCGAGAATGGAGAGAATAAATACAATATTAATATTTATTTAAAAGGATGTCTCAAAATTATAAAATACTAGCATTATTTTTTTCAAAAAAAAATATATCAGTAGTAACTTATTCCATTACATTATAAAGGAAAATGATATATCAAGTTAAATTAGAACTAACGTGAAATTTTAAACGATAAAATAAAATAATAATATATGGGTCTTTTTTAATTTTTTATCTCATATATCACATAGGTTAATATTTAATGTTGATATAAAATTGTTGTCATGACTTCGTTATGAATATCTCTAGTAATAATAAGTCCATCTATATATATATATATATATATATATATATATATATAATAAGCCAAAATTAAGTTTTTTTTGTCATTTGTACGAGACTAAAATTTAAATACTACTAAAACACTTTTTAAAGTCTTTTTGATTTTATTTTATTAACTACTATTAAAACATTTTTTTCTTTATATATTTATAATCTATATACAAATATATTTATTTAAAATTAAGTGTTTTTGGTCCTTGATCTTTTGGTATAGAATTTAACTACTACTACAATATTTTTTAAAGTTTATTGAAATTATTTTATTAACTATTATTAAAACACTTTTTAAACCTATAATTTAACTAGAACCAAAATACTATTTATAATCCTAAAAACCTTAATAGTAACTTTTATTTTATAACAATTTTATTTCTTATAGAAGTCATTTATTAATATTGATTTTATTACCATATCATTGTTAATATATTTAACAATGATATATAATATAGTAACAATTAACTACAACTAAAATATTTTTTAAAGTCTTCTTAAATTTATTTTAAAATGATCTAAATAACTACTAATAGAACCCAAACCAAAGTGAATACGACTCTTTTATATATGTTCCATAAAAATTTTGGTTGATTCTTGTAATGGTCTTTCAACCCCGATAAAATATGATAATGGACTAACATCATAAGATTTAAATAATAAATAATGAAATAATAAAATTAAACTAAATTACATGCAATTAGTAATTTAAGTTGTGAAATTATTAACTATTAAAATAATTAATAGTTGATGTTAGAGAACCAAAAGTATTTTTATGGTCCTACAAACTTTAATATTAACTTATTATTCTACAATAATTTTATTTTATAATTCTTTAATTACTTAGTCATACAATAAATTTTAACATTAAAAATATATTTAAAATTTTAGTTTACTCAACTTTAAACTCTAAATAACCAAATATTTAACATATAGGAAAAATATTATGATTGCATAATAATTAATATAGGAGACATTTAGTTAATTAATATTAAAAATAGTTATGACTTATATATTGTTATTAAAATTTAGTTATTTTTAAAACTAAAAGTTATAACAGTAACTTGTTACTCTACAACAATTTTATTCTTAAATAACTATATATTAAAAATATTAATAGAAAAAATTAATTAATATTAAAAGTGTAATATATATTCTAAAATACATTAATAATTAAATTTTAATTATTAATTTTATTTCAAATATGAGATCTTTACGTAATCAATGTTATAAACAAATCTTACTTATATATAATTATTAAAATTTAAGTTATCATTAAAAATAAAAATGTAAGACCTCAATTTTTATGAATAAAATGAATTTTCTATAAATATTATTTTGAATATTATGGAATAAATTTGATATAATGTTATAGTTGTGGATAATATTTATAAATTTTGCAAAGACGCAAGTTGTTATATAATATATTCGATTGGTCGGTGAATATTAAATACGACTTGATACAATTATTGGTGGACCCCACAACATAATTATTGTCGGATTGAGAAAACGACAAAAATATTTTTATGAAAATAACGACGGAAGTTTTATCGTTGATCTTGTTGAACTACTCGGTAGTAAAAGAAACAAGATGTCTGGCGTGGTTGCATAAGAAATACGATATTGATTATTAATGTTTATGTGAGAAGTCACTCAATTTGATTCAATTATTATCGATATTTTATATGTTATTAAATCAATAATTGAGATGATGAAGTTGTTAGTATTATTATTTGCATTATTAACGATATCTGTAAGTTACGCCAGGAGAGGTTTGGTCACCTAATCATTTGCGCCAATAGGAGAAATCCTTATTGGAAAGCCCACTTTCTTTAAATCTACGATTCAGTCGATTAATAGTGTGAATAATAATAATGATGATGACGTTTTGTTTTATTCAGTATTATTAACGTAATAAAACAGAAAAACTTTTTATATAAAACATAATACTTTTATAAAGTTATTCGTTTTATTAAAGGCTAATAGTAAAATCTTTTTATATAAAAGCGAGAATACTTTTATAAAGTTATACATTTTATTAGGCAATAATTAGAATATATTATATTTTATTATGCATAGTATTTGCATAGTGCTTTGCATAGTATTTGCATAGTAAAATCTTTTTAAAAGTTATTCGTTTTATTAGATTATAAATAGAATATATTATATTTTATTTAAAAGATTTTGCTTTAAATATGGACCGTCCGATTAAAGTAAATCAATCTGGATAGTTTATGGATTGGTTATTATTCATTCCATTCTTCTATAAATGAAAGCTCATTCTTTCATTATTTCTTACTTAATTCATCAAAACTGAGAGAGAAACTATAGAGAGAAACTAAAAAAGAAAGAAGAAAAGTATTCATTATACTTCATTACTTCGATATCAAGTTTTCTTTTTTGTAAGGGATATTATTTCTTTTGTATTCATGAAGAGAACTTCTATTATTCCATCTTTATTATTACGTTGGAATAACCCTGTATCATGCAGTGCTACTCTATATGTAAGACCCCAACTTATTATTAATGAAATTTAATTTTTTCTATTTATTATTTTGAAATAGTAAGGGTTGATTTGATTAATGTGGATAGTTATGGGTAAAATACGCAAATATTTTAAAATAAGCAAGTGGTTATAAAATATTCATTGTTGTCGGGGAATATTCGTTTGGTCGTGGAATATTCTCATTGCTTGTATAGGGAATATTCGCATTTACCTATGCAGTCTTTTGTGGGTCCCATACTGGAAAGCGATTGGATGAAGAAAACGACAAATATAAGTTGTTTAAAAATAATAAACAGTAGTTGTCAATTATATTGTTAAAATACCGGTGGTTAAAACACAAGGTAGATTACGATATCGCACCAATTATTGATTCTTACGTAAGAAGGCACTACTCAATAATGGTTACGGTAATTCTTTATTCATTATTTTATTGATTTAATAATCTTTGCGTTGATATTTTATATTGTTGTTGTTTCAATAATTGTCATTACACAAAGATTTTTCATTATCGAAGCAATAATTCATATTATCTAAATAATATTATTAGATAACATTATTGGCAATGTCTAGAAAGTTACATCAAGGAGAGGTTTGGTCACCTAATTCAAGTGCTACAAGAAGGAGAAATTCTTATTGAAAGCCCCTCTTCCTGGAACCGCACAGTTATCAATATTGTGATTATGTAATATTATTTGTGAATAATTAATTATTGATTCATATGATGAGGAAAATATTGATTTTATGTGGATATAGATGGAGAAAAATTTTAATGTGACAATTGTTGAAAATTGAAATTTTATCTTTTTACGATAAGATAATTCATTTAAATGTATTATTATATTTTAATAATATAATAATGGTGATATTTTTACAACGAATGTGGGATGTAAGACCCTAGCTTTTATAAATAAAGTTGAATTTTCTATAAATATTATTTTGAATATTATGGAATAAATTTGATATAATGTTATAGTTGTATAAGGGTAATATTTATAAATTTTGCAAAGTATTCAAGTTGTTATAAAATATTCGTTTGGTCTGGGAATATTCTTTTGTTAGGGAATATTAAATCATAACTACTCAATCATTGGTGGACCCCACAATGTAATTATTGTCGGATCGAGAAAAACGATAAAAAATATTTTATAAAATGACTACGGAGGTGTTACCGTTAAAGCTGTTGAACTACCCGGTGGTAAAGTATGCGAATCTGGCGTGGTTGCATAAGAAGACACTCAGATTGATTATTGATGCTTACGTGAGAAGTCACTCACCTATGCTTTCAATTATTACTACGAGAATTGCCGCATCATATCTCTTATATTATTGATTCAATTATTGTCACAAAGATCATCTCGTATAATATGTTATAGTATTAAATCAATAATTGAGACGACAAGTTATAAATGATTAATAATTGTTGAAAGATTAAATATGTGTTGATAAAAAATAAAATGATTTGTGGTAAGTTTGATTATTTTATGGGGGGCTCATATGTCATCATCTAAGAGTCTCTTCGTCAATAGTAATTACCTTTGTGAATAGTAATTACCTTCGTCAATAGTATTTACCTTCGTCAATAAGTAATTACCTTCGTCAATAGTAATTACCCTTGTGAATAGTAATTACCTTCATCGATAGTAATTACCTTTACCAGACGTCGAACCACTTGTCGTTTCACATTACAAAAGCGCCGAACCACTTGTCGTTTCACACAAAAGCGCCGAACCACTTGTTGTTTCACATTACAAAGCGTCAAACCACTTTTTTTTCACATTATTAGTCGTCGAGCCACTCGCCTTTTCACACTAAGAAAAGGTGCTAAGCTAGAAATCTTCTATAAATAGAGGCCTAGTGCTTCATTATTTTCACTTAATTCATTCAAGCTATAGAGAGAAAGTATAGAGAATAAGAGAAAGAAGAAGAGTATTTTGTTACTACACCGCTTTAAAGATTCAATCTCCTACCAAATGTAAGGGGTGTTATTCTTTCTTATTCATGAAGAGAACTATTGTTATTCCATTGCTTATTATTCTCATTGGAATAACTCAGTATACGTGGTTTACCCTATACTTGGTGACATTCTTCTATTATTACATTGGAACATCACATGCGTGTGTTTTACACCGGACCTGGTTCCGCCTTTCTTTATTCTCATTGGAACATCCTGCTCATGTGTTTTACACCGGACTGGTTCCGCTTTATTATTACTCGTTGGAACATCACATGCATGTGTTTTACAGGACTGGTTAAAATCTTTATCATTCATTGGAATATCCTATTCATGTGTTTTACACCGGATCCGGTTCCATCTTTTATTATTCTGTTGGAACATCCGCTTGGTGTGAATTTCCGTGACTCGTTTCAGTATTTATTATTACATTGGAATAACTCGTCTGTGCGATTACATCGCATTTATGGTGATTTCTTTTGTTATTCCATTCTTTATTATACCCGGTTGGTTAAAACTTTGACTTCTATACTCCATGAAATTAGTGGAATATCCTTGATATTTGCGTTTTCATCCAAAGATATCTTTCATGAAAATATTCTTCCGATCATTCTTGAATTTTACTCTACAAAAGCAAGATCATGTTGATAATTTGGACGTTAATAATTCTCGGATAAAATAATTCTTGAAGTTGTTTTATTGAATTCTTATATCATTGTCATCATCCTCATGTTTTATATTATGTTGAAAGTCATACGTGGCAGTAGTGCGTAGATGGACTTGGTATGATTATGATTGAGAGACTATTCGAATTGTAATCATGGTAGTAATGTTACAAATGATGTGATAAAATCCTCGATGGTAGTAGTGCATTGATGGATGATTGTTGGCATGATCATGACCATTAATGAATACACAACTATTCTCGGCAGTAGTGCATGAATAATTGTGGTCGTGATACTAAAGAATATCCTCGTCAGAAAAGTGGGGTGATTCGATGATGTGGAATATTTATTAAAGTCGAGTCTCATTTATAATGATGATGAAAAACCTTTTAAAACCTAAAAGATAGTAGACTTTATTTTCTACTGACTCTTTTAATGGATTAGATATTTCACCGCAGATTAAACCGGTTGTCTATTGTATTTTATCGGTTTAACATTGTTGAAGACTATTGATAATTTATTACGCATTATCTTAGTCATAATATTTCTTCTTGGGCTAGTTGAGCTCACCCTTTCTTTCACCGTTTCTCGTGAAATGAGAATATATAAATTTGGACGAAGTCGGGAAAACGAGTGATGGTCCCGAAGATAAGCATTAGTAGTCCTCACTATTCGTGAAATAGTGTGATAATAATTGTAATGAGGACTCCTTTTTGAGTTTGTATAATATCTAGTAGAGCGATATTTGTATTTAAACTCATGATTTTATGTCGTATTGTATACTACGCTTATGTTAGTAAGTTGTATTTAAATTACATACCGTATAAGTGGCGACCCAAGATGGGTGATGTATACCTAATTTTGGGGCGTCACATGGGATATATGAGTATACGAGGAGGAAGAGTATTTTTGTTGCGATAAATGTTTAAAACATGTTAAACATGTCGATTGGACCCCATTCTTGATGAAATTTGATTATAGCACGTAAAATCGCCTCTTGCTTGTGGATTTCGGTCAATTTCTGTTTGGAATTTGGAAAACTTTCTTCTGCAAAGTTGTAGAGAATTGAATTTCCTATAAAAACTCATGAGATTTGAATTTTCTGATAGAAGGGCTATTTATTATGAATTATTGAAGTTCAAACTCAAATAATTGATTTTGGAAGTTTAAAATATTTTAAATTGGAAAAACGTTTTTATTACTTTTTCTAGAAGGTGAGCATGTGGATAATGCTAGGAGCTGAATTTTAAGAGGCGTAGGAAATTTTATTATAAATAATAATACTATATTAAATTTTCTGCTTTGGTGTTATAAGCATTTTTCTATAAATAGGGTGCTTAGGTTAGAATTAAAAATCACACCAGAAATTAAAGTTTTCTCTCTATATTATCGAGCGTATTCTTATGAGTATTTTGAGTATACTTTGAGTATTGCTATATCTGGTACAAGTTCAAGTTATAGTCAATATCCAGGTGTTTCAACTTAAATCTTGTCTCTTTGTGAGATAAGGGATATTATTTTTTTCAGTAATGATATTATTTCTTCAATATCATTATCTTTGAAATATTGATCTGAAGTTTTTATCAAATTTGGAACATTTGGTGTGTCTGAGTTACTATTCACGATATCGACTTTATTTACGATATCTGACTATTTATTTTACGAATACTAAGACTATTCATAGAAAAATGAAAATTTTTCCTTTTCGTCTAAAATATCTATTCGGATACTAGCTTTGATTGTATCCATGTTTTGATCATTCTTGAATTTTACACCACTATGATTATTTTTGAGGTATTGTTGGACATGGATAAAACAAAGTACTAATCCTTAATCCTTAATCCTTGTCATTTTGTTTCTTTGGATTCGTTTGTTTAAAAATATTTTCATCATCCTCGGTCTTAAATGATGATATTATGGAATATCTTTGGCCCGTAGTGCAAAGATGAATGATTTTTGAAGAATATCTTTGGCCCAGTAGTGCAAAGATGAGCAGTGTTTAGATGAACATGACCAATGATGAATATCTTTGGCTGTGAGTGCTAAAGATGAATATTTGATTTCGGATATATATTGATTGATGTTCTGGGGATAAAAGATAGACGATGAACTTTTAAATTCATACATAGAAGATAGTAGTTTGCATTTCTACTTAACTCTTCTAATGAATTATTATTTCATTGCGAATATTGATTTAAAATTTGTTGTCTATTGTATTCTATTAGATTTTTCCTGTTGAAGACTAACGATAATTTGTTGTATATTATCTTAGTCATAATATTCTTTATCGGGCTAGTTGAGCTCACCCTTTTCCTTTTTGTTCCATTTTTCTTCTCAAGAGGCGAGAATATAACGAGTATTTAGTCGGGGGTATGGAATGAAGGTTCTAGAGAGAGTTGTTTAGTAGTCCTCACCATTTTTGTAAAATAATGTATCAATAAATGTGATGAGGATTTATTTGAGTATAGATATTGTCTGTAAGATAATATTTGTATTCAAACTCACGCTTTTCTTGTTGTAATAATAAAGTTGTAGTTGTTTTCGCATCATGTATTGACAACTCGAGAATGGGTGATGTATACCTATTTTGGGGCGCCACACTATACTTGGTAAAATTCTTCGTATTCCATTCTTTATTATTACGTTAGAATATCACATCATGCGTATTTTACGCCGGACTGGTTCCGTCTTTATTATTCTCGTTGGAATATCTTGTATGCATGCTTTCGTTTTCGGGTTCCGTCTTTATTATTTCATTGGAACATCATGTTGGTGTGAATTTCACGACTGGTTCCGTCATTTAGTATTCTGTTGGAATAACCGCCTATGCGCAAGCAATCGCATGCATGGTGATTTTTGTTGTATTCCATTCTTTATTATTCGTTGGAATATCCCGCCGATTGCATATATTACGTCGACTGGTTCTCGTTATTTATTATTCGATGGAATAACTTTTTATCGCTAAGCATCTGCATGCGTGGTGATTTCTTTTGTTATTCCGTTCTTTATTATACTCGGTTGGTAAAGTTTTGACTTTCTACACTCCATGAAATTAGTGGAATATTCTTGATATTTGCACTTCATCGATATCTTTTCATGGAAATATTCTTACGAGCATTCTTGAATTTTACTTTCTGACAGAAGTATCATATCGACAATTTGGACGTTATTAGTTCCTGAATAAATTATTTTTTGAACTTGTTTTATTGAATTCTTATATCATTGTCATCATCCTCATGTTTATATTATATTTGAAAGTCATATGTGGCCTGTAGTGCATAGATGGACTTGGTATGATTATGACCAGGGATTATTCGGTGTAATCATGACCGTAATTGTAAGATCCCAAATTTTATAAAATAAAAGTATTCAATTTTTCTATTTAGTAAATGGTTAAATTGATAAAAAGTAAAGTTAAGGGTGATATATATAAAAATTTTCAAAATACGCACGTGGTTATAAAATACTTATTGTTGTCGGGGAATATTCGTTTGGTCGTGGAATATTCTTTTTGTGACGCCCCCAAAATTAGGTATACATCACCCATCTTGGGTCGCCACTTACATGGCATGTAATTTAAATACAACTTACTAACATAACTGTAGGTATAAATTTATATAAATCGTGAGTTTAAATACAAATATCGCCTACTAGATATTATACAAACTCAAAAAGGAGTCCTCATTACAATTATTATCACACTATTTCACGTAATAGTGACGACTACTAATGCTATCTTCGGGACCATCACACTGCTTTTCCGACTCGTCCCGCCTATATTCTCATTTCAAGAGAATAAGTGAAAGAAAGGGTGAGCTCAACTAGCCCAAGAAGAAATATTATGACTAAGATAATGCGTAATAAATTATCAATAGTCTTCAACAATGTTAAACCGATAAAATACAATAGATAAACCGGTTTAATCTGCAATGAATACGCAATCCATTAAAAGAGTCAAGTAGAAAATAAAGTCTACTATCTTTTAGGTTTTAAAAGGTTTTTCATCATCATTATATTTGAGACTCGGCTTTAATAAATATTTCACATCATCGAATCACCCCCCGCACTACGGCCAAGGATATTCTTTAAGATCACCGCCACAATTATTCATGCACTACGGCCAAGAATATTTGTGTATTCATTAATGGTCATGATCATGCCAACAATCGCCCATCAATGCACTACTACCATCGAGGATTTTTATCACATCATTTGTAACATTACTGGCCATGATTACACCGAATAGTCTCTCGGTCATAATCATACCAAGTCCATCTACGCACTACAAAGCCACGATGACTTTTCAACATAATATAAACATGAGGATGATGACAATGATATAAGAATTCAATAAAACAAGTTCAAGAATTATTTTATCCAGAATTATTAACGCCCAAATTATCAACATGATATTGCTTTTGTAGAGTAAAATTCAAGAATGATCGTAAGAATATTTTCATGAAAAGATATCGGATGAAACGCAAATATCAAGGATATTCCACTAATTTCATGGAGTATAGAAGTCAAAGTTTTAACCAACTGGGTATAATAAAGAATGGAATAACAAAAGAAATCACCATGCATGCGATAGATCGCATGCATGTGTTATTCCAAATGTAATAATAAATAACGGAACCAAAGTCGTGAAATTCACACCGGCTGTGATGTTCCAATGTAATAATAAAAATGGAACCAGATCCGTGTAAAACACACGATAGGATATTCCAATGTAACGATAAAGATTTTAACCAGTCCTGTAAAACACATGCATGTGATGTTCCAAATGTAATAATAAAGATTTTAACCAGTCCCGTAAAACACACGCATGTGATGTTCCAATGTAATAATAAAGATTTTAACCAGTCCCTGTAAAACACACGCATGTGATGTTCCAAATGTAATAATAGAAGAATGTCACCAAGTATAGGTAAACCACGATACAAAAGTTATTCCAATGTAATAATAAGCAATGGAATAACAATAGTTCTCTTCATGAATAAGAAAGAATAACACCCCTTACATTTGGTAGGAGATTGAATACTACAAGCAAAGCAGTAAGAACAAAATACTCTTCTTCTTTTCTCTTATTCTCTCTATACTTTCTCTCTATAGCTTGAATGAATTCGTGAAAATAATGAAGCACTAGCCTCTATTTATAGAAGATTTCTAGCTTTAAGACCGCCGTGTGAAAAGGCAAGTGGCTCGACGACTAATAATGTGAAAAGAAAAGTGGTTCGACGCTCAGAATGTGAAACGACAAGTGGTTCGATTTTCAGAATGTGAAACCACAAGTGGTTCGACGCTCAGAATGTGAAACGACAAGTGGTTCGACGTCTTCGTAAAGGTAATTACTATCGACGAAGGTAATTACTATTCACAAGGGTAATTACTATCGACGAAGGTAATTACTATCGACGGAAGGTAAATACTATCGACGAAGGTAATTACTATTCACAAAGGTAATTACTATCGATTTAAGAGACTCTTAGATGATGACATACGAGCCCCCATAAAATAATCAAACTTACCACAAATCATTTTATTTTTCATCAACACATATTTAATCTTTCAACAATTATTAATCATTTATAACTTGTCGCCTCAATTATTGATTTAATACTATAACATATTATACGATGATACATCGTGACAATAATTGAATCAATAATATAAGAGATATGATGCAAAGAATTATCAGAAGTAATAATCGAAAGCATACCGAAAGTTGACTTTCACGTAAGATCAATAATCAATACCGCAGTGCTACTACGCAACCACGCCAGACATCGCATTTTTTTTACCACCGGGTAGTTCAACAGCTTTAACTCAGAATACCTCCGCCATTATTTTTATAAAATATTTTTGTCTTTTCTCAATCCGATAATAATTTCTGTGGGGTCCACCAATGATTGAGCCATTGCATTTAATATTCCCTAACAAAAAGAATATTCCCCACCAAACTAATATTTTATAACAACTTGCATACTTTGCAAAATTTATAAATATTACCCACAACTATAACATTATATCAAATTTATTCCATAATATTCAAAAATAATATTTATAGAAAAATTCATCTTTATTTATAAAAGTGGGGTCTTACAACCTCCCTTCTTATGAAATTTCGCCTCGAAATTAGGGTACGACTGGTATGTCAAGAGGTAAGGATACCTTGATTTCATTTCGATTCTAACTCCCAAGTCATTTCTCAACATCGTGGTTCCTCCACAAAACTTCGACTTGAGGTATAACCTCGAGCGTAGAATATGTTCCTTCTTATCCAAAATTTGAACAGAACCTCTTCATACGTCAAATCTTCCGCTATTTCGCTCTTGGTTCTAACTCAATAATATGGTTCGGGTCTTTCACATATTTACGTAATATGGATATGTGAATAACGTTATGAACACGAGACATACTTCAAGCAGTAGAAAGCGAGTCTATAGCCACGCTCCTACCGATCTAGGATTAAAATGGACCGATGAATCGAGGATCGAAGTTTTCCTCTCTTTCCAAATCTTGTAACTCCTTTCCATGGAGCAACTCTTAATAACACATGATCTCCTATATCGAATTCCACGCCCTTTCTATGAAGATCAAGATAACTCTTTTGTCGATTTTGTGAGGTTTTTATACGTTGTCGGATCGTTTCAATCTTTTTCCGTAGTCATACGCATCAACTCCCGGTCCCAACAATGTTGTTTCACCCACCTCATCCCAAAGATATCGAGAACGACACTTTCTTCCATACAACGCTCGAATGGAGCCATGCCAATAGTTGCTTGATAATCTGTTGTTGTAGGAAAACTCCACCAATGGTAAGAACTTGTCCCAACTCCCTGAAATCAAGGACACAGAGTCTTAATAGATCTTCAAGAGTTTGAATAGTCCTCTCCGATCGTCCGTCCGTCTCGAGGATGATATGCCGAAAGCTAAATCGTAAGTCTGCGCTCATAGCTTTTTGCAAACTAACCCAAAATCGTGAAGTGAATCTTGGGTCTCGATCAAAACTATGGATACCAAGATACCATGTAGTCTTACAATCTCGCTTATGTACATAACAGCAAGACGTTCAAGTGTATAAGTTTCTCAGACGGTAAGAAATGAGCAGACTTGGTCAATCTATCAACAATGACCCAAATCGCATCAACGCCTCGAGAAACCTTAGGAAGACCCAGAACTAAATCCATAGTAATGTGCTCCCACTTCCATTCTCGAATTTCAAGTGGTTGCAATGGACCTTTTGGTACTTGATGTCCGCTTTAACTCGTTAACAAGTTAGACACCTTGAGATAAACAACGCTATCTCTCTCTTCATATTACTCCACCAAAATGTATGATTTAATATCATGATACATTTTGGTACTCCCCAGATGGATTGCAAATGGTGTGTCAGTGCGCCCATCATGATATTATACTTTAAATCGTGGTCGTTAGAACACAAAGTCCGGAGTCGACTCAAGTATTCCTTCTTCATCGATTCTTGCTTCCTGAGAGATAGCACCTTCTTGCACTTTCTTCCTCATACGCATCGCCTCCGTGTGTCCAGAGCTCAAGCAGCCTTTAACTTTATCGATTAAAGTCTGCTTCTACTCAGATACTCGCTATCATCACACGCGCCCCTCGAGTCTTTAACTCTATCTCCATCCTTTGCAAGTCACACAAATGGGCCTCATGCGTTGACAATATTGCACTCAGATTTTGCATATGATTTTCTACTCAACGCGTCGCCTACCACGCTCGCTTTTCCGTGATGGTATTGGATGGTATGATCATAATCTTTCAACTGTTCAAGCCAACGTCGTTGTCGCATGTTGAGTTCTTTTGAGTGAAGAAATATTTGAGGCTTTTTATGATCCGTAAAGATCTCCACTTTCTCCCCATACAAGTAATGCCTCCAAATTTTAAGTAAAGACAACAAATGCCAACTCTAGATCATGAGTAGGATAATTCCTCTTATATTCTTTGAGTTATCGCGAGGCATAAAGCTATAACATTTCCATGTTGCATGAGAACACATCCCAACCTTTTGCTCAAGCATCATCAGAGATGACAAATCCGTCGAGAGCAGGATGGTATTGTCGTAACAAAATAAATAAGTCTCTCTCTCGAAGTTCTTTAAAACTCTTCTCACATTCTTCGCCCAACCGAACTCAGTATCTTTTTCGAGTCACCGAGTAATGGAGTAGCGATTCGAGAAAATCCTTCCACGAATCTCCGATAATAACCAACTAAACCGAGAAAGCTACGATTTCGGCCATCGATTTAGGTTGTTCCCACTTTGAATAGCTTCAATCTTTTGTCGGGTCAACAGATATTCCATGACTTGATACCACGCGCCCAAGGAATGCTACTTCTTCAAGCCGTAACTCGCACTTCTTCAACTCGCATAAAGCTTATATTCACGAAGCTTTTGGAGTGTCACCTTCAAGTGTTGCTTTCATGATCTTCACGGCTTTTGGAATAAATAAGGATGTCATCAATAAAGACGACCACAAAGTGATCTAAATATTCCTTGAATACTTGATTCATCATATCCATGAAGGCAAATAGGAGCATTAGTCAATCCAAAGGATATGACTAGAATTCATAATGCCCGCATCGAAGTTCAAAGCCGCCTTTGGAATGTCACCGCTCTAATCTTCAATTGGTGATATCCGAACGAAGATCTATCTTTGAAAAGAATTTGGCCTTGCAACCGGGTCAAAACAGTCATCAATACGCGGCAATGGATACCTATTTTGATGGTGACATGATTCAACTCCCGATAATCAATACAAAGTCGATACTCCCATCTTTCTTTCTTCATTTAATGTAACGTAAGCACCCCAAACGAGAAGTACTAGGATTTAATAAAGCCAATGTCTAACAATCCTCTGTAGTTGGGTCTTTAACTCAAGTTCAATAGAGCCATTCGACATGGGGCTTTGAAATAGGTTTTGTGCACCGGTTCAAGGTCGATACAAAATTCAATTTCACGCCTGGGTAGTAGGCCAGAAGTTCTTTGGAATACGTCAGAAATTTATTAACAATAGAAATATCGCTCAAAACCGACGATTTTTGTTTAAATCGTGATATGAGCTAAGAAAGCTTCGACATCCATTTTTCAATAAACGAATACTTTTATGGCTTGAGATGACCGTGATTAATTTTAATGGTTTGGTCGTTTGAATTCGTGATAATAGGTTGATTAGGAATATGAAAGCTAACAACCTTATTTAAAACAATCAATTTTTGCATGATAAGTAGTTAACCAATCAATCCCTAGAATCACGCCAAATGCAAGTATTTTTAATGAAATAAGATCGATGTGTAATGTGAGGGTACCGATTTGAACCAAACAAGACTTATAAACAAGTGGATGTAATGAAGGTTTCTCCCAATGGAGTTTCCACAGATAAGTCAAAGTCTAATTTCTCCTGAGTCAAATTTAATCGATGAGCGCAAGTAGAGAAATAAAAGAATGGGTAGAACCCAGATCAAATAAAGTGTAGACTTCATTAGAGTTTATGATAAGATTACCCGTGATGACCTCATTCGGGTTCCTTGCTCTCCGGGAGGTCACAACAAATGCCTCCTCAGACTACCGGTTTGACTTTTTCGGGGACTACTTTTTGGTGCCTCCATCCTAGTTGAATTTGTCTTGTGAAACGAAAAAATCGAGCCAAGTGACCTTCTTCCACAATTATAACACGCTTTTGACGACATGGCGCAGTATGGATCGATGTGTCCTCTCCTCCGCATTTCAAGCATATAATAGGTGGTCTTTCCGCTTCCTTAACAACAACGGTGTCGGTGTCGACGCCTTTCCATCATTGTTGAATCTCCTTTTCTTAAAATGTCCATTCTTATTGTTTTGGCCTCGATTACCACCAAGTGGTTACCATATCCGCCCGCTGATTCCTCCACGCTTGTTGTCACCGCTCGATGACTAGTCTCACCGGTATTATAATTTTGCTTACCGCTTCTCTTTTAGTCAGGTTGACTCGTTATCGCGCTTCCACTAATCGAGCCCTATTTACAACATCCAATACAAACACAGCTTTATGAGAAATAAGATGTCGACGATTCCGACTTCAAACCTCTTAAAACATTCGCGCCATTCTTTCTTCATTATCCACCAAGTGGGACGCAAATCGTGATAACTCCGCAAATTTTGCCTCAGACGCGATACTGGCCATATTGTTTTGTTCTAACTTGATAAACTCCACCTCCTTCATGTGGCTAATACTTTCAGAAAGTATTTGTCGTTGAATGTACTCTCGAACTTCTCCCAAGATATCTTCAAGACAAAGAAGTTGAGTACGCTTTTACCGATTCCCACCAAGAAATCGCCTTCCCGCAACATAAAGCGCAGAAAGGAACCTTTGCTCTCGGAGCATCCCAAGACATCAAATATCTTGGTAATCTGCTTTATCCATGCTTCCGCCAAGTGGTTTTCGTTCTCCTTAAACTCCGGTGGTCCCAGCCTTGAATTGTTTAATGCAAGGACCGCCCGAGAGTTTTTCCGTGTTTCCACCCACGTTTTTGGACAAGAGTCGCCTCGCTCTCATTGTTGCAGATAAATTGCATAAAGCCTCCAACATTTGATCATTCATCATTTGGTCGGTGTTGTTGTTTTGCATGAGGATTGTCGCCTCGATGCACATTATCCCGATTATCGAGATATGTGGTGAATCAACGATCGCTCATGGCCCATCGCTATTCTCAACATTCTCGATGTCATTTTCAGACATCGCCACAAAACAAAAGGTTAATTGACATGTAACAAATTATCCCTATCTTCCGACCAACCAATAAAATAAGACATAAACTTAGGTAGGTTATACTAAGCGAAGGTATTCCCCGCCTCTCCTCCTCAAGTATTATTCTCACATCTTAGCTGTGGATCATATCCCTAAGCTCGATATCAACCGTGACGCCCCAAAATTAGGTATACATCACCCATCTTGGGTCGCCACTTACATGGCATGTAATTTAAATACAACTTACTAACATAACTATCATGTATAATACGACATAAATCGTGAGTTTAAATACAAATATCGCCTACTAGATATTATACAAACTCAAAAGGAGTCCTCATTATAATTATTATCACACTATTTCACGTAATAGTGAGGACTACTAATGCTATCTTCAGGACCATCACTCATTTTCCCGACTCGTCTCAAATAGCCTATATTCTCATTTCCTCAAGAGAATAAAGTTGAAAGAAAGGGTGAGCTCAACTAGCCCAAGAAGAAATATTATGACTAAGATAATGCGTAATAAATTATCAATAGTCTTCAACAATGTTAAACCGATAAAATACAATGATAAACCGGTTTAATGCAATGAATATGCAATCCATTAAAAGAGTCAAGTAGAAAATAAAGTCTACTATCTTTTAGGTTTTAAAAGGTTTTTCATCATGTTATAGCCGAGACTCACTTTTAATAAATATTTCACATCATCGAATCACCCCGACTACTACGGCCAAGGATATTCTTTAGTATCACGACCACAATTATTCATGACTACGCCAAGAATATTTGTGTATTCATTAATGGTCATGATCATGCCAACAATCGCCCATCAATGCACACTACTACCATCGAGGATTTTTATCACATCATTTGTAACATTACGGCCATGATTACAATCAATAGTCTCTCGGTCATAATCATACCAAGTCCATCTATGCACTATGTGCCACGATGACTTTCAACATAATATAAACATGAGGATGATGACAATGATATAAGAATTCAATAAAACAAGTTCAAGAATTATTTTATCCAGAATTATTAACGCCCAAATTATCAACATGATATCGCTTTTGTAGAGTAAAATTCAAGAATGATCAAGAATATTTTCATGAAAAGATATCGGATGAAACGCAAATATCAAGGATATTCCACTAATTTCATGGAGTATAAGTCAAAGTTTTAACCAACCGGGTATAATAAAGAATGGAATAACAAAAGAAATCACCATGCATGCGATAGATCGCACGCATAAAAGTTATTCCAATGTAATAATAAATAATCTAACCTGTGTCGTGAAATTCACACCGGCATGTGATGTTCCAATGTAATAATAAAGATGGAAACAGATCCGTGTAAAACACATGATAGGATATTCCAATGTAATGATAAAGATTTTAACCAGTCCTGTAAAACACATGCATGTGATGTTCCAATGTAATAATAAAGATTTTAACCAGTCCTGTAAAACACATGCATGTGATGTTCCAACAGTAATAATAAAGATTTTAACCAGTCCTGTAAAACACATGCATGTGATGTTCCAATGTAATAATAGAAGAATGTCACCAAGTATAGGTAAACCACGATACAAAAGTTATTCCAATGTAATAATAAGCAATGGAATAACAATAGTTCTCTTCATGAATAAGAAAGAATAACACCCCTTACATTTGGTAGAGATTGAATATCGCAGTTAAAGGTAAGAACAAAATACTCTTCTTCTTTTCTCTTATTTCTCTATACTTTCTCTCTATAGCTTGAATGAATTCGTGAAAATAATGAAGCACTAGGCCTCTATTTATAGAAGATTTCTAGCTTAAGACCGCCGTGTGAAAAGGCAAGTGGCTCGACGACTAATAATAATGAAAAGAAAAGTGGTTCGACACTCGTAATGTGAAACGACAAGTGGTTCGGACGACAAGTGGTTCGTAATGTGAAACGACAAGTGGTTCGACGTCTCGGTAAAGGTAATTACTATCGACGAAGGTAATTACTATTCACAAGGGTAATTACTATCGACGAAGGTAATTACTATCGACGAAGGTAAATACTATCGACGGCGAAGGTAATTACTATTCACAAAGGTAATTACTATCGACGTAAGAGACTCTTAGATGATGACATATACGAGCCCCCATAAAATAATCAAACTTACCACAAATCATTTTATTTTTCATCAACACATATTTAATCTTTCAACAATTATTAATCATTTATAACTTGTCGCCTCAATTATTGATTTAATACTATAACATATTATATGATGATATCGTGACAATAATTGAATCAATAATATAAGAGATAATGACGCAAAGAATTATCGTAGTAATAATTAAGCATAATGAAAGTGACTTCTCACGTAAGCATCAATAATCAATACCGTGCTACTATGCAACCACGCCAGACATCAGATTTTTACCACCGGGTAGTTCAACAGCTTTTAACTCAGAACACCTCCGCCAAGTTATTTTTATAAAATATTTTTGTCGTTTTCTCAATCCGACAATAATTTCGCTCAGGGTCCACCAATGATTGAGTAGTTGCATTTAATATTCCCTAACAAAAGAATATTCCCACCAAACTAATATTTTATAACAACTTGCATACTTTGCAAAATTTATAAATATTACCCACAACTATAACATTATATCAAATTTATTCCATAATATTCAAAAATAATATTTATAGAAAAATTCATCTTTATTTATAAAAGTTGGGGTCTTACACTTTTTGTCAGGAATATCCGCATTTACGCAAGTGTGACCATTTCAGGCCCCCATAATGTAATAACGCTTGATGAAGAAAATGACAAGTTTGAGTTTTATAAATAATCTACAGTAGTTGTTATCTTTATTAACCTTCGTTGGATTACCTGGTGGTTAAAATATAGTATTACGCATGGTTCCTTGATTGTGTCCAAAAATGGCGATTTTTGGATTTATAGATTAGGAGTTATGGATTTTATGAGAAAAGACTATTTTAAAAGTAAACCTTTATAACTCTTTGTGGTTAACCCTAAAATTGGTAAAATTTTTATTGGGAGTATATCTATATAACATCAGTATATTCTGTAAATTTCAGAATTTTTGGACAAAAGTACAATTTATGATAAATGTCTAATTATTCGGCAGTTTTGGCTATGTAAAAAATAGTATATGAATTTTTAAAATTCCGTGAAAAATATATGTTCAATATGGGACTATATTATGCTAAATCCCAGAAAAGAAATATTTTTAGAACTGATTTGGTATTTTTCATGAAAATGGACTAGTTATGAGTAAATGAATTAAATATGTTATGTAAAGTAAGAAAATTGGAAAATAAGATTTTATGGCTTGAGAATCCTATATGAGGTATGTGCAGATTTTTGATGAGGGTTTTGGTTATTGGTGATGAAATCTTATGAGGTTGGCATTTTAGGATGATTAAATGCATTAATTAGTAAAGTGTAAACAATTGAAATAAATTATTTATATGTTTAAGAAATGTTATTCTTTCAATATCATTATACCGAAATATTGGTATAGATTTTATTGTGAAATTTCTACCTTTTTCATGTCGGAATTACTATTCACGAGTTACTATTCACGGGGTACTATTCACGACAAAATTGGTTTCTTTTTCTGACCAAGTTATTGTTGATTTATGAATCTTAGTCTTGAAATTAAATGCAGTTGTTGATCGTATTGTTTTTATTATCATATATAACATTTTTATAATCCCTTGATGAAATTTCTCTTCGACTTAAGTGTAAAGATGGGTAGATTATTGGTATGATCGTGACTACGGGTTCTCTTCGCCAAGAAGGCAAAGATGAATTGTTGAATTGGTATGATCATGACCATTAAATTTATAATTGAATATTTTTAGCTTAAAGTGCAAAGGTGAATTGATCAACATGGTTATAATTATTGTTTATATAAATTACGAAATGATTATATATTTCTTTTGAGATATGAATATCTTTGGTACTGTAGAAAGATGAATTGTTGATGAATATCTTTGGCGTGTAGTGCAAAGATGTCCTGTTGTTGAATATCTTTGGCCCGTAGTAAAGATTTAATTCATTATTGAATATCTTTGCACGTGTAGTAAAAGATGAATCGTTAATGAATATCTTTGGCCCATAGTGCAAAGATGAACTTATTAGTATGATTATGAATGTAATCGTGATTTGGTATAACCATGATCTTTGATGTTTCGTAAAGACATGTGATTAAAAATATCTTCGTCTTGGATGAGAAGAGAAAATTAGAACTACAATTATGATTATGAAGTTAATCACATGACCGTGAACAGGATCTCGTTGATTAATGTTACGTGGTTAAAGCATTATTGGTGGACTTTTAACATGGAGAAGATAATAGACTTTACGGTCTATTTCGACTCTTCTAATGGATCGCTTCGTTCACCGCAACTATGCTTGAAAAGTTTTATCATCTACCATATGTTCTAAATCTCTGATTTATTACTGATGAAGGCTATTGATAATTTAATTATCTTTAGTTATGATATTCTTTACTGGGCTAGTTGTGCTCACCCTTTTGCTTCACAATTCCTTTGAGGTAATAAGAGTGTAGCTGGGTCGAGCGGGGATAACAGGAGAATAGTGTGATGGTCCGAGACTGTCAAAGTTTCTCAATACATTATAAAATGGCATGACATGCAATATATAATTGTATTAAGGTCCTAAGATGTGTGTGTCGTATTTTATACGTCACTTAATAATTGATTTTGGTGAACAACAATAGGGTGAGGTGAACCCAACTTTGGAAGGGTGTTTTGCCACTATCATACAAGATGTCTAATGACATACAATTTTGTGTTATCATAAGAAAGGGTTGTGCACATCCACTTGTTGAGTATATCTACGAGCATTAACTATATGATCTTGGAGTTGGGTTGAAACATAATGTTCAATCGCAGACGGTGGAGATAGTTATATGTCAAGAGAAGACTCACCATTGGAAGGAACATGATAGTAACCTTCTCGTTTTCTTTGGGGTCTATGGATCAACCAAGGATAATTCTCCGGACATATGATATCTATCATAACTTAGATTCATGGCCTCCCATGTACAAAGGTTTCCTTGAGCACTTCCCAAAGATTTTAATTTCTAAAACAGCTTTTAGATTGTACCTTTATTTAAGGTATCTTTGTGAGGTGTTGTCCATAGTTGGGACATGAGTCACGATTGGTATTAAAACTTACAAAGATATATGTGTTGATGTATTTTTGCACGACAATTGTAGTAATAAAGTTGTAGTTATTTTATGTACCATGTATTTGGCGATTCTAATAGGTTGGATGGATTGGACCTATTTTGGGGCGTTACGGTTGGTATCGAGCTTAGGATATGATCTGGCGGAGATCCGGATTAGAACTAGGAAGGAGAGGCGAGTAATATCCTTCGCTATTTAGTGTGTGTCCTACCTGTTTGAATTTTCTTACTTAAGTTGACAAATTGTGATATGTCAATTAACCTTTGTTTTGAAGCTGTATTTTAGAATGATATCTGAAATACAGGAGATGAGCAATGGAGAAATCATAATAACAGGGAAGATGGAATCTGAAATGAAAGCAAGGTATTCTCTACTTGACTCTTTTAATGGATTGCATGTTCCACTGCAGTTAAACTTGATGTCTATTATATTTTATCAGTTTAACACTGTTGAGGACTAATGATAATTTATTCTGCATTATCTTAGTCATAATATGTGACGCCCCCAAAATAGGTATACATCACCCATTCTGAGTTGTCAATACATGGTACAGAAACAACTACAACTTTATTATTACAACAGAAGCTGTGAGTTTGAATACAAATATTATCTTACAGACAATATCTATACTCAAATAAATCCTCATCACATTTATTGATACATTATTTTACAAAAATGGTGAGGACTACTAAACAACTCTCTCTAAAACTTTCATTCCATACCCCAGACTAAATTGCTCGCTATATTCTCGCCTCCGAGAAGAAAAATGGAACAAAAAAGGAAAAGGGTGAGCTCAACTAGCCCAAAGAAGAATATTATGACTAAGATAATATACAACAAATTATCGTTAGTCTTCACGAGGAAAATCTAATAGAATACAATAGACAACAAATTTTAAATCAATATTCGCAAATGAAAATAATAATTCATTAGAAGAGTTAAGTAGAGAATGCAAACTACTATCTTCTATGTATGAATTTAAAAGTTCATCGTCGATATTTTATCCTTGTAACATCAATCAATATATATCCGAATCAAATATTCATCTTTTCACTACACAGCCAAAGATATTCATCAGGTTGGTCATGTTCATCTAAACAACTGCTCATCTTTACTACGGCCAAAGATATTCTTCAGAAATCATTCATCTTTGCACTACGAGCCAAAGATATTCCATAATATCATCATTTAAGATCAAGATGATGAAAATATATTTTTAAAGAAACGAATCCGGTGAAACAAAATGACAAGGATTAAGGATTAAGGATTCGTACTTTGTTTTATCCACGCCCAAAAATACCTCAAAAATAATTACAAGTGGTGTAAAATTCAAGAATGATCAAAACATGGATACAATCAAAGCTAGTATCCGAATAGATATTTTGGACGAAAAGAAAATTTTTCATTTTTCGATGAATAGTGCCGTGATTAAGTGAATAAGTGTCGTATACGTGAATAAGTGCCATATACGTGAATAAGAACTCGACACCAAAAGTTCCAAATTTGATAAAAACTTCAGATCAATATTTCAACATAATGATATTGAAGAAATAATATCATTACGAAAAAAAAATATCCCCTTATGTGACGCCCCAAAATAGGTCCATTCCATCCAACCCATTCTCGAAGTCGCCAAATACATGGTATGTAAATAACTACAACTTTATTATTACAACATATAAACCGTGAGTTTAATACGAGATATTGCCATCTAGACAATATCCACACGCAAATAAATCCCCATCATAATTATTGATACATTATTTTACAAAATGGTGAGGATCGCTAAACAACTCTCTCTAGAACCTTCATTCCATACCTCGACTAAGTACTTTCGCTACATTCTCGCCTCCCGAGAAGAAAAATGGAACAAAAAGGAAAAGGGTGAGCTCAACTAGCCCAAGAAGAAGAATATTATGACTAAGATAATATACAACAAATTATCGTTAGTCTTCAACAGAAAAAATCTAATAGTAATACAATAGACAACCGGTTTTAAATCAACAATCATGCGGTGAAACAACAATTCATTTGAAGAGTTAAGTAGAAAATGCAAACTACTATCTTCTATATATGAATTTAAAAGTTCATCGTCGATATTTTATCCTCGTAACATCAATCAATATATATCTCAAATCAAATATTCATCTTTGCACTACGTGCCAAAGATATTCATCAATTAGTCATGTTCATCTAAACACTGCTCATCTTTTTGCACTATGGGCCAAAGATATTAATCGAAGAAGTCATGTTCATCTCAACACTGCTCATCTTGCAGACTACGGGCCAAATATATTCATCAAGAAATCATTCATCTTTGCACTACAAGCCAAAAATATTCAAGAATATCATCATTTAGGGTGAGGATGATGAAAAATATTCAAAAAAAAACGAATCCAAAGTGAAACAAAAGAACAAATATTAAGGATTCGTATTTTAAACAATCCAAGTTCAAAAATACTTCATAAGTAATCGAGTGGAGTAAAATTCAAGAATGATCAAAACATGGATACAATCAAAGCTAGTATCCATAATAGATATTTTGGACAAAAAGAAGAAATTTCATTTTTGAATGAATAGTGCCAGATTCGTGAATAAGTGTCGATACGTGAATAAGGCCAGATACGTGAATAGTAATTCGAAACCAAAAGATAGAAATTTCACAAAAAATATCTTCACGCTTCGTGAATAGTACTCGTGAATAAGAAACTTGTGAATAGAACTCATGAATAGTAACTCGTGAATAAGAACTCATGAATAGTAATCCCGGCATGAAAAAGTTCCAAATTTGATAAAATTTCCAACCAATATTTCTAAGATAATGATATTGAAGAAATAATATCATTTTGAATAAAATAACATCCCTTACCTCAAAAGACAAGATTTAGTTAAACACCTGATATAAAGCTATGACTTGAACTTGCAATCAGATAGCAATACTCAAAGTATACTCAAAATACTCACAAGAATACGCTCGATAATATAGAGAGAGAAACTTCAGTTTAAGGTGTGATTTTTAATTCTAACCTAAGACCCTATTTATAGGAAAATGCTTGTAACACCAAAGTAGAAAATTTAATATAATATTAATATATGTTTTCCAAAACCTCATACTTGCACACTTGCCAACCTGAATTCAGCTCCTACACATGTTAAATGAGGCCACCTAAACATTCCAAAAACGTTTTTCCTATTTTAAATATTTTAAACTTCCAAAAATCAATTATTTCGAGCTTCTAACTTCAATAATTCATAATAAATAGTCTTTTTATCGGAAAATTGAATCTCGCTTGAATTTTTATAGGAAATTCAATTCTCTACAACTTTACGTAAGAAAGGTTTTCCAAATTTCAAACGAAATTGATCAAATCCACAACCAAGCGATTTTACAAAGCTATAATCAAATTTCAACCAAGAAATGGGGTCCACTAACACACAAAACATGTGTTAATCATTTAATGTCACAAAAATACTCTTCCTCCTCATATACTCAAATATCGCACATTCATTATAAAAATATCACCGTTAATATATTATTAAAATAATATATTTAAATGAATTATTTTATCGTAAAAGATAAAATATTAATTTTCAACAATTGTCACATTAAAAATTTTCTCCATCTATATCCACATAAAATCAATATTTTCTCATCATATAAATCAATAATTAATTATTCACAAATAATATTATAGAATCACAAGATGTGCAACCGTGTAGCTCCCAGAAAGAGGGCTTTCAATAAAGATTTCTCCTCATACTACGCAATTAATTAGGTGACCAAACCTCCTTAGATGTAACTTTCTAGACATTGCCAATAATGTTTTCTAATAATATTATTCAGATAATATGAATTATTGCTTCGATAATGGAAAAATACTGTAATGACAATTTATCAAAACAACAAGAATATAAAATATCAATACACAAGAATTATTGAATCAATAAAATAAAATATCGAATAGTAATTCATCGTAACAATTATTGAGTAAGTGCCTTCTTACGTAAGAATCAATAATTGGTGCAATACCGCAAGTGTATCATCGCATCAACAACAGCGTATTAGTGTGTTTTAACCAACCGGGTATTCCAATAAGATAATCAGAATAACCACGTCGTTATTTATAAACAACTTATATTTGTCGCTTTTCTTCATCAATCGCTTCTCGTTATGGGGCCCACAAAAGATCGCTACTGTCAGCATTTAATATTCCCGACAAAGCATTTAATATTCCACGACCAAACGAATATTCCCCGACGATAATGAATATTTTATAACCACTTGCTTATTCGAAATATTTACGTATTTTACCCATAACTATCCACATTAATCAAATCAACCCTTACTATTTCAAAATAATAAATAGAGGAAAATAAATTTCATTAATTAATAATTTGGGGTCTTACAACCTCCCTCTTTATGAAATTTCGTCCTCGAAATCGACGTGACGATTTCTTGGTGTTTCAAAAGATGAGAATACCCGCTTTCATTTCCATTTCCAACTCCCGTGTCATTTCCTCAATAGCATGGTTTCTCCACAAAACTTTAACTTGTGGTATAACCTCTCAAGACATAGGACATGTTCTTTCCTATCCAAGATTTTGACAGTACATCTTCGCACGTTAAGTCTTGGCTATCTCGCATCGTTCTAACTCAATAACGTGGTTCGGTCGTCCACATATTTACGTAACATCGATACGTGAAAAACGTTATGAACACGCGCCATACTTGGCGGTAAAACGAGTCTATAGGCTACGCTCCTATTCGATCGAGAATTTCATTTGGATTAATAAATCGAAGGTTTGAGCTTTCCTCATCTCACCGATTCTTGCTTTTGAAATAACAACTTTTGACCTCCTTCTTCAAATTCATCACTCCGGTGTGTAGCTTGAACAACATTAACTTTATCGATTAAAGTCGATTATACTCTTATATCATCACGTGGGTACCTAGAGTTTTCATCTCCATCTCTATTATTTGTAAATTATACTGAAATGAGTCTTTGACAATATCGTACTTTCGTGATTTCAGTATACGATCTTCTACTCAACACGCCGCCTACCACGTTCGCTTTTCCAGGATGGCATGGTCGTAACATGTTGAAATGAGTCTCTTCTCGAGTTCTTCAAGCTCTTCCCACATTCCTTGCTCCATTCGAATTTTGTATCTCTACGAGTCGGTTGCGTTAATGGAATAGCGATTCGAGAATATCTTTCAACGAATCTCGATAATAACCAACTAAGCCTAAAAAAACTACGTATTTCGACACCGACTTAGGTTGTTCTCAACCTGTGACTCATATCCCAACCTTGGATAAGACGTTACAATGACACCTATCGCTTTACTATCGCATTTAATATGGTGTCCCCTACGAGAGTCGCGGGCGGTGCATTCCACAAAGGAAGTCACCAGATAAAGGCTCGGTACCAAATTCTATAGTTGAATTTTTAACTCCCAAGTTCATATAGAGCCATTCGATATGAGATTTTAGAAATGAGTTTTGTACCGGTTCAAAGTCGATACAAAATTTAATATCGCTTTGGGAGTAAGCCAAGAAATTCTTCAGAAATACGTCGGAAAAATCAAAAACAACAGAATATTATTCAAATCGACGTGTCTTTATTCAAATCCATAACATGGACTAAGAACTCGACATCCGTAATAAACGAATGACTTCATGGCTTGATATGAAAATGTTTGACTACAATGGTTTGATTGCTTGAATTGAATAACAAAGTTGCTTAAGAATATGAAAACTAACAACCTTACGAAAGTAATCAATTTCGATATGATGAGTAGTTAACCTTAAAATCACATCAAAAACAAATATCTCTATGAAATAAGGTTAACATGTAATGTGATAGTGCCAACCTGAATCAAGCAAGATTTCTAAACAACGGATGTAATGAAAGTTTCACCTAACTGAGTCTCCATAAATAGTCAAAGTCTAATTTCTCCGTAGTCAAGTTCAAACGTTGAGCGCAAAGCAAGAGAGATAAAAGAATGGGTAGAACCCAGGTATCTAGTAAGGTATAAACTTCGTTAGGGTTCCTCGCATTTTGATTTGGCCACGACAAACGCTTCTTAACCGGTTAGGCCCTCAAAATTTTTAAATAAAAAGGAATTTCTTTTATTTATTATTTTGAAATAAGTAAGGGTGATTTGATTTGATGCTTTTCTATTTTACGATTAGTTAAATACGCAAATATTTCAAAATAAGCAAGTGGTTATAAAATATTCTTTATTTATTATTTGAAATATAGGGTTGATTTGGTCGTGGAATATTCGCAAAATCGCTTGGTTATAAAATATTTCGAATATTCATTTGGTCACATCATGTGAATATTCGACGACGCTGCCCATGTGTGGCCCCATAACGGAAAAGTTTATGGATGAGGAAAACGACAAATATAAGTTGGTTAAAAATAACTGCCGTAGTTGTTATCGTTAAGATCGTTTGAATACCCTATGGTTAAAATATAAAGTAATACGCGTGGTCGCACAAGAAGATACCAGATTGCACAAGATTGTTGAATTATCGATCCTTACGTAAGAAGGCACTACTCAATAATTTTTACAAAGAGTTATCGCTCAATATTTTATTTTATTGATTCAATAATTGTCATTGATATTTTATATTATCGTTGTTCAATAATTGTCACCGCACATTATCTCCATTATCGATCAATAATTCATATTATTTGAATAATATTATTAGATAGCATTATTGGCAATGTCTAGAAAGTTCACAAGGAGAGGTTTGGTCACCTAATCATTGCGCCAAGAAGTGAGAAATCCTTATCGAAAGCCCCTCTTTCCCGGAACTACCGTCATTATAATTGTGATTTCGTAATATTATTTGTGAATAATTAATTATTGATTCATATGATAAAGAAATATTTATTTTATGTGGATATAAATGATGGATTTATTTATGTGGTTATAAATGAAGAAATTATTGTTGAGGTGTTTTATCAAGATTTTACCTGATCGAGGTATTAAAAATTAAATCGTGGGTTTTCAGATATATCATGGGGTTATAATTTTTAATCCGACCGCTTGATTGTGGTAATTTTTGGGTATGTTATACATACATAAGTTGAGTATATGTCCACAAATTTTGAACCGTTAAAAATGCACGTAATGATTTGTTATGAATTTTAAGAGGTGTCTCGATTCTAAATTAGGGTTATAATTGATTTTGGTGGAAAATTCTAGAATTGAGTGGGCCCCACTTGTGGTTGGTGAAGAAATGTGCTGAATTTTATTTCAAATGTGGTGGGTGGCAATAGTAAGTGTAAAGCCATCGTAGCAGTCAAGTCTCGCTTTTTACGGCTAACATTTTCCTATAAATAGAGGGCTGTTAGAATTGAAAATCACACCGTAAACAAAGTTTTCTCTTCTCTCTATATTATCGAGCGTGATTTTGTGAGTATTTAGATACTTTGAGAGTCATTGCTCAAGATAAGTTTCATTCAAAGATCACTTCCGAACCTTTCCTTCCAAGTATCGATTCTTCGAGGTAAGTGGATATTATTTTTTTTCAGAATGATATTATTTCTTCAATATCATTACGTCAAATGTCGATCTGAAGTTTTTATCAAATTTGGAACTTTTTCATTTTGGGTTACTATTCATGAGTTACTATTCATGAGTTACTATTCATGAGTTACTATTCACGAAGTTACTATTCATGAGTTACTATTCACGAAGTTACTATTAGTACTATTCATGAAGCGTGAAAATGTTTTTTTGTGGAATTTCTATCTTTTGGTGTCTGAGTTACTATTCACGATACTAAGACTATTCACGATACCAAGACTATTCACGATACTCAGACTATTCATAAAAAAATGAAATTTCTTCTTTTCGTTCAAAATATCTATTCGGATACTAGCTTTGATCAGATCCATGTTTTGATCATTCTCGAATTTTACACCACTACGATTATTTTTGAGGTATTTTTGGACGTGGATAAAACCAAGTATTAATCCTTAATCCTTAATCCTTGTCATTTTGTTTCAATCGATTCGTTTCTTTAAAAATATTTTTCATCATCCTCGCCTTAAATGATGATATTATTGAATATCTTTGGCCCTCAGAAGGCAAAGATGAATGATTTTCAAGAATATCTTTGGCCCAGAAAGTGCAAAGATGAGATGGTGTGTTTAAATGAACACGACCGATCGATGAATATCTTTGGCCTTTAGTGCAAAAAGATGAACAGTGTTTGAGATGAACACGACCGATTGATGAATATCTTTTTCGCCTTTAGTGCAAAGAGATGAACAGTGTTGAGATGAATAATACGATCGATTGATGAATATCTTCGCCCAGTAGTGCAAAGATGAATATTTGATTTGAGATGAATATCGATTGATGTTATGTGATAAAATATTGATGATGGACCGTTAAATTCATAGATTATAGTAGATTTCATTCTCTACGTAACTCTTCTATGAATTATTATTTCGCCGCTAATATTGATCTCAAACTTGTTGCTCTATCAGATTCTATCGATTTTTTCCTCGTCAAGACTAACGATAATTTGTTGTATATTATCTTAGTTATAATATTCTTTATCGGGCTAGTTGAGCTCACCCTTTTCCTTGTTGTTCCATTTTTCTTCTCGTGAGGCTAGAATGTAAATGAAGTACTAGCTCTGGGTATGGAATGAAGGTTCTAGAGAGAGTTGTTTAGTAGTCCTCACCATTTTGTAAAATAATGTATCAATAATTATGATGGGGATTTATTTAGTATGGATATGTTCTGTAAGACAATATTATATTTAAACTCACAAGATATATTGTCGATTTCACACACATTTGTATTATTAAAGTCAGTAGTTGCTTTTTGCACTCATGTATTTGGCGCACTCGTAATGGGTGTTGTGTATACCTATTTTTGGGGGCCACACACTGGTAATGTGAGCTATAAGTAAAGAGCCCCGAGCCTCTCAACGGTGACTTCGTTGATGGGGAATGCACCGCCGCAGACTCGTAGGGGACGCCTGCTCATGGGGTAAACCGATAGTACCAAATGAGGTGCCGATATAGTTGGTGTCGAGAGTCACAGTTGGTATCGTAGTAGCTTAGGATACGATCTCCATGAGATCGGGAATAAAACCAGAGGGAGAGACGAGTAAATCCTTCGCTAGTGTGTCCTACCTAAGCTTATTTGTTGGTTGGTCATATTATAGGGTATTATGTGATTTGTTAATTTATTTAATTAACCCTTGTTTTATGATAGTTTTTTAGAACGGTCACGAGAACGTTAACAATGGAGTGAATGAGATCGTGGAGACACCTCTAATCGCCAACCGTGATAATGTGATGTCAAAGTAAGAAGGAATTAGAGATATCCATGTGGTGAGTGAAGAATCGATAGTTGCACCCGAGATAATCGCAGAGGTAACAAAATGAGAGTGAGTGAGAAGAAGAGGAAGAAGAGGTACCAAGAGAGTTTATTAGAGGTATTTTATGATCGAAATATAGAATTGCAAAATCGTATTCATGAGTTAGAAGAGCAAAGCTAAAGAATGCAGCAAAAATGTGGAGCAAAAGGATGCAACGATTCAAGCTTCAGGTTACCCGACACGTGATGCTTGAATGTAAGCACTTTTCGCGTAGTATAAGATGATAAAGTCGAATCGAAATGAAAGAAGAAATAATCGAACGAGTGAGAATGAGTGATGCATGGGTAAAAGTCGCACGACGCGTTGATATTATGGAAAGAGATGTCCAATCTAAAAAGAGAAGATTTAACGATGACGGAAGACGCTCGGCAAAGAACATCAAAGACTATCAACAAATTCTAGGGAAGAGAACGATCGCCGCTTAGATGCTGCTGATGTGGGAGAGGAGGGACATATAAGGTCAAACTGCTCAAAGCCTTCCAAGGTATGCTATAATTGTGGAAAAGAAGGACATATCGCCGAGATCAGACGATATCAAAACCCAAACCCAGCGTGAATGGTGACTCAAAAGGATGTCCAAGAAAAGTCAAAGTCAACGGTTCTTCGAAGAGCGCTTTGTCGCGACTTCAATAAAATGCGAGGAACCCGAACGGTTAGCACAAGTTAGTTAATTATAAATTCACTGTAAGTTTATACCTTACTAGATACCTGTTCTACCCATTCTTTTATCTCTTCGCTAAGCGCCAACGCTTGAACTCGACTACGGAGAAATTAGACTTTGACCTATTTATGGAGAATCCGCTAGAGAAACTTTCATTACATCCGTTGTTTAGAAATCTTGTTTGATTCAGTTGGCACTATCACATTACCGTTAACCTTATTTCTATAGAGATATTTGCTTTTGATGTGATTTTAAGGTTAACTACTCATCACGCCAAATTGATTGCTTTTGTAAGGTCATAGTTTTCATATTCCTAAGCAACCCGTTATTCAATTCAAGCAATCAAACCATTGTAATCAAACATTTTCATATCAAGCCATGAAGTCATTCGCTTATTACGGATGTCAAGTTTTCTTAGTCCATGTTATGGATTTGAATAAAGACACGCCGATTTGAATAATATTTCTTGTGTTATATTGATTTTTCCCGATGTATTTTCAAGAATTTTCGCTTACTCCCAAAGCTCGATATTAAATTTTGTATCGATTTTAAACCCCAGACAAAACTCATTTCTAAAATCTCATATAGAATGGCTCCTATTGAACTTCGTGAGTTAAAAATTCAACTATAGAATTTGGTACCGAGCCTTTATCTTGTGACTTCCTTTGTGGAATGCACCTAAGCCGCACTCTCGTAAGGGACGCCATATTCGTAAGCGATAGTAAATCGATAGGTGTCATTGTGACGCATATCCAAGGTTGGGATACGAGTCATGCTTGAGAGCAACCTAAGTCAAGAATCTAAATACGTAGCTTTCAGCTTAGTTGGTTATTATCGAGATTCGAGGATATTTCTAATCGCTATTCCATTATCGCAATTGACTCGTAGAGATACAAAATTCGAATGGAGCAAGGAATGTGGAAAGAGCTTCAAGAACTCAAGAGGAGACTCATTTCAAAGACATGTTCACCATGCCATCCTCGAAAAGTTAAACGGTAGCCGACGTGTTGAGTAGAAGATCGATACAAGCACGAAAGTATGATATTGTCAAAGACTAATTTCAGATAATTTACAAATAATAGAGATGGAGATGAAAACTCTAGGTACCCACGTGATGATATACGTAGTATAATCGATTTTAATCGATAAAGTTAAAGTCGCTTCAAGCCACCGAATCTTGAGTCGATGCGTATGAAGAAGAAAGTACAAGAAGGAGCTATTCCTAAGTTTAGAATTGATGAAGAAGGAATACTTGAGTCCACTCTAGACTTTGTGTTCCTAACGACTGATTTGAAGTACAAGATTATGATGGAGGCACACAATACACCATTTGCAATCCATCCTCGAAGTACTAAAATGTATCGTGATCTTCTACATACATTTTGGTGGAACAATATGAAGAGAGAGATTGCAAAGTTTATCTCGATGTGTTTAACTTGCCAACGTAAAGGCGAAGCATCTAGTACCTAAGGGTCCGCTCAGAACCACTTGAGATTCCGGAATGGAAGTGGGAACACATTACCATAGATTTCGTTACATGTCTTCCTACGGCTTTCAAGGCATCAATGCTATTTGGGTTATTGTTGATAGATTAACCAAGTCTGTTTCATTTTTGCCGATATGGGAGACTTATTCCTCGAACGACTTGCTAGTATGTACGTGAATGAGATTGTGAGGTTGTATGGCATGCCCGTATCCATAGTTTTGATCGTGACCCAAGATTCACTTCATGATTTTGGGTTAGAAAGCTATGGGCACTAATTTATTTATCTGATTTTGGCATACCATCCTCAAACGGATGGGCAATCGAGAGGACTACTCAAACTCTCAAGATATATTAAAACTCGTGGTCCTAGATTTCAAAGGAAGTTGGGATAAGTACTTGCCATGGTGGAATTCTCATACAACAATAGTTATTAAACAAATATAGGCATGGTTCCATTCAAGCATTATATGGACTAAAATGTCGCTCTCCAATATGTTGGGATGAGGTGGGTGAAGCAACATTGTTGGGACCCGAAAGTTAAGACGTATGATCACCGAAAAGATCCAATTGATTCGACAACGATATAAAACGCACAAGATCGATAAAAGAGTTATGCGGATCTTCATCGAAAGGACGTGGAATTTAATGTAGGGATCATGTATTATCATGAAGTTGCTCCATGGAAGGGAGTTACAAGATTTGGGAAGAGAGGAAAGCTCAATCCACGCATTTATTGGTCCATTTCAAATTCTCGACCGAGTAGAAATGTAGCCTATAGACTTCATGCTACCTCCAAGTATGTCTCAGATTCATAATGTGTTTCATATATCAGATTTCAGAATATGTGAAAGACCCAACCACGTTATCGAAGTTAGAACCGGACGAGATAGCCAAGACTTAACGATGAGGAGGTACCTATCAAGATCTTGGATAGAAGGAGCATGTCCTACGCAAGAAAGGTCATACCACAAGTTAAAGTTTTTGTGGAGGAATCATGCTATAGAGGAAATGACCGGGAATTGAAACGAAATGAAAGCGAGGTATCCTCACCTTTTCAAACACAGTATCGCACGCCAATTTCGAGGACTAAATTTCATAAGGAGGGAGGTCAGAAGACCCCAAAAATTTTTTAAATAAAAAGGAATTTCCTTTATTTATTATTTTGAAATAAGTAAGGGTTGATTTGATTAATGTGGATAGATAAGGGTTAAAGGGTTAAATATTTCAAAATAAGCAAGTGGTTATAAAATATTCATTGTTGCTTGGGAATATTCGTTGGTCGTGGAATATTCAGATCGTTTGGGAATATTCGCACGATTACAAGCAATGCATGTGTGGGCCCCATAACGGAAAGCGATTGGATGAGGAAAACGACAAATATAAGTTGGTTAAAAATAACTACAGAAGTTGTTACCAAGTTAAGATCATTGAATACCCTATGGTTAAAATACAAGAATACACGTGGTCAGACAAAGAAGACACCAGATTGCATACAAGATTGTTGAATTATCGATCCTTACGTAAGAAGGCACTACTCAATAATTTTTACAAAGAGTTATCGCTCAATATTTTATTTTATTGATTCAATAATTCATTGCATATTGATATTTTATATTATCGTTGTTCAATAATTGTCACCGCACATTATCTCCATTATCGATCAATAATTCATATTATTTGAATAATATTATTAGATAACATTATTGGCAATGTCTAGAAAGTTCGTCAAGGAGAGGTTTGGTCACCTAATCGCGCGCCAAGAAGAGAGAATCCTTATCGAAAGCCCCCTTCCGGAACTACCGTCATGTCATAATTGTGATTCTCGTAATATTATTTGTGAATAATTAATTATTGATTCATATGATAAAGAAATATTTATTTTATGTGGATATAAATGATGGATTTATTTATGTGGTTATAAATGAAGAAATTATTGTTGAGGTGTTTTATCAAGATTTTACCGATCGAGGTATTAAAAATTAAATCGTGGGTTTTGAGATATATCATGGGGGTTATAATTTTTAATCCCGACCGCTGATTGTGGTAATTTTTGGGTATGTTATACATACATAAGTTGAGTATATGTCCACAAATTTTGAACCGTTAAAAATGCACGTAATGATTTGTTATGAATTTTAAGAGGTGTCCGATTCTAAATTAGGGTTATAATTGATTTTGGTGGAAAATTCTAGAATTGAGTGGGCCCCACTTGTGGTTGGTGAAGAAATGTGCTGAATTTTATTTCAAATGTGGTGGGTGGCAATAGTAGTAGTGTAAAGCCATCAGTAAAGCGTGTCAAGTCTCGCTTTTACGGCTAACATTTTCCTATAAATAGAGGGCTAAGTTAGAATTGAAAATCACACCGTAAACAAAGTTTTCTCTCTCTCTCTATATTATCGAGCGTATTTTGTGAGTATTTAGATACTTTGAGAGTTGTTGCTCAAGATAAGTTTCATTCAAAGATCACTTCCGACCTTTCCTTCCAAGTATCGATTCTTCGAGGTAAGTGGATATTATTTTTTTTCAGAATGATATTATTTCTTCAATATCATTACGTCGAAATGTCGATCCAAGTTTTTATCAAATTTGGAACTTTTTCATGTCGGGGTTACATTATTCATGAGTTACTATTCATGAGTTACTATTCATGAGTTACTATTCACGAAGTTACTATTCATGAGTTACTATTCACGAAGTTACTATTAGTACTATTCATGAAGCGTGAAAATGTTTTTTGTGGAATTTCTATCTTTTGGTGTCTGAGTTACTATTCACGATACTAAGACTATTCACGACGATACTCAAGACTATTCACGATATGACTATTCATCAAAAAAATGAAATTTCTTCTTTTCATTCAAAATATCTATTCGGATACTAGCTTTGATCAGATCCATGTTTTGATCATTCTCGAATTTTACACCACTATGATTATTTTTGAGGTATTTTTCGACGTGATAAAACCAAGTATTAATCCTTAATCCTTAATCCTTGTCATTTTGTTTCAATCGGATTCGCTTCTTTAAAAATATTTTCATCATCCTCGCCTTAAATGATGATATTATTGAATATCTTCGCCCGTAGCAAAAGATGAATGATTTTCAAGAATATCTTTGGCTCAGAAAGTGCAAAAGATGAAAGTGTGTTTAAATGAATACGACCGATCGATGAATATCTTTGGCCTTTAGTGCAAAAAGATGAAACAGTGTTGAGATGAACACGACCGATTGATGAATATCTTTGGCCTTTAGTGCAAAGATGAACAGTGTTGAGATGAACACGACCGATTGATGAATATCTTTGGCCTCAGTAGCAAAAGATGAATATTTGATTTGAGATGAATATCGATTGATGTTACAGGATAAAATATTGATGATGGATCGTTAAATTCATAGATTATAGTAGATTTCATTCTCACGTAACTCTTCTATGAATTATTATTTCACCGCATGTAATATTGATCCAAAACTTGTTGCCTCTATCAGATTCTATCGATTTTTCCCTCGTTGAAGACTAACGATAATTTGTTGTATATTATCTTAGTTATAATATTCTTTATCGGGCTAGTTGAGCTCACCCTTTTCCTTGTTGTTCCATTTTTCTTCTCGTGAGGCTAGAATGTAAATGAAGTACTAGCCTGGGTATGGAATGAAGGTTCTAGAGAGAGTTGTTTAGTAGTCCTCACCATTTTGTAAAATAATGTATCAATAATTATGATGGGGATTTATTTATAGTGTGGATATTGTCTGTAAGACAATATTATATTTAAACTCACAAGATATATTGTCGTATTTCACACGACATTTGTATTATTGAAGTTGTAGTTTCGCTTCTTGTACCATGTATTTGGCGCAATTCGAATGGGTGTTGTGTATACCTATTTTGGGGGCCACATGCTAAATGATGTGAGACCCGAATTTTTATGAAATAAAATTATTCAATTTTCTATTTTTGTGAATAATTAAATTGATAAAGGATTAACTTTAAAGGTAATAATTGAAATTTTTATTTTTATTTATTTATTTATATTTGGCTCTAAGGTATGTTCATAAAAATTTTATATTAAAATATCAAATCACATGAGATTATAAATTTCAGTAATTTGCGTGCATAAGTCGTTGAGACCTCTTTCAATCAAATTTGTTATTAAAGTAGCGTGTGGGTGATAATTCAGTCACGGGTGGAATAAGAAAAAAAAGAGAAATGAAATAATTTATTTTTATTAATAGCCCGTATGGTAATTTGAATGATAGGGAATAATTTATGGAAGACTATTGAACTAGACTTCCATGTGTTTATATATATGTATCATTCTCTTTCTTCGCTTCATATCTCTAGTTAGTTACAAACTTAATAAATACACGGCAGTTTTGAGCTTAATACAGAAGTTCATATAGATGGGTCGTCCATTGTTTTATGTGCCTTCATTTCCTCGTCGTAGTGATTCATTGAAAGGCTGGTTCTTCATATCCACAAGCTTTGTTCTTGTGATATATCTTTTTTTTTTATTTTCCTCTGTTACTCCAACTTTGAAACTGGTTATTCAACCGCACCATAACCATCTTTTCATTACATCAAAGCTCAGTAACTCTTTCAATAATAACACTTCACCGGTTAATGGACACCTCACCTGGATGCTTGATAACGATGCTTCTTCTAAACTCTAATGGAGTAATTTATATTTCACGCACATTCAACAATATCACGAGACTCCTACCGCCAAATCCTTCATCATTCAAAAATCCTGCCGCAAACGAGCTCAATAAAGATGCAGCGCCGATGGCTACGCTCGCTCTCGTGGAGTTGGCGTCTGCGTCGTCACCTTCACCATCGGCGTACTGAGCGTGCTCAACTCGATCGCCGGCGCTTAGAGACGTGGTGAACAATATGGAAGATGCACATGAACAAATTGACACTGCGATATCGACTTCCTTGACAGAAAGCAAACTTGTATATATAATCATAAGCTGCAACCTATCGGCCAGCTCGGAACGACTGACCTCTTTGTCTTCTCCGGTGCAAACTCTGTCGTAGCCGGTTTGTTTGTTTTTTTCTTTTGGAGTCACGGTAAGGATGGGTAGGTGCAGTAGAGACCCCAAAGGTGATCTCATCTCATCACCACCATTTCAAATTGGCTTGGATAGACGGTTGCATTAACGGCAAGAAGTTGAAGCTTTTTTTCACGCTTGAAATGAGCACAATAATCCACCGCATTGTCGCCAGTAAAACACCCATGGCTCACAAATTTTGTTAGTTGTAAATGATCGTGACCGTGGATCTTGGAGATTGATCATAGCGGACAAGGAGCTATTTTTGCTCATGCTTTCATGGATTTCCCGACCGAGTTGAGTTGGTCGTCGTTGATTGGTAGTGACTCTCGGCGGTGAGGACTTGTATCTATCAGGAGACTTGCGGAGTGCTCGTTAGACGTGGAATTTCGTGGATATCGAAGAATCTATTGCATGGATTCTCAAGGTGCAACGTTATTATGGTTTCCACCATTAATGGCGTATCTCACCGTCAATAACTTGGACCGCTTCCTCTCTACTCATCATAGCTTGCACGTGCGGGTTTTCTTCTCTCGAGCTCATGAGGGTCTTTCAAAATTTGGTCTTCGTCGTTTTTGGTGGCATAGTGTATGCCAAATGATACTCTGTCATAGTCATTTTTTTTTTTGGAGTCATGCGGTATGGCGGATCGGAGGAGAGTAAAAGTGGAGGCAAAGCATATAAGGAGGTAGCCGTATTATGCTCTTTACCAATAATATGTTGCGATTCATGATTCTTTTCAAGGAGGTTCTTGTACCGACCGACATTCATAATTGTTATCAGCCCTACCGGGCCATGATACACCCAATATAAATCGAGAGCGGTATCTTCGATTACGTCATCATTCTTTTCTTTCCGACATAACCCTTTGAATCAACTCGGATGTTTGATGAGCTGCCGAGGGCCGATTATTGAAGTTCTCGCCCGACGCGGAGATATTAGCCCAATGTTTCTTTCTTACATCATTGAGTTTCCTTACAATCAAAGCTCGGTTGATTTATATTTTTAATGGGACGTGTGGCCAAGTGTGGTCTCAGATATACATGGAAGGCATTTCGGAATCTATGGGGTTTCGTGAGGTTATCCTCGCTCTACTTTTCATGCTCGCTTAGAAACATGGGAGTTTATAGCATGGGTATTGTTCATTTGAATATCTAAAGGATCTTGAATTGTTTGTGGATGCACTCTCCATTTGATAAGGAGTGCAAACAATCGTTTAAATTGATAAATTTTACCGACACGTAATCAAGTCACATCTTAAGGTAAGGGAGGTTATTACGGTGGTTAGAGGATATCATTTTATGGTAGAAAGAATAACTTTGTTTATGCAAGTACCGCATATCGTGGTGAAATTCTTTTATTATTACGTTCTTTATTATTAAAGTCGGAATATCTGTCGCTTGTGAATTTCACGACTCGGTTCCATTACTTATTATCTTTGCATTTAATATTCTATCGGAATATCACATCATGCGTTTTACGCCGGACACCGGTTCCATTACTTATTATTCAGTATTTACGATTCCGTTGGAACATCCTCATCATGCTTTTACGCCGGACTGGTTAAAATCTTTGTTATTCTGTATTTATTATTCGTTGAGAATAACTCATCTGTGCGGTTTCTATCGCATTTATGGTGAACCTTACATTATTCCATTCTTTATTTATTCTGTTGGAATAACACATGCATGTGGATTACCACATGCATGGTGAATGATCCTTTACATTCATTCCTTATTAAATTGTGAAAATAATGCATGCTAAAGTGGATTACGCGTGGCGGTGGAAATCCATTTTGCGTTTCATATATTCTTTATTATCTTTGTTGGTTATTGGTTTTACGGTTGTATGTTTTTGACCTATAGTGAAAAGATGATATGTGGTCGACTATCTTTGGCTTACGTGCAAAGATGAATTGTTAATTGATAGCCTTGACCAAAAGTGCAAAGAAGATGGATAGGTGTATGACATGATCGTGACCACTTGTGATACTAACGAATATCCTTGGCCATAGATGCGGGGATGATTCGATGATGGGAACTATTTATTTAATTGAGTCTCGGCCGATTGGTTTTATAGTTGAATATCTTTGCACGTACGTGAAAAGGTAGACAACCGATTAGTATGATCATTGTTATTACATTGGAATATCTTTAGCCTTGGGATAAGGATATTGAGTAAACATTTTATTAAGCCTTTGTGGCAAGAAAGGAACTGTTGATTCAATTAATTATAAATATGAATTGTGAATTTAACTAACATCTTTAGTGGTTCGGTGAAGACAAAGTGTTGAAATTTACAGAACGAAAATACTGACGATTGACTTCTAATTTGGAGGAGACAGTAGACGTTATGTTCTACTTGACTCTTCTAATGGATTGTTGATTCCGCTGCAACTATGGTTGAAATTAAAGTTTTATCATCTACCATATGTTATAAATCTCTGATTTATTATTGACGAAAGCTATTAATAATGTAGTTATCTTTAGTCATGATATTCTTTACTGAGCTTGTTGTGCTCACCCTTTTACTTCACAATTCCTTTCAGGTAATAAGAGAATATAGCTGGGATGAGTCGGGGAACGGAGTGATGGTCCAGGATGATAGTGTTCGCTAGTAGTCCTCACTATTCTCATTAAATAGTGTTACAATAAATGTAACGAGGACTCTCATTGAGAATGAATATTGTCTAGAAGGCAATATCCTCATTTAAAATCTCAATTATGTTTGTGTCGTATTCTATATGACATTTGTATAATTAAATTTTATTTGTATTTGTACCATGTATTTGGTGACTCAAAATTGGGTGATGAATACCAAATTTTGGGGGCGTCATAAATGAGATCTTCGACGTATCTTAGGGTTTCAAACCTCTCGAAACATCCGCATCATCGTTCCTCATTCTCCACCAAATGAGGTGCAAACCAGGGATAACTCCATGAACTTCGCCTTCGTCTTTGGGACACCGCCATGTTATTCTTCTCCGATCTACTAAACTCCACTTCCTTCATATAACGAATACTTTCGTGGAAGTACTTGTCATTGAATCATTTTCAAACGTCTCCCATAACATGCCGAAGTGCGGTTGGATGGACGCTTCACGATTCCCACCAAAGAATGCCTCTTCGTTCACGGAACATAAAAGTAGCGAATGGAACTTTCTGTTCTCCGTGCATCCCAAGACATCAAATATCTTGGTAATTTGTTTGACCCACGTCTCGCCTTTAATCGGATCCGCTTTCCACAATGCACGGTGGTCCCAACTCTTTGAAGCTGCTTGGCGGTGACCACCCGTGAATTACTATCATTTCTCCTCAGTATTTTGAACACGAGTCTCCCTCGTCGATTTTTTCATACCTTCGCAAAAAAACTTCTAAACATCCCCTCGTTCATCATCTCGCTTAGTGGTGTTGTTCAAGGAGGTACATTGTCACTGTTGACGCTCTCCCTCGTTGGTAAAGACAGCATCTCCACGGTCTCATTTACTCCACTTTGTTAATATTCTCATCGACATTCTCAAATCGTCATAAAACAAGGATTAATTAAGGAAATGAATATATCACATAATATCCCTATATACTAACCAACTAACAAATAAGCTTAGGTAGGACACACTAAGCGAAGGATTTACTCGTCTCTCCCATCCTAGTTCTATTCCCGATCTCCGCATGAGAGATCATATCCCTAAGCTTTGATACCAACTGTGACGCCCCAAAATAGGTCCATTCCATCCAACCCATTCTGAGTCGCCAAATACATGGTACAAAAATAACTACAACTTTATTATTAAAACATATAAACTGTGAGTTTAAATACAGATATTGCCATCTAGACAATATCCACACGCAAATAAATTCCCATCATAATTATTGATACATTATTTTACAAAAATGGTGAGGACTACTAAACAACTCTCTCTAGAACCTTCATTCCATACCCCGACTAAGATTCGCCACATTTCGCCTCCCGAGAGAAGAAAAATGGAACAAAAAGGAAAAGGGTGAACTCAACTAGCCCAAGTAAAGAATTTTATGACTAAGATAATATACAACAAATTATCGTTAGTCTTCAACAGGAAAAATCTAATAGAATACAATAGACAACCGGTTTTAAATCAACAATGCAGTGAAACAACAATTCATTAGAAGAGTTAAGTAGAGAATGCAAACTACTATCTTCTATATATGAATTTAAAAGTTCATCGTCGATATTTTATCCTTGTAACATCAATCAATATATATCCGGAATCAAATATTCATCTTTGCACTACGTGCCAAAGATATTCATCAATTCGTCATGTTCGCCTAAACACTGTTCATCGTTGCACTACTGGGCCAAAGATATTAATTAGTAGGTCATGTTTATCTCAACACTGTTCATCTTTGCACTACGGCCAAAGATATTCATCAAGAAATCATTCATCTTTGCACTACAGGCCAAAAAATATTCAATAATATCATCATTTAGATCGAGGATGATGAAAAATATTTCAAAGAAAAACGAATCCAAAGGAAACAAAAGAACAAATATTAAGGATTCGTATTTTAAACAATCCAAGTTCAAAAATACTTCATAAGTAATCAGAGTGGAGTAAAATTCAAGAATGATCAAAACATGGATACAATCAAAGCTAATATCCATAATAGATATTTTGGACAAAAAGAAGAAATTTCATTTTTCGGTGAATAGTGCCGTATTCGTGAATAGTGTCGTATACGTGAATAGTGCCGTATACGTGAATAGTAACTCCGAAACCAAAAGATAGAAATTTCACAAAAAAATATCTTCACGCTTCGTGAATAGTACTCGTGAATAGTAACTTGTGAATAGTAACTCATGAATAGTAACTCGTGAATAGTAACTCATGAATAGTAACTTCCATATGAAAAAGTTCCAAATTTGATAAAATTTCCAACCAATATTCGGCATAATGATATTGAAGAAATAATATCATTTTCGAATAAAATAACATCCCTTACCTCGAAAGACAAGATTTTAGTTGAAACAGGATATAAAGGCTATGACTTGAACTTGCACAGTATAGCAATACTCAAAGTATACTCAAAATACTCACAAGAATACGCCGATAATATAGAGAGAAACTTCGAGTTTACGGTGTGATTTTCAATTCTAACCCAAGCACCATATTTATAGGAAAATGCTTAGAACACCAAAGTAGAAAATTTAATATAATATTAATATATATTTTTCAAAACCTCATACGCACACTTGCCAACTGAATTCAGCTCCTACACATGTTAAATGAGGCCACCTAAACATTCCAAAAACGTTTTTCCTATTTTAAATATTTTAAACTTCCAAAAATCAATTATTTCGGAGCTTCGGAACTTCAATAATTCATAATAAATAGCCATTTTATCAGAAAATTCGAATCTCATGTCTTTTTATAGGAAATTCAATTCTCTACAACTTTACAGAAGAAAGATTTTCCAAATTTCAAACAGAAATTGACCGAAATTCACAAACGGGCGATTTTACAGGCTATAATCAAATTTTAGTCAAGAAATGGGGTCCACCGACACAAAACATGTGTTAATCATTTAATGCCACAAAAATACTCTTCCTCCTTATATACTCACATATCGCACATTCATTATAAAAATATCACCGTTAATATATTATTAAAATAATATATTTAAATGAATTATTTTATCAGAAAAAGATAAAATATTAATTTTCAACAATTGTCACATTAAAAATTTTCTCCATCTATATCCACATAAAATCAATATTTTTCTCATCATATAAATCAATAATTAATTATTCACAAATAATATTATAGAATCACAATCTTGTGACAGTAGCTCCTGGAAAGAGGGCTTTCAATAAAGATTTCTTATTACTGGCGCACAATTAGGTGACCAAACCTCTCATTAGACAGAACTTTCTAGACATTGCCAATAATGTTTTCTAATAATATTATTCAGATAATATGAATTATTGCTTCGATAATGGAAAATGTTTGTGTAATGACAATTTATTGAAAACAACAAGTAATATAAAATATCAATGCAAAGAATTATTGAATCAATAAAATAAAATCTTGAATAGAATATCAGAATCGTGACGCCTCCAAAATTAGGTATACATCACCCATTTTAGGTCGCCACTTACATGGTACGTAATTTAAATACAACTTACTAACATAAGCGCTGTGGTAATAATACGACATAAATTGTGAGTTTAAATACAAATATAAATTCTACTAGATATTATACAAACTCAAAAAGGAGTCCTCATTACAATTATTATCACACTATTTCACGTAGAATAGTGAGGACTACTAATGCTATCTTCAGGACCATCACTCGTTTCCCGACTCTTCCCGACTATATATTCTCATTTCAAGAGAACGGTGAAAGAAAGGGTGAGCTCAACTAGCCCAAGAAGAAATATTATGACTAAGATAATGCGGAATAAATTATCAATAGTCTTCAACAATGTTAAAGCGATAAAATACAATAGACAAACCGGTTTTAGCTGCAGTGAATAAGCAATCCATTAAAAGAGTCAGTAGAAAATAAAGTCTACTATCTTTTAGGTTTTAAAAGGTTTTTCATCACTGTTATAGCTGAGACTCAACTTTAATAAATATTCCACATCATCGAATCACCCCGCACTACTACGGCCAAGGATATTCTTTAGTATCACGACCACAATTATTCATGCACTACGGGCCAAGAATATTTGTGTATTCATTAATGGTCATGATCATGCCAACAATCGGCCCACCAATGCACTACTACCATTGAGGATTTTTATCACATCATTTGTAACATTACGGTCATGATTACACCGAATAGTCTCTCGGTCATAATCATACCAAGTCCATCTATGCACTACTGAGCCACAGATGACTTTCAACATAATATAAACATGAGGATGATGACAATGATATAAGAATTCAATAAAACAAGTTCAAGAATTATTTTATCCAGAATTATTAACGTCCAAATTATCAACATGACATTTGTTTTGTAGAGTAAAATTCAAGAATGATCGGAAGAATAATTTCATGAAAGATCTTTGGATGAAACGCAAATATCAAGGATATTCCACTAATTTCATGGAGTATAGAAGTCAAAGTTTTAACCAACTAGGTATAATAAAGAATGGAATAACAAAAGAAATCACCATGCATGCGATAGGATCGCATGTATAAAGTTATTCCAACGAGAATAATAAATAACGGAACCGAGTCACGTGAAATTCACACCGGCTGGGATGTTCCAACAGAATAATAAAGAATGGAACCAGGTCCGGCGAAAAACACACAGCATGGATGTTCCAATGTAATAATAATAAAGATGGAACCGAGTCCAGGTGTAAAACACATGCATGGATGTTCCAACAGAATAATAATAAAAGACAGAACCGAAGTGATTGTAAAACACACGCAGACAGGATGTTCCAACAGAATAATAGTAGAATGTCACCAAGTATAGGGTAAACCATTATACAAAGTTATTCCAATGTAATAATAAGCAATGGAATAACAACAGATTCTCTTCATGAATAAGAAAGAATAACACCCCTTACATTTGGTAGGAGATTGAATCTTCGCATGCGGTGTAGTAACAAAATACTCTTCTTCTTTCTCTCTTATTCTCTATACTTTCTCTCTCTATAGCTTGAATGAATTCGTGAAAATAATGAAGCCCTAGGCCTCTATTTATAGAAGATTTCTAGCTTAGCACCGCCGTGTGAAAAGGCAAGTGGCTTGACGACTAATGATGTGAAAAGAAAAGTGGTTTGGCCACTGTAATTTGAAATGACAAGTGGTTCGGCGCTGTAATGTTAAACGACAAGTGGTTCGGACGTCCGGTAAAGGTAATTACTATTAACGAAGGTAAATACTATTGACGAAGTTAAATACTATTCACAAGGGTAATTACTATTGGCGAAGGTAAATACTATTCACAAGGGTAATTACTATCGACGAAGGTAATTACTATCGATTGAAGGTAAATACTATCGATGAAGAGACTCTTAGATGATGACATATAGAGCCCCCATAAAATAATCAAACTTACCACAAATCATTTTTTTTCATCAACACATATTTAATCTTTCAACAATTATTAATCATTTATAACTTGTCGTCTCAATTATTGATTTAATACTATAACATATTATACTGATGATAATCTTGTGACAATAATTGAATCAATAATATAAGAGATACGATCAAAGAATGCATGTAGTAATAATTAAGCATAGGTGAAAGTGACTTCTCACGTAAGCATCAATAATCAATACCGTGTCTACTACTATGCAACCACGCCAGTATTCGTATTTTTTACCAGGGTAGTTCAACAGCTTTTAACGGTAACACCTCCGCCGTTATTTTTATAAAATATTTTTGTCGTTTTCTCAATCCGATAATAATTCATTCGCTGGGGTCCACCAATGATTGGTAGTTATGCGAATATTCCCTAACAAAAGAATATTCCCCACCAAACGAATATTTTATAACAACTTGCATACTTTGCAAAATTTATAAATATTACCCACAACTATAACATTATATCAAATTTATTCCATAATATTCAAAAATAATATTTATAGAAAATTCAACTTTATTTATAAAAGTCTGGGTCTTACAACCTCCCATTCTTTATGAAATTTTGCCCTCGAAATTAGGGTACGATACGGTATGTCAAGTGGTAAGGATACCTTGACTTCATTTGATTCTAACTCCCAAGTCATTTCCTCAACATCGTGGTTCCTCCACAAAACTTTGACTTGAGGTATAACCTTGGAGCGTAGAATATGTTCCTTCTTATCCAAAATTTGAACAGAACCTCTTCATACGTCAAATCTTCCGCTATTTCAATGGGGTTCTAACTCAATAATATGGTTCGGGTCTTTCACATATTTACATAACATGGATATGTGAAAAGCGTTATGAACACGAGACATACTTGGCGGTAGAAGCGAGTCTATAGCCACGATTCCTACTCGATCGAGGATTAAAATGGACCAGATGAATCGAGGATTGAGTTTTCCTCTCTTTCCAAATCTTGTAACTCCTTTCCATGGAGCAACTCTTAATAACACATGATCTCTATATCGAATTCCACGCCCTTTCTATGAAGATCAAGATAACTCTTTTTATCGATTTTGTGAGGTTTTTATACGTTGTCGGATCGTTTGAATCTTTTTTAGTAGTCATACGCATTTCAACTCCCGGTCCCAACAATGTTGCTTCACCCACCTCATCCCAAAGATATCGAGAAGCGACACTTTCTTCCATACAACGCTTGAATGGAGCCATGCCCGATAGTTGCTTGATAAGCTGTTGTTGTAGGAAAACTCCACCAATGGTAAGAACTTGTCCCAACTCCCTTGAAATCAAGGACACGTAGTCTTAATAGATCTTCAAGAGTTTGAATAGTCTCTCCCAATCGTCCGTCCGTCATTCGAGGATGATATGCTTAGAGAGCTAAATCGTAAGTGCTGCGCCCATAGCTTTTTGCAAACTAACCCAAAATCGTGAAGTGAATCTTGGGTCTCGATCGAAACTATGGATACCAAGATACCATGTAGTCTTACAATCTCGTTTATGTACATATCTGAAGCAAGACGTTCAGTGTATAAGTTTCTCGTTTCGGTAAGAAATGAGCGGACTTGGTCAATCTATCAACAATGACCCAAATCGCATCAATGCCTTGAGAAACCTTAGGAAGGCCCAGAACGAAATCCATAGTAATGTGCTCCCACTTCCATTCGGAATTTCAAGTGGTTGCAATGGACCTTTTGGTACTTGATGCTCCGCTTTAACTCGTTAACAAGTTAGACACCTTGAGATAAATAAATATTATCTCTCTCTTCATATTACTCCACCAAAATGTATATTTAATATCATGATACATTTTGGTACTCCGAGATGGATTGCAAATGGTGTGTTGTGCGCCTCCATCATGATATTATACTTTAAATCGTGGTCGTTAGGAACACAAAGTCCGGAGTTGACTCAAGTATTCCTTCTTCATCGATTCTTGCTTCCCAATATAGCACCTTCTTGCACTTTCTTCCTCATACGCATCGTACTCCAGTGTCCGTAGCTTCAAGCGACTTTAACTTTATCGATTAAAGTCGGTTCTACTCGTGATACTCGCTTATCATCACACGCGTCCTTGGAGTCTTTAACTCTATCTCCATCCTTTGCAAGTCACACAAAATGGGCCTTTGCGTTGACAATATTGCTTTCGACTTGCGTATATGATTTTCTACTCAATGCGTCCACCTACCACGTTCGCTTTTTCGAGGATGGTATTGGATGGTATGATCATAATCTTTCAACTGAATTCAAGCCAACGTCGTTGTCGCATGTTGAGTTCCTTTTGAGTGAAGAAATATTTGAGGCTTTTATGATCCGTAAAGATCTCCACTTTCTCCCCATACAAGTAATGCCTCCAAATTTTAAGTGCAAAGACAACAGCTGCCAACTCTAGATCATGAGTAGGATAATTCCTCTTATATTCTTTGAGTTATCGCGAGGCATAGGCTATAACATTTCCATGTTGCATGAGAACACATCCCAACCTTTTTTGAAGCATCATTTGTAGATGACAAATCCGTCCGAGAGCGGATGGTATTGTCGAGCAGTCTTTGAAATAAGTCTCCTCTTGAGTTCTTTAAAACTCTTCTCACATTCTTCGCTCCAACCGAACTTTGTATCTTTTTGAGTCGGTGAGTCAATGGAGTAGCGATTCGAGAAAATCCTTCCACGAATCTCCGATAATAACCGCCAATTAAACCAGAAAGCTACGTCTTGATCCCATCGATTTAAGTTGTTCCCGACTTTGAATAGCTTCAATCTTTCTTTGGGTCAACAGATATTCCATGACTTGATACCACGTGCCCAAGGAATGCTACTTCTTCAAGCCGAACTCGACTTCTTCAACTTGGCATAAAGCTTATATTCACGAAGCTTTTAGAGTGTCGACCTCAAGTGTTGCTCATGATCTTCACGGCTTTTGGAATAAATAAGGATGTCATCAATAAAGACGACCACAAAGTGATCTAAATATTCCTTGAATACTCGGTTCATCATATCCATGAAGGCGTTAGAGCATTAGTCAATCCAAAGGACATGACTAGGAATTCATAATGCCCGTCATCGAGTTTCGGAAAAGCCGTCTTTGGAATGTCGTGATTCTAATCTTCAATTAGTGATATCCGGAATGAAGATCAATCTTTGAAAAGAATTTGGCTCCTTAACCGGGTCAAACAGTCATCAATACGTGGCAATGGATACCTATTTTTGATGGTGACATGATTCAACTCCCGATAATCAATAAAAGTCGCATACTCCCATCTTTCTTCTTCTTCACGAATAGAACAGAGCACCCCAAGGAGAAGTACTGGGGACGAATAAAGCCAATGTCTAACAATTCCTCGTAGTTGGGTCTTTAACTCCGAAGTTCAATAGAGCCATTCGATATGGGGCTTTGAAATAGGTTTTGTATCCGGGTTCAAGGTCGATACAAAATTCAATTTCACGCTCGGGGTAGGCCGGGAAGTTCTTCGGGGAATACGTCAGAAATTTATTAACAATAGAAATATCGTTCAAAACCGGCGTATTTTTGTTTAAATCGTGACATGAGCTAAGAAAGCTTGACATCCGCTTTTTCAATAAACGAATAGCTTTATGGCTTGAGATGACCGTGATTGATTTTAATGGTTTGGTCGTTTGAATTCGCATAATAGGTTGATTAGGAATATGAAAGCTAACAACCTTACTTAAAACAATCAATTTTGCATGATAAGTAGTTAACCAATCAATCCCTAGAATCACGTCAAATGCAAGTATTTTAATGAAATAAGATCGACGGTGTAATGTGAGGGTATCGATTTGAACCAAACAAGACTTATAAGCGATGTGGATGTAATGAAGGTTTCTCCCAACGGAGTTTCCACAGATAAGTCAAAGTCTAATTTCTCCGAGTCAAATTTAATCGATGAGCATGCAAGTAGGAGAAATAAAAGAATGGGTAGAACCGGTATCAAATAAAGTATAGACTTCATTAGAGTTTATGATAAGCTTACCCGTGATGACCTCATTCGGGTTCCTCGCTCTCTCTGGAGGTCACAACAAACGCCTCCTCAGACCTACCGGTTTTGACTTTTCCGGGACTACCTTTGGTGCCTCCATCCTAGTTGAATTTGTCTTCTTGATGGCAAAAATCGAGCCAAGTGACCTTCTCTTCCACAATTATAACATGCTTTTGACTGGCATGGCAGCTTTGACCGATGTGTCCTCTCTCCGCATTTGAAGCATATGATAGGTGGTCTTTTTCGCTTCCTTAACAACGTGGTCTTTGGTCGACGCGTCTTTCCATCATTGTTGAATCTCCTTTTCTTGAAATGTCCATTCTTATTGTTTTGGCCACGACCACCACCAAGTGGTTACCATATCCGGCCCGTTGATTCCCTCCACGCTTGTTGTCACCGCTCGATGACTAGTCTCATTGGTATTATAATTTTGCATTTGCTCTCTTTTTAGTCAACGTTGACTCGTTATCGCTACCCACTAATCGAGCCCTATTTACAACATCTCGAATACAAACACAGTTTATGAGAAATAAGATGTTGGCGTATCTCGACTTCAAACCTCTTAAAAACATTAGCGCCATTATTCTCTTCATCCCAAGACATCAAATATCTTGGTAATCTGCTTTATCCATGCTTCCGTCGGAAGTGGTTTAGCTCTCCCTTAAACTCCGGTGGTCCCAGCTCCTTGAATTGTTTAGCGGTGACCGCCCGAGAGTTTTCCGTGTTTCCACCCTACGTTTTTGGACGAGAGTCGCTCGCTACTTCTTTGTTGCATAAATTGCATAATGCCTCTGAACATTTGATCATTCATCATTTGGTCGGTGTTGTTGTTTGCATGAGGATTGTCGCCTCACGATGCACATTATCCCCGATTATTGATATGTGGTGAATCAACGATCGCTGCGCTCCATTGCTATTCTCAACATTCTCGGATGTCATTTTCGACATCGCCACAAAACAAAAGGTTAATTGACATGTAACAAATTATCCCTATCTTCTAACCAACCAATAAAATAAGACATAAACTTAGGTAGGTCAAATACTAGCGAAGGTATTCCCCGTCTCTCCCTCCTAGTACTATTCTCACATCTTAGCCAGGATCTTATCTTAAGCTCGATACCAATTGTGGACGCCCAAAATTAGGTATACATCACCCATCTTAGGTCGCCACTTACATGGTATGCGTAATTTAAATACAACTTACTAACATAAGCGTAGGTATGCAATCTGACATAAAGCGTGAGTTTAAATACAAATATAAATCTACTAGATATTATACAAACTCAAAAAGGAGTCCTCATTACAATTATTATCACACTATTTCACGGAATAGTGAGGACTACTAATGCTATCTTGAGGACCATCACTCGTTTCCCCACTCGTCCCACTATATTCTCATTTCAAGAGAATAAAGTGAAAGAAAGGGTGAGCTCAACCAAACCCAAGAAGAAATATTATGACTAAGATAATGCGGAATAAATTATCAATAGTCTTCAACAATGTTAAACCGATAAAATACAATGAAACCCGGTTTAAGCTGCAAGAAGCAGAATAAGCAATCCATTAAAAGAGTCAAGTAAAAAATAAAGTCTACTATCTTTTAGGTTTTAAAAGGTTTTTTCATCATTTATTATAATTTGAGACTCACTTTAATAAATATTCCACATCATCGAATCACCCCGCACTACTACGGCCGAGGATATTCTTTAGTATTAACGACCACAATTATTCATGCACTACGGGCCAAGAATATTTGTGTATTCATTAATGGTCATGATCATGCCAACAATCGTCCCACCAATGCACTACTTACCATCGAGGATTTTTATCACATCATTTGTAACATTACGGCCATGATTACACCGAATAGTCTCTCGGTCATAATCATACCAAGTCCATCTATGCACTACAGCCACGGATGACTTTCAACATAATATAAACATGAGGATGATGACAATGATATAAGAATTCAATAAAACAAGTTCAAGAATTATTTTATCCAGAATTATAAAGCGTCCAAATTATCAACATGATATTGTTTTGTAGAGTAAAATTCAAGAATGATTAGAAGAATATTTCCATGTGAAAGATATTGGATGAAACGCAAATATCAAGGATATTCCACTAATTTCATGGAGTATAAGTCAAAGTTTTAAACCATTTGGGTATAATAAAGAATAGAATAACAAAAGAAATCACCATACATGCGATGAAGCGCAAGCACAGTGAGTTATTCCAGCAGAATAATAAATAACGGAACGGTCCGCCAGAAACGCATGCATGGATGTTCCAACAGAATAATAAAGAATGGAACCAGTCCGGCACAGAAACACACATGTATAAGGATGTTCCAATGGAATAATAATAAAGGCGGAACCGGTCAGGTGTAAAACACATGCATGCAGGATGTTCCAAGAATAATAATAATAAAGAGAACCAGTCAAGGTGTAAAACACATGCAGCAGGATGTTCCAACGAGAATAATAGAAGAATGTCACCAAGTATAGGGTAAACCACGTATACAAAGTTATTCCAACGAGAATAATAAGCAATGGAATAACAACAGTTCTCTTCATGAATAAGAAAGAATAACACCCCTTACATTTGGTAGGAGATTGAATCTGCATGACGATTAGTAGTAACAAAATATACTCTTCTTCTTTCTCTATTATTCTCTATACTTTCTTCTCTCTATAGCTTGAATGAATTCGTGAAAAATAATGAAGCCCCTAGGCCTCTATTTATAGAAGATTTCTAGCTTAAGACTGCCGTGTGAAAAGCAAGTGGCTTTGACGACTAATGATGTGAAAAGAAAAGTGGTTTCGACTGTCAGAATGTGAAACGACAAGTGGTTCGACACTGTGAATGTGAAACGACAAGTGGTTGACGTCCGGTAAAGGTAATTACTATTAACGAAGGTAAATACTATTGATTTAAGGTAAATACTATTCACAAGGGTAATTACTTATTGAAGGTAAATACTATTCACAAGGGTAATTATTATTGTGAAGGTAATTACTATCTTATTGAAGGTAAATACTATCGACGAAGATACTCTTAGATGATGACATATGAGCCCCCCATAAAATAATCAAACTTACCACAAATCATTTTATTTTTCATCAACACATATTTAATCTTTCAACAATTATTAATCATTTATAACTTGTCGTCTCAATTATTGATTTAATACTATAACATATTATACGAGATGATCTTTGTGACAATAATTGAATCAATAATATAAGAGATATGATAATCATCGAGCAATAATTTGTATGATAATTGAGCATAGGTGAGTGACTTCTCACGTAAGCATCAATAATCAATCTGGTGTGCTACTACGCAACCACGCCAGACATCGCATTTCTTTTACCAAGGGTAGTTCAGCAGTTTTAACGGTAACACCTCCGTAGTTATTTTTATAAAATATTTTTGTCGTTTTCTCAATCCGACAATAATTACATTGTGGGGTCCACCAATGATTGAGTAGTTATGCGAATATTCCTAACAAAAGAATATTCTCAGGCAAAGCGAATATTTTATAACAACTTGCATACTTTGCAAAATTTATAAATATTACCCACAACTATAACATTATATCAAATTTATTCCATAATATTCAAAATAATATTTATAGAAAATTCAACTTTATTTATAAAATTTGGGGGTATAAAGTAACAATTATTGAGTAGTGCCTTCTTACGTAAGAATCAATAATGGTGCATTCTGAGTGTCTTCTTGTCTGCAACAACGCGTGTATTAGTGTGTTTTAACCAACGGGTATTCCAATAGATTAATCTTGTAATAACTACGCCGTTATTTATAAACAACTTATATTTGTCGTTTCTTCATCCAATCGCTTTCCGTTATGGGGCCCACAAAAGATTGCTGCCAGTCAGCACGAATATTCCCCGACAAGCATTTAATATTCCACGACCAAATGAATATTCCCCGACGATAATGAATATTTTATAATCACTTGCTTATTCGAAATATTTGCGTATTTTACCCATAACTATCCACATTAATCAAATCAACCCTTATTATTTCAAAATAATAAATAGAGGAAAATAAATTTCATTAATTAATAATTTGGGGTCTTACACCTTACCTCACAAAGACAGTACTTCTAGTTGAAACACCGGATATAGGCTATGACTTTAACTTTCACCGTATAGCAATACTCAAAGTATACTCAAAATACTCACAAGAATACGCTCGATAATATAGAGAGAAAACTTGATTTAACGGTGTGATTTTCAATTCTAACCTAAGACCCTATTTATAGGAAATTGCTTAGAAACCAAAACAGTAAAATTTAATATAATAATAATATATATAATCAAATTTCCTACGCACACAAATCTGGTCCAAACTTCAGCCACACATGTGCCAAAAACAATAAAAACGTTTTTCTAATTTAAAATAATTTAAACTTCCAAAAATTAATTATTTCGGAGTTTCGGAACTTCAATAATTCACAATAAATAGCCCTTTTGTCAGAAAATTCAAAACTCGCGACTTTTTATAGGAAATTCAATTTTCTACAACTTTTCAGAAGAAAGTTTTTCCAAATTCAAACAAAATTGACCGAAATCCATAAGCCAGGCGATTTTACTGAGTTATAATCAAATTTTCATTCAATAAATGGGGTCCAATGACATGTTTAACATGTTTTAAACATTTATTGCAACAAAAATACTCTTCCTCCTCGTATACTCATATATCCCACATTCGTTGTAAAAATATCACCATTATTATATTATTAAAATATAATAATATATTTAAACGAATTATTTTATCGTAAAAGATAAAATTTCAATTTTCAACAATTGTCACATTAAAAATTTTCTCCATCTATATCCACATAAAATCAATTTTTTTCTTATCATATGAATCAATAATTAATTATTCACAAATAATATTACGTAATCACAATATCGATAAACCGTGCAGGTTCAGGAAAGAGGGGCTTTTCAATAAAGATTTCTCTCATCAAGCGCCGCTTGATTAGGTGACCAAACCTCTTCTTATGTAACTTTCAGACATCGCCAATAATGTTATCCAATAATATTATTCGAGATAATATGAATTATTCTCTGATAATGGAAAATCTTGTGTAATGATAATTTATTGAAACAACGGTAATATAAAATATCAATCAAAGAATTATAAAATCTTGAGCGATGAATTATCGTAACCATTATTAAGTAAGTGCCTTCACGTAAGAATCAATAATTGGTGCAATACCGTGTCTTGCTTACGTGTTTTAACCATAGAGTATTTTAACAAGATTAATCTGTGAATATCTACTACCGTTATTTTTAAACAACTTATATTTGTCGTTTTCTTCATCCAATCGCTTTTTCAGTTATGGGGCCCACACATGGGTTGCTACCGGTCGCATGCGAATATTCCCCGACAAAGTATGAATATTCCACGACCAAACGAATATTCCCAAACAACAAATGAATATTTTATAACCACTTGCTTATTTTGAAATATTTGCAGATTTTACCCCTAACTATCCACATTAATCAAATCAACCCTTCTTATTTCAAAATAATAAATAGAAAATTAAATTTCATTAATAATAAGTTGGGGTCTTACATAATATTTTTTTTTGGGCTAGTTGAGTTTCACCTTTCTTTCTTTCACCATTTCTTCGAGGAAATGAGGAGAACGTAATTTGGGACTAATCGGGGCGGAGTGATGGTCAGAGATGGTGTCTTAGTAGTCCTCACTATTACATTAAATAGTGTGATAATAAATGTAATGAGGACTAAATTGAGTGTGGATATTATACAGATGACAATATTTGTATTAAAACTCAAACGATGTATTTTGTAAGTATTTTACGATTATCATTGTATAATCAAGTTGTATTTGAATTTAGTACCATATATTTGGCTGACTCAAGATGGGTGATGTATACCTATTTTGGGGCGTCACAAAAATCACGATAGTAACTTATTAATTTACAATAATTTTATGTCATATAAAATTCTTTAAACACCAAATTTTAATTTTTAGGCTTCACTTATTTTTTTTAACTCTAAATAATTATGTATAAATTAAAAAGATTGGAAATAGGAAATAAATATTAAATTTAAAATTATATAAACCTGAATATTAAATTAAAAATAACTAAAAAACATATTACTAACATTCAATTGCTAGTATTTAATAATTATTTATTTGAGCAAAATTTGTAGTCATTCTAAAATAAATTAAATTAAAATTCAGAAAAATATTTTATCTGATGCGGATCGATCAGCTGTAGATACTTGCTTATCTTACTCACCCACGCTCACTTTCTTTATGACCGGACTCGACGACGGTTTACGTTATACAATAGTCGTCTATACTTTTAGCGACGCTATATATGTTGTCCGTCGCTAAAAGTATAAATTGACGGTTGTATGATTAATAGAAACCGTCACGATCTGCCGCTAAATAGGGATAAATATGAATGAGTAAAATAAGGGATATGCACTTGATCCTTGTTCATGTTAAAAATAATTTATTTAAAAAATAAACACGTGCGAGCTTCGCACGGGAGTTAAGAGTTTCCATAAATTTACAAAAGAAATATAATGAAGTGACCAATCCGGAAAGCCTCACTCAGAGCCCCAAAGCCCGCCCCAAACCCAAAAGTCACATCTCTGACTCACTCACTGTAAAAAAAAAAAACCGAAAGAAAAAAAAGTCGCACACGCTTCTCATAAATAGTCGTCTTCTTCATTAATTATTTTTCCAATCACAGTCGTCGGTTTAATTATATTAATATTATTATTACCCCTCCGAATGCCATGAGGAGTGGCTTCAGTCTCACGTGAATTCCTCTTCAAGGTCACGTGCCCCTCTCCCTCCACCCTGCTGCTACTTAACCATTTTCGTGACAGCTCCGACCGTTCACATTTTCAGATCCATATAGAAGCCTCTTTTAGATCGCCATTCTGATTTCATTTACAGAGGTATGTGTATAAATTATACTCAGTTCGGATCTGATCAACATTGATTAATTGAAGGATTACTAGGATTTTGAAGATTTTTTAGGCTAATTAGGTCAGTTAGGGTCTAATCTTATGCAAATTATTGTGTTTCTGTATTTCTTTTTATTGCATTTCGTTATTATTTTGATAAAGTAATGGAGGCTTCTAGCGGACCAAGTCCTAGACTCAACTCAATAGCATTGAATAATAAAGGGAGAAATGAAGATTCAGATATTCAAGCTCTTGATTTGGAGGAGTCATTATCATTATCTGATCATCATATTACTCGATCTAATCACCAATTTGCCTCTAAGAGTGCATTGGAAATTTTGAGGGAAACCGTGCGAATTCTTCGGTATAATCTATCGGGATTTTTGGCAATAGCAGCTGTGCTCATTTGCCCTGTTTCTGCCGTTCTGTTGTCTAATATGTTAGTGGATCAGCAGATTGTGAAGAGAATTACGATTAGACTTCTGTTGGTTGTTAAGTCTAGTGGACTTCCTCTAAAGCCTTTTGTCAGACAGTCCTGCCAAAAATTCTCCGAAATGGCTATTTCGACTGCTATGTGCTTCCCTTTGTTCATCACATTTCTGTTGATGTCTAAAGCTGCGGTTGTTTACTCAGTTGATTGTACGTATTCCAGAAAAAAGTTTGATGCATCCAAATGTTATGTTATAATTACCAAGATTTGGAAAAGGATTGTTTCGACTTATCTGTGGGTTTGCACGGTGATTGTCGGTTGCCTCACATTGTTCCTTGTGCTTCTTGTTGCTGTGAGCAGCTTGTTTTCTTTAATTGGGTTATCAGCGGATTTGAATGTGTACTGCGCAATTATAGTGGGCCTTGTCTTCTCGGTCTGTTTAGCGAACGCTATTATAATTTGTGATATTGCTATTGTCATCTCAGTATTGGAGGATGTATCGGGGCCTCAGGCATTGCTGAGGTCGAGTGTACTTATTAGGGGCCAGACTCAAGTTGGTCTCTTGATATTTCTTGGTTCTACAATTGGGACGTCATTTGTGGAGGGTTTGTTTGAGCATAGAGTGAAGACACTAAGCTATGGAGATGGGTCTTCAAGGATATGGGAAGGGCCACTTTTGGTGCTTATGTATTCATTTGTGGTGCTTATTGATACCATGATGAGTACAGTTTTTTACTTCAGTTGCAAATCTTACAGTTTGGAATCTTCAGTCGAAGAATGTCAACCAGTTTTAGAGGCCTTGACTATTTCCCCTGTGTCATCGGAAGTTCAGTAATATCATATTATTAGTCGACTTAATGCCCAAATAACTTATACAACAAGAAGTTGGGATCCGCAATGAAAAGTTGGCATTTTATTGCTAACATTTTACTTTTAGCTCGTCAATGGGGAGTGGATAAGTGTATTGATTGGTACCTTTTTCATTTAAGGTATTATGGCTTGGGGGAAATTTTTCTATAGTTCTGAACCTGGCGTTCAACTTAAAGATTATTCTACATTTCGCAGCTTTTACTTTGGTCTGCAAATGGCAACTGAAGGATGCATCCAAAAGCTTGGTAAATGCAACTTTGATGGAATTTTTTATTTTTGGGAAGAATTTTAGACATCTCAGTTCAATACGCTGTAGCATTTTATTATATGATAGCAATACAAATTAATTAAAGCTATTTCACTCTTGTTTGTTCTCATATATGTTTCTGGTAGTACTTGTAAGATTTGGCCCTTGGAAGCCAACCAAATATGATTGGATAATTAATTGGAATTCGGTAACAGTTAATAATGGATAGTTTAAGGCAACTTTTCCATTGAAGAAAAAGAAGCTGAAGCTGATGTTATTCTAGGAGCGTGTTTTACTCATTGTTTAATGGTAGCCTGGGAACAAGATGAAATAGTAACTTGCGCAGTTTGTTGAAAACCAAATATTGTTGAGTATACTTATCAAAAATAAAATATAATAGTATATTTTGTTTCGATCAGAGGTCTTTATGTTTGTGATTTGCTTCCATGTAATTATTCTAGGCGTTATTAGTTACTTGACGAGTTTGCAAATAAAATAGTTTAAAGTTGTTTCTTTAAGAAGTTTTTCTGCTTATGATTTTCTTTCATTTAATTCTTCAAAGCCTTCTCTGTTATGATAATTTTCATTGAGTTTACTTGGTTGCTTGAGCTAACCTGGTTGTAGGAAGATTTTCCAAACCAGTTGTGTTTGGAATAAAGTATGGAGAGACATGTAGCCAGCCTAAAGTCGCAGTAGAAGGAACTGATTATTCTTCTTAATACATTGAATTGTCAGTCAAGAGCTAACTATTTTGGTTAAACATAACCCTAACTCATGATGGCATGTACAAATTGTAGATGACATGCAGTTATTATTCGTTCATAGTGATCAACATTCTGAAAAAGAAGCAGGACATTCCTAATTTGGTGAAAGTTGATCCTAGTTTAGTAATCAACTTGTAGTTACCTTGAGTGTCCTGTTTGTTTAACATCAAGTCTGCTCTGTTGATGGTTGTGCTGGTATATGCTTTTGTATGAAGCTTCAGTGTGAGGTCTCACTGAGTTGTACTCTTCTAGCCTTGATTACTTAGACAAGTCCTGCTATTTTTAAGTTTCTCATTCGTATATTTCTTCCTTTTTGGACGCATCTTTTTACATGTTAACAATATTGTTCATCTGCTCAACCTATTGTTCTGCTGATGGTGATCAAAGAAACTGGCTTCACTAGCAGAAACATCTTGGTTTAGCAGTTTAGGTGATAACTTCCAATTAATGCACATCAGCCCATCTCAAGTTGCAACAGAGTTGGCAAGCAGTGAAGAAAACTCATGATTGACCGGCGCAATGACATCTGAGCAAAAACACTTATATCTGCTCTGAGTGCTCTCATTAGCAGCATGGAATGGATCTGACAAAGTTTAACAAATGTGAGGACTTTATCTGGTGTATAATGTAAGATATTCCCTTCTTTTTTTATTACCTTTTAAACATTACTGATTTGATAATTAGAGCATTTCTTTCCTAACCTGCGAATTCTGGCCCTGCTGATGAGTAATTTATCTTATTGCTAATGATGGTGGTGACTGGTGAGCTAGAATATTATGGTGATTTGTAAAATTGTTTCATGTGTTTATTTTTATTTTTACAATTTGGTTCACGTTGTTTTGAACTTTTTCAATGTCTTTTTTTAATACTACTAATAATTTTGTTACCTCTATCCATTAGAATTAGATTAGAAACTGAACACGCATGAAGACTTTTTTTTTATTCGAATTACAATATTCCTCCGTACTTTTAGCCATGTTTTCAGTATGTGTGTGTGATCGATTGCACTACAAAAAATAAAATGAAAACACCGTGAAGAACATTGCAAAAATAAACAAACATTATTATACATATCTAAATGGATCAACCGATCAAGGTTTGGAAATTAGTCCTCCTAAAATTTTAGTCTAAATAAATATTTGTATTATCGAAAAATAAGTTTACCTTCAATTATGTTAAAAACATTTCATCATGCCTCTCAAATCCTTACAATTTATGAATTGACTTGATACAGTTTTTTACTTGGGAGGAAAATGTGCAGACATATAATAAAGTCCATATGTTCCAAAACATAAGAATAATTTTGACTAAAGTCAATTTAAAATATTTTTAAATTTTAAGCTGATGTGATTTAGTGAAATATAACAAATATTATAATTAATAAAATTTATAATATTCATAATTGCATTGTATTTTTTGAAAAAAAATCATATGAACTTGACATTTTAAATTTTTCAAAATAACTCAAAAAAAGCCAAAATAGAAAATATTTTATTTGTTTTTGTCAATTGAACAAAATGTATATAAAAATAATAATTTTATATATATATTAATTAATTAATTATTTTATTTTTCCTCCTATTGAATTTTTTCATGGAATAATTTGTCTTGGTAGATAATGGGACTGAAATGTAAAATTGAACCTCGTATCTTTTCTATAATCCTTTTTTACAATTTTTTTTTTTTTTTAAGTAACTCACCTTTCAAGTTATATAAGTGGAGTAGGCTTAAATATGATTTAATACTTTAAATTATAGGTTATATTTTATTTTAATAATTCACTTTTTAATTTTGTCAATTAGATGATTGAACTATTTTTTATTTTTAATTCCACTCGATTGAGGCCGGCACATATGAAATTACTGATATGGCTGTTTGAGTTCGGCATAGTTGAGCTGATGTGTAATAAAAAAGAGAAAGATTATTTTTAATATCTATTTAAATATTTATTATATATTAGAAGGCAAATTCGTCAAACCCCTTTATATTAATTGTTTTATAATAGAAAGAATAAAAGAAATGCTTAACCAAACAAATTGTTCGAATCAAATCAGATCTGGAGTTATATTGCAGTAGAGTGTTTTGATGATCATGAGCAAGTTACTTCGCCTCAATATCAAGTGCTTGTGAGTACTATACCTTCCACTCCCCTCAGATCTAGCTGTACTCAATTGATCACTTTGAAACCATCGCCTTCATTGAAACGGATTGCGCCATTATCGGAGTCAACGACGTCATCGTCGGGTCTCTTTTTCTTCCCTTTAATCTGGTATTTTCTTCTTATTTTTTCATTCTTCCAATTTCAATTTTTCCCCAATGCATGTATGGATGTATAGATCTTGGGTCTATATATTTTTTACCGGTAAATTATGAATAATGGTGATAGTAGCGGGTCTCTATGATCAAAATGGTGTTTTGATTTTGCTAGCTAATATATACTTGTATAGATTTTGGGTTCGAAGGTGGTGATTTGTTTTTAAATTATAGATGTGTTTTAAATGTAATAAAATTCCTAAAAATATTTTCTCTCTCTTTCTTGGCTGGAGCTTACTTATACACTTGATTTCTTGAATGGAGTTTGATCGATTTCTGATGGTTTTAGCAAGATCGGTCCATGAAAGCTTGCAAGGAATAACATGTCGCAAAAAGAGCAAATATAGTCAATTTCGAGTGGCCTAGAAATCCTAGCAATTGCATATTTAAAAACGATGCCATCACAGAATATCCTCTAAATCTCAGCATTCCAGAAGCTTCGTGAAATGAAAAAGCTCCGGATGATTTTGGATAATCCTTAAAACACTACATATTGAAATCTAGGGCTTTGAATTTGATCCAAAAGAGTAAAATCTGGATCACAGAAATTTTTGATTCCGAAAACAACTTAGGATCCATCGTAGTATATCGGCTATCCGCTGATTGTGACGTTGTTCAGTGAGAATTGATAATCGGAAGTGTTTGAGGTGACTGTAAGGGAATGGTCGGATGACATGGTAGGGATTTTGCTACCACAGGGGAATGATCGGAGGCTTTCAGTGGAGAAGGCGACAGAAACGAAGTGGAGTTGGAGGAGAGAGATAAAGTGGATTGACGAATTTGCCCTTTAATATATAATAAATATGTAAATAGATATTAAAATACTCTTTTTAATTACATCGCCTTAATCTACGCCTCTACCCAGACAAAAAAATCGTCAAGTGATTTTTGAAAGAACCTCAATTAATTGAAATTGAAAAAAAATCATATTTAAGCCAAGTGGAGTATTAGAAAGATTGGACCTTTTTTACAAACCCACGACCCCACCAGACCTAACATAAGATAAATCTCAACAATTATTGAATACGAGTCAAAATATTTGAAGATACTCATTCTTTTCTATTATTTAAGTCGTTTTAAAATATATTTTTTATAAGGAAGCCGTGTTTTTTTTTTCCAGCTAAAAACGATGTCGTTTTTTGACTGATTGTGTAAAAAATAATTACAAAGATGTATACTCATTTTTCCTTTTTATAATATAAGACGTTTTATATGTATATAAAAGAATTTTTTTTATTAAAAAATAAAGTAATTAATAGGAATGAGGAAGAGTAATTATTAATTAACTCAGAGATAATAATAAAAAAAGGATTATATTTTACCATGTGTGATTTCTTAATGTGTCGATTATATTTTAAAAGTCATATAAGTATAAAGTAAAAGGAAGGATTTATTGTATATTGCATATCGAGGGAAGAAGTTCTTGAATTATGAGTATTGACCGCTCTAGTGGAGAGAGAGAGAGAGAAAACTATACAAGGTATGTTCATACTCGCTTCTCATGTTTACTACTTGTTTTGTTACCTAAACTTTTTTTTTTCAATTATTATACTTTGTAGAGTCAAGGTTATGCTATTGTCTGTGAAACCGTGTTATGGAAGTATGCCCATCAAATGTTCGATGGAATGCCCTGATCAGAATATGCTTAATTTATTGTCCAACACCTCTAATGGGAAAAAAGGCCACTGCTTGTTGCCTTGTATGGCTCTCTGTTGCAATTGTGTGCCTTTTAGCATACTAAACTTCTATCCAGAACATAAGGTTGTCCAGATATGCACAAAATATATCAATTTGCATAGACATGTCCATAAATACAATGGAAAATTTTGGGAATTTTAGGAAAAATTAAATAAAACCAACTCTAACTGGTACTGGGTTATACCCGTTTGATATGGTATTAGCCAATCCGTACTGCTTCTTACTGATGAACATCCCTAGGTATGAATATACCTAAAGATAATAGCACCTGCACAAAGTCCAGATACGTCAAGAAGTAGTGCAATAACACTCGCTCTTTAGAATTATTAGGTTCATCTGGTAGTATGATATAAAATTTGGCTATTTTACTAGTTTTTTAATGATTTAATCCCTAATGCTTTAGCTTCAATGAGTTTATAACCTTTTTACTTTTACTTTTATATGTATATTACGTTCCTTTGATGAGTGGTTGGTCTGTATTTTCTCATTTGATTACCTCATGTGGTAGGCCTGACATGGATAAGTTTCGGCAAGAAAAAATCCAAAGATTTGAGGAATTTGTTGATCTTCGCCTAAAACCTGATCTTGTACGAGCCATAGGTGAACGGTATGGGTTTGACTCAGTGATGCTTACTGAACTTTACTTATTGCCACCTCAAACTGTATTTACCTATTGCGGAGGCAATTAAAAAATCTGCCTGAGTGGGAATATTACTTATCTCTTTTGCAGTTATCTAATATGCAGTGAATCATTGTTGCAGCTGCCTTTATGTGTGGCCTGTAGGATGCTAATTGTGTGTTTGCTTATGGTCTGCTTGGTTACTGCCTGGTCTTATGATAAATAATGGAAAGTCAACAGATGCAAATCGATTAGCGTATGTTAGAATCTTGACGCACAGAAACCACTCCTAGGCCATTTGAATCTCTTGGGAACCGACTCGAAGAAGTGAATATCAGTTTCTTACTTTATTCTTTTCTTTTAATTTGGACGCGTTGGGGAAACTCTAGGAATTTCAGACTATATAATTCAAGTGATTTTGTTATGCTCTATAAGTGTTTCCCTTTATTTCTTCAATATATGTGTGATATTATATACATGTATATATTTTCTTTAATGGAATTACATAACAAGATATATAATAATGTATATATTTTTTCTGACATTAATGTATATATTTTAAACATAAGATAAAACTTAACCTTTCCCCAATATTTCGTATCCTGGATTCTTGAAAACGGCTTGTCTGAATCATTTTGTGCATGTTTCCCATTTCTGTGCTTCTAGAGAAGAATAGTCTGTCTCAAAAAAGTATCGCTAAGCATTAAGCACAGATTGACTTCACAAGCTCTTAAAGAGAAGTCAATAATGACGAAGCAGGAAGAATATGTGCATATCTGACCTTTCCTAATAGTAGCATTTCTTGACTGATTTGTTGAGTTGGGCTTAAGAACTCTAAGACTCTCTTTTAGTTTGTCTGTTATGCAACCTAATTGCTTTTCATTTATTTTGCAGGGACAAGATCTTTGAGCAACAAAAAACTTTGTATCCTTCTCTTTTACTATTTATTTATATTTCCATGTATAAAAAATTTCTCTTTGATTTCTTATGAAGTTGTTAAAATAATTGAAAGTTTCTGTTTGTAACTGCTTTTACTTGACCATGAACACTTGTAGCTCCGACCTTAAAAGAAATATAGAGAATTTGGAGAAGAATAGCGTAACCAGTCTGAGGACATTGGTCAATCTTGGTTCTGAAGTTTATGTGCAAGCTGATGTGTATGTATTGAACATTTTAACTTTCCTAGTTTGCTTTGCTATAAACAAGCATATTGTAGTTATTAAAGATATGGGAATCAGTAGCCACTAATCTTAATTGTTTGCATTGCTTTATCTCATTTAGCTTCTTCACCCCTTCTACTTGGAATTAAGGATAATGGTTCTATAATTATGTAATCCGTTGTCTATATTCTTCCAATCCATTTCAGGCATGTTCTTACTTCTTACTGCCATGTTGTAGAAATTTATATGTTGTGCTTACCACCCAAGCTTTTATATGTTGTAGAAGAACTCCCTATAGTAATTTTTTTTCCTGGCTAGCAGTCGTACTAATTCTTCCTTAGTGAATTATTTATATCCATCTTTCTATTTTGTGAGAAGTTGGTTTCGTCATTAGTGGTTGTTTCCTTTCTTTCCATCTTACCTTGAATTGTCAATTATTAATGGTTGTGGCGTGTTTCTGCATGTTTACAGGCCGGATACAAGACGCATTTTTGTAGATGTTGGACTAGGATTTCACGTAGAATTCACTTGGCCTGAAGCATTAAACTATATATCGGCAAGAGAAGAAAAGTTAACCAGGTTAATCCCACTTCTTGTTTTCACCCTTCTCTCTTGAAGAATATTGCACTTGTCTAACCAAGCTGTAATTGGGAAGTGCGTTAGCGTGTTATGGCATTGATTGCCCATTAGCACATGTATGTCAAACTTGTGCAAACTAAGCAATTGCTCCATTCTTCTCCTCTGAACTCTTTGTTATGTTCCTTATTCCCTCTTTCATAAAATATTTATGATTTGATTTCTGCTGGATCCTACCCTGCAGGCAAATAGAGGAGTATACTAGCCTGATTGCATCAATCAAAGCCCAGATCAAGACGGTATGTTTACTTTCTGATCATCCCCCTTCCCCCCACCCCACCCCCCCCCCCCCCCTCCCCAAAAAAAAAAAAAAGAAAAAAAAAAGAAAGAAGAAGCCTGCATCTCCCTTTTTTCTAGGTTCCTCAATCCCACAAACATCTTCTTTAGAGGTGGATCTAGGAAAGATTGCCACTTGTACTTAAAAGTGATGGTCTCAGCCAAGACATGCTGTTCTTCCTTAAAAGTTTAATAATACTGGTGTATGGTATTCAGTATTTAAAATGTTGAAGGGATCTGATCAGTAACGCTATTGATGAATATTGGATATTCATGTCAACATTTTGAAGTTGTTAAATTTGGATGTTTAATGGCGAACCATCATGGATGAATAGACCTGGACAATGGACATATGACCCTTCTTGTGACATTCATTTTGTTGGGATGACGTGCAGGTTTGTGAAGGAATACGAGAGCTGCTCCAAATACCAGCAGAATGATCTTACCGAAGTTTACTTTATTGATGACATTGTAAAGCCCATCAAAGATAGATTGTTTATATATTTGCTTTTAAATTTGAGGATAAGCTATTGCCCGGTGTTGAGTGGGTCGAATACAACCTTAAAGCCACTTACCAATTGGGGCAATCCTTTATGTAAGCTGGACTTGGTGGTGAAGTTACTTTGGGCCCAAAAACATTAAAATGCTATTTCTCCCAACACTTGGTCTACAGGTTATAGACCACACTGGAGGTGGAGAAACACAAAATTCGGAAAGAAGAGAGAACAGAAGTCGGATACGGGCTTAATACAATTCAAGTGATGGGAGAATGGGACGGAGGTAGGGCATGATTGACTTTTGTTAGTTTTAAAAATTGGACTCGGGGACTATTTGACTCCGAATAAAAATTTGTGGACAAACTATTATATTTATTTATACTTGACACTACTTACTGAAAATACGTTCTCAGTATAATTGTCTAAATGGTGAAATTATTTAATCTTTCAAATAATATGATATTATATTTCAAATAAATTTTTTTTTGCAAACAAGAGTGGAGTGGAGGGTTAAAAACTGGCTTGAATTTTGGAATTGGAGTGATCAAATGACAATGATGATTATGATTTCAAATTGAAATTGATGAGACTTAACAACAGAGAACTAGTACTATTATATGTTTGTTTGTTTGTTTGTTTTAATACAACTAGTACTCTAGTATATATTTTGTATTGTAAATGTAAAAATGGATGGACTATGAAGAAGAATAAAGTAAAGGAAAATTTGTACCACTAAATATGTATGAGTATGAGGATTGGATTGATGGGTCAGGTTTGGTACTAATCCAATCCAGATCCAGTCAGTCGAATCTTTTCTGCCCCCGTCACTCCTTTCAAAAGTTAGTTTCAATGGAGTACTAAATATGTGCTGAAAGGAATAGTAATCATTTATTCCTATCCCCATTATTTGGCCTAAAATTACCTTTAAGTACTTGTTAAAAGAAGAAAAGGCTGAGTTGCTAGCCACTCTATTAGAATAAGTAAAATGTAAAAATGATCCATGTATTATAAAAGGTAGTATTTGGATAGTGTCCTTTTTTTTAGTTAATGTAAAACGATTTTTTTATTATTTTAAAATTTGGATTTTGAACCATATTGTGTCATGTGTCGTTGACATGTCAATTTAACACCTTTTGGTTAAAAATATTATCCTCTTAAAATTTGAACTTAACACCTCATACTTCTAACACTAACAAAACATTAATTACCAACTAAACTAAGAATTAATATTATTTTTTTAAAAATTATTACTAGCACTAATAGTATTAATACAACTTTATTAGTTATTAATAATATTATTAATAAGTTGTTAATAAATAATAATTCTATTTAACATGATGTTGTTTACTTGGATAAATACTTATAATATATTATCTTAATAACATTACTTATTAGATATTAATATATATATTAATGGTATTAGTAACATTAATACTCTAATAGCATTGCTCTTATAATCTACATTAATGTTTAAAAAATGAACCTTATTTTTTAATTTTATTTTTAACAAAAATAATAATTGAAGTAATGTATGCTAATAACAATAATTTATGATAGTTATAATAAATAAATAATTTAATCTTGTGACCACATATTTTGTTAAAATAATAAGTAATTTATTTATTCAATATATAGTTATCATCTTTTGCAATATAAGTAATGAAGTTGAAGAGGTATAATTAATAGAATAATAAATAAATAAATAAATAATAAAAATCTTAAGATGACCCTTATTCAGCGGTTCCTACGGGAGAAACTAGACAAATAGAAAAAAAAAATTAAATTTATCTTTTCCTTTTGTCAAAATTATCTTATTTTTTCATTAGCATTAATGTATATTAATAACAATAATATTGTAAGTATATTGATATTATTAATAACATTAATATATCTTAATATCTAATAAGTAATATATTATTAATATAATATATTTTATATTTAGCTAAGAAGTAAAATCATGTTAAAGTGAATTACTAATAATTAATAAGTTATTACTAACATCTTATTAATAATATTACTAATAACTAATAAGTTATATTAATATTATTACTATTAGTAATAATTTTTTAAGAGATAATATTAATATTCTTAACTTAGTTGATAATTAAATGTTTTGTTAATTTTGAGATTGGGGTTTTAGCTTAAAATCTTGACAAAATAATTTTTTTATCTTAAATATGTTAAATTGATGTGTCAATATGTCATGTGTACAAGTCAAGCTACATGACACAATATGGTTCACAATCTAAATTTTCATATAAAAAGTGTGCAATATCCAAATACCCCTAAAATACAGGGTTACTTTTGTATTTTACGCCCATTAGTGTGTGTGTATATATGTGTGTGTGTGTGTGTGTGTGTGTGTGTGTGTGTCGATCTCTCTATTCCAGCTTAATTCTTCGAAAGAAAGAAAGAACAATGTTACTATCACATAAAAAAAGATCACATAATACTCACATACACACTCATGCATATTGTGGGCCTTCGCCTGATATATGGGGCCCGCAGTACGTATATGTGTATGTGAGCATTATATGATATTTTTTTATATAATAATAGCATTATTTAAAAAAAAACATTCGACTGAAGCTCCCCCACAGTCACGAGAGCAGATCTTCTGTCCCCAAATTTTCTGTCCCCCTTGTGTTCCACCACTTAAATTTTGACATATGTCCTTTTATTTAATTTTAGAATTAATTAGTGTTAAGTAAGAAATTATGTGTTAAAATTTAAGTGGAGGGACACAAAATAACAAGAAATTTGAGGACAGATGATCTGCTCTCCACAACCACAGCCCCACATGGCATCATGGCATGAGCTATCCCGGGCAATAAACAATAAAATGATTACTTATTTATTTATCAAATGTAATAATTTACTAAAGGGAAAAAGTTTTTGATATTTTCAGTCAAACCCTGAATTCATCGGATTAATGCAAAAAGTAGTAGTACTCCATCCGTTCCTTAATATAGGTCGTTTTAGAGTTGTGCATAAGTATTAAGGTAATGATTGTATAACAATAACTATAATATCAATTGTCTATATTGCCCTTGTATTGAAAAAAGAGTTTGTTATTTATTGGACAAAAAATAGTGAGAGAACCAAAGTTACATTTAACACTTGGGGTAATATTGGAAACTAAGCAATTAATGCTTACTTGAAATTCTCAATCGACTTATATTAAGTAGCAAAAATATTTATTTAAAACGACCTATATTAAGAAAGGGAGGAAGTACTATATAGCCTAATAAAGGGGTAAAAATGTTGAAGTACCCCTTCGCCCCCACAAACCGGCCACCCTCTCGTGGGCGTCTGAAGGCAAGAAAGTAGGAGTGATTAATAGTCGTCCTTAAAAAGCCTGTTGCGATGAAGAGACAAAAGGGGAATTCGAAACTCAGGTTCGCCCCTCGCTCACTCAAATTGTCCATTTCTCTCTCTTTTGTGGATCTGGATCGTTCATTCACTCACTTATGCATGCATGCTGTTGCTGCTGCTAGCTGTTATATAGTACGTACTAGTCATGTCCGTCAGTACTGGTGCAACTACTGCATCACTCACTTGGCTTCAGCATGTACCATTCCCTTCCCTTTGTAGGTCCCGCCTAACATTACATTAACACTGTTGTGTGTATATATATATGCGATATGTCATTTTATCTGTCCTCATTCTTCCATATTAATTAATGTCAACCTAATTCATGCGCCGTTATTTATCACTTACTGATAAAATCCTACCACCAACTCTCTGTACATAATGCATCTTCCTCATCTGCCTTCACGACTACTATATCTTACTTAAGTGACTATATATATATATATATCCACATTAATTTATTATTCTTTCCTATCCTTCTACTACTTGACCCATCGACTCTTATATATGGGTTACACTTTTTTTTATGGGGCCAAGTTGCAGCTAGCTAGCTATACGTATTTGCATGCAACTCACTTGCTTCAATACGCAAGACCATAACAACAATTTAAATCAATTTCACTATATATTAATTTGCGAGGGCAGAATAAATTTTAAGAAAGATGAAGAAATATGTGACTTATTAGATATATTTGATTCCACGTACGTTAATATATTTCCCGAGTTTGTCTTCTTCCACTTGGTAACCCTATTAATTTTCATTTTTATTGGGGAACAAGTTTTTTTCTAATTTCTTTACATGCATAAGCTTTATAGAACTAATTTCATGCATTCAAGGTGTTGGGTCGTGATATTTCTCCTATTGGGTCGAATGGATTGGGCCTACATATTCAGTTAGTCCATTGGGTTTTCACTATTGGGTGTTGACATTATTGGATCTAGTCACTTTATTATCTTTGTTAAGTCCTTCTAATATCGGACCAAATCAGTGGGTCGATCCATCATATATTTAAATATCTTCACTTGGGTTCTGAACCGGTGATGATGACAAAGATATGGCCGATCGATATCTTACATGACATTAATAAAGTTAGACGGTTGGTACGGGTGAATGAGAGGGATGAGATTAACAGTGTCGAGAGGGTAAGTGGCACGAGTAAACCAGTCCCTGTAAGTGTATCATAGCAAGGAGGTCTACACAAGGCGCAGTGCGTCTTCATTCATAATCACATATACACTCAAGAATTATTATCATCTCTCTCAATACACTAGGCATTACATCCTCCATTTTGTTAACCTTGTGAACACGTTTACTGACTCTCACGCCTGAGCTATCCCCCGACGGAACAGCCGTCAAGCTTGAGGTGTTTATCGTGTTTACTGTGCAGGATCAGGGCGTCTTACGTGATTGGGACGTGGCAGAAGATCTTGGCGTTAACATTGGCGCTAGAAGGAGGGATTTTCTAGTGTTCTTGAGCTATCAATCACAATATTTCCGGTTGTTCTACATCGGAAGTTATGGCACCAATCGGGGTTCTCGTTCGAGATCCCGCCATGAAGCTTCGAAGATGGTTGGTCTTTGTTCTACGACAAAAGAGCATGATCACGGTGAAAGGCAAGTAAAAGGCACCCCACTTTAGAACTTCATGCACAAAGTGGTGGTGATAAAGATGGTGGACGAAGCGGATAAAGCTTTGGAGGTTCTCTTGGAGCGGAGGCGAGGATGTGGTTGTCTTGGAGCGAGGATGTAATGGCGAAAGCGAAGCGAGGATGTAGTTGTCTGATTCTTGGATTGCAAGCCGAGGGACAAAGCGTTCAATTATGTCCATCCGAAAAATGTGATACGCTAAAGATGGACAATAGTGTGAGTTGGAAAGTAGTCTATACACTTTGAGGATATGTCTCAAGGTGATCCTCATGACCAAAGAAGACAAAGAACCATATTCACGAGCATCCAAGAGGGTACTCCACCCTATTGGTCTTGAGATTATTGTGACTTACCTAAAATTAGGTATACATCACCCATCTTGGGTAGTCGGATCATATGGTATGTAATTTAATCTACAACTTACTAATATAAGCGTAGGTATAATACGACATAAAGCGTGAGTTTGAATACAAATATTGTCTACTAGATATTATACAAACTCAAAAGGAGTCCTCATTACAATTATTATCACACTATTTCACGAATAGTGAGGACTACTAATCTTATCCTACGGACCATTACTCCGTTTCCGACTCGTCCCAAATATGTTCTCATTTCTGAAGGGAACAATTGAAAGAAAAGGGTGAGCTCAATTAGCCCAAGAAGAAATATTATGACTAAGATAATGCGAGAATAAATTATCAATAGCCTTCAACAAAGTGTTAAAGCGATAAAATATAATAAACATCAAGTTTAAGCTGCGGTGAACAAGCGATCCATTAAAAGAGTCAAGTAGAAAATAAAATCTACTATTTTTTATGATTTAAAAGGTTTTTCATCTTTGTTATATTTGAGACTCAACTTTAATAAATAATCCACATCATTGAATCACCCCCACCTTACTGGCCGAGGATATTCTTTAAGTATCACGACCACAATTATTCATGCTTCTACGGGCGAGAATAGTTGTGTATTCATTAATGGTCATGATCATGCCAACAATCGTCCATCGATGCACTACTACCATCGAGGATTTTTACCACATCATTTGTAACATTACGATCGTGATTACAATCGAATAGTCTCGGTCATAATCATACCAAGTCCATCTATGCACTACTGAAGCCATGAGATGACTTTAAAAAAAATATAAACATGAGGATGATGACAATGATATAAGAATTCAATAAAACAAGTTCAAGAATTATTTTATCCAGGGAATTATTAACGTCCAAATTGTCAACATGATACTTTTTTGTAGAGTAAAATTCAAGAATGATCGGAAGAATATTTCCATGAAAAGATCTTTGGATGAAACGCAAATATCGAGGATATTCTACTAATTTCATGGAGTATAGAAGTCAAAGTTTTAACCAATTTGGGTATAATAAAGAATGGAATAACAAAAGAAATCACCGTGCATGCGGTACTTGCAGATAGGCGAGTTATTCCAAGAATAATAATAACGGAACGGTCGGTGAAATTCACACCAACGGGATGTTCAGCAAGAATAATAAAGATGGAACCGGATCCGGTGTAAAAACACACGAATAGGATATTCCAGCAGAATGATAAAAGCGGAATCGGTCGATTGTAAAACACACGACAAGATGTTCCAACGTAATAATAAAAAAGCGGAACCGGTCAGGTGTAAAACACATGACGAGGATGTTCCGAATGTAATAATAAAAGCAGAATAATAGAAGAATGTCACCAAGTATAGGGTAGTCCGCGTATCTGAGTTATTCCAGCGAGAATAATAAGGAATGGAATAACAAAAGTTCTCTTCATGAATACAAAAGAATAATATCCCTTACGAGTACAACAAATAATATTTCTACCTTAGAAGAACCGAATATTGGCAAAGTGAAGTAGCGAGAATACTTTTCTTCTTTCTCTCTATAGTTTTCTCTACAGAGTTTTGATTGAATTAAGTGAAAATAATGAAGCACTAGGCCTCTATTTATAGAAGATTTCTACTAAGCACCTACCAAGTGAAAAGCAAGTGGCTTGGCGATTTGGTGATGTGAAAAGAAAAGTGGTTCGGACTTTGTAATGTGAAGAAACGACAAGTGGTTCGGACGCTTTTGTAATGTGAAAGCGGCAAGTGGTTTGGCGTCTGGTAAAGGTAATTACTATTGGCGAAGGTAATTCTTATTCACAAGGGTAATTACTATTGTGAAGGTAATTACTATCGGCGAAGGTAAATACTTATTGACGAAGGTAATTACTATTCACAAAGGTAATTACTATTGTGAAGAGACTCTTAGATGATGACATATGGGCCCCCATAAAATAATCAAACTTACCACAAACGCCTCATAATGGACTCTTTATATACATTAAGGATTGAATAAATATTACCACAAATCATTTTATTTTAATCAACACATTTTAATCTTTCAACAATTATTAATCATTTATAACTTGTCGTCTCAATTAATAATATAACATATTATCTGATGATATCTGTGACAATAATTGAATCGATAATATAAGAGATATGATCAAAGAATTACATGTAGCAATAATTGAGCATAGTTGAGTGACTTCTCACGTAAGCATCAATAATCAATCTGGTAGCTTGCTCTTATGCGACCACGCAGACATCGTATTTTTACCAAGAGGGTAGTTCAGCAGTTTTAACGGTAACACCTCACCGTTATTTTTATAAAATATTTTTGTCGTTTTTCTCAATCCGGCAATAATTACATTGTGGGGTCCACCAATGATTGAGTAGTTATGCGAATATTCCCTAACAAAAGAATATTCCCCACCAAACGAATATTTTATAACAACTTGCATACTTTGCAAAATTTATAAATATTACCCACAACTATAACATTATATCAAATTTATTCCATAATATTCAAAAATAATATTTATAGAAAATTCATCTTTATTTATAATAGCTGGGGTCTTATAATTATGGTGGGAGCAGAGTAGATGAATACCCAACAGCCATTTTCCTAATTGTCCGAAGAGGATACTCCACCCTATTGGTCTCGTGGATTATGGTCGAAGCGAGTAGATGAAGATTCAACAACCATTTTCCTAATTGATCGAAGAAGGGTATTAGCCCTATCATTTTTCGGGATTATGGTCGCGCAGCAGACGAAGAGGCCCGATCCGAGGGCATGCACCTTAGAATACAAATAAGACATTCTCGCCTCGAGTATCCTCACCACCGTGATGAGATAGTTTCACCGAAGTAGATCCGAAATTACACTCCCGAGACTCCACCGAGGCACAGCATACCGTAGATACTTTTTTTCTTGGAGATGCCCGCCTGGCGTCATTGTCGGGTTTAGATTCAAAGACACAAAATGCACCCATATTCTAAGCATCCAGAAGAGGTACCTCATCCTAGGGGTTCACGGGACTATGGCACAAACAGACGAGGAGAGATTCAAGAATATATTCACCGAGAATGCAAAAAAGGCACTCTCCTTGAGTGTTCTCGCCATAAAATGAAGGACTTGTCACCAAAGCGAGATCTATAAGTCGTGACTCTTTGAAATCCGAACACTTGGTAAATATTTCCAAGGTCGGTTGACATTATGGTGGACAATTCTTTTTCAAGTCGATAATAGTTAAAGAGAAGCCGAGGAGTCTGACAAAGCCGTCTGCAGCTTCTTGATGAACAGGAGAGCTCGTGGACATTGCATGCAGATGGATATTCATTTTGTACATCGAGACAAAGAAGCTATCAAGGGGTCGATCACAATAATAATTTCGTTGCTGATGCATTATCGAAGTTGACCAATTTTGCTCTCATTGATGAGAATCTTTATCGAAGGACCTTTTTCGTCATCATTGCTCAAACATTTGGTTCTATCCGAAGTAGAGTATGTTCTTCGGGAAATTCACAAAGACATCTGTGGCGATCATTTAACCCGAAGTTGTTAGCCTATAAAGCGCTTCGGCAGGGATATTCATGAAAGAACCGGGGAGTCAGCACGAACAGATTTCGATGGCTCATCCACATTCACTTTTTCACTATTGATCCACGGTCCTATTTGTCTAAGGTCACAATGGTGTAAGGAGGTATGGTAGGACTCATTGGCCATTCGATGGCGACCCATAAAGGTCCTTATGATCCTATATTGATTTTACCGGTGGTAAATCAATGGTCACTATTGATCCCTGGTCCTATTTGTCCTAAGGTCACAATGGTGTAAGGAGGTATGGTAGGACTATTTGGCCATTCGATGGCGACCCTATAAAGGTCCTTATGATCTGTATTGATTTTACCGTGGTGGTAAATCAATGGTCACTATTGATCCTTATATCTTGATCCTTATATCTTGGTCCTTATATAATTGTTTCACCCGAGTGGTAAACAAATGTCCTTATATACTTGTTCTACCCCGAGTGGTAAGCGAAGATTTTGATGGTGCAATGAGGATCAAATTGAATTCACCTCACACACGACCGATCTCACACTTTCTAAAGCGATAAGTATACATTATTTTATTTTGTTCAAGTGTTGAGTTCGGTTCATTCAATCTTTATTCATTAAATTCTATCCATTAAATTCGGTTCACTTCATTTCATAAATTAAGCATTATCGCCTTTATCTAGTTCATGTCCTAAGTTAAGTTCATATGATTATTTGATCTTGAATTATTGACAAGAAATGTTCACTCGTAAGTAATAAGGCATGAAGTTGATATTTTAATATTAACTGCTCACAAAAAGTTAGAATTTTTACAGAAAGTTCTAATGTAAGGATAAGAGAGAGGTCATCTTGTGCTTCTTCCTTGTCATCGTCACCATCTAAAGAGTCTGAAGAGATGGATCTACCTTGGCCCGAGCTTTTTCTTGTCTTTACTTGGCAAATTTCATAATCCTTTGGCATATATGGGACGATCTTATTGTTCATTTCGACGGATTTTCTCAGATTCTCGCTGGATCTCCTTACGAAATTCTTGATTTGACGGACCTTGAATCTAAATCTCTAAGGGTCAGAATCTCTTTGAGCTCTTCTTGAGCTTCGACGATGTACCGATGCTTTGATCCTTTAACTCGAGCAGATCGGCATTTATATCGTTGATGACCCGATGAGTGGCCTTGGTCGTTTTCAGTTCTTCTTTGACCTTGTCGATATCCTTCCGAAGGCATTCATCGTTGAGAAGAACAATGTCAAGGTTGCTTCTTTCCTTTTGCCAAACACAGACTTCAGAATGGCTTTTTCCCTTCGGTTTTCTCTTCGGCATTCTCTTCGGCATTCTCTTCGGTTTTCTCTTCGGCATTATCTTCGGTATCCTTTTCGGCTTCTTTGTATTTGGGGCGGAAACACACGAAGACAGTGTTTATTTGCAGATGACCAATATTAATCGATCAGTTCAGATTGATGGTCAAATCTCAACTTCCTTTAGTCTGGTATTTCACTCCTTTACCCATCAGTTCCATGATGAAATTATTGCCGAACCGATGATCATCGATGTCGCCATGACTTCGCCTAGATTCGAGAAGAGAATGGTTTTTGTGGCGAAGGTTTGGGTTTTCGAGAAGCGATGAAATATTTGTTGTTGTATGTTCTCTTTGAGCGGGCTCTTTAAATGGACTTCAATCTTAATTTATGTTGCCATTTAATGTTCAACCCGATGGGGCTTGATAAAAGCCGTATTTTGGGCCTTCATTGGTCTTATATTAGTTCCTTTTGTCTGGCCGATGCCATTTATAGTTTCTATTAAACCTCCCTGTTTAATAAAAAACTAGAAGCGATATTGGGTCGTGATATTTCTCCTATTGGGTCGAATGGATTGGGCCTACATATTCAGTTAGTCCATTGGGTTTTCACTATTGGGTGTTGACATTATTGGATCTAGTCACTTTATTATCTTTGTTAAGTCCTTCTAATATCGGACCAAATCAGTGGGTCGATCCATCATATATTTAAATATCTTCACATGGGTTCTGAACCGGTGATGATGACAAAGATATGGCCGACTGATATCTTACATGACATTAATAAGGATTGGACAGTTGGCCAAATGCAATGACGCAGAGGGATGAGATTAACAGGTGTCAAGAGGGTTAGTGGCACGGTAAACCAGGTCCTGTAGTGTATCATAGCAAGGAGGTCTACACAAGCAGGTACGTCTTCATTCATAATCACATATACACTCAAGAATTATTATCATCTCTCTCAATACACTAGGCATTACATCCTCCATTTTGTTAACCTTGTGAACACGCCATCGACTCTCACGCTTGAGCTATCCCCAAGCCGGAACGGTAGTCGGCAAGCTTGAGGTGTTTATCGTGTTTACTGTGCAGGATCAGGGCGTCTTACGTGATTGGGACGTGGCAGAAGATCCTGACGTTAACACAAGGTAAAACTAAAGTATGGACAACGTACGTACTGACTTTGAGAATTATACATATGTACAAATGCTACAACTAATTAATATCAGCAGTAAAACATGAGCTTCTTTACATTCTCACTTTGTTTTAGTAGAGGGGCTGCCTCCGGAGGGGTGGCACGGGAAATAGTATTAGAGCTTGTCCTCGAATCTGAACGTTCGAGGTACAGGCTGCCCCTGTATGCCGCAAGGTGGGCATAGTAAGCTGGGGGCACCAAGGAAACAGGCTTGGTACACCTCACAAATGTGTAGCAAAGATTGTATACTAACTTCTGAAGTTCATCGGAAGTGAACTGATTTTCATCCCACAGCACATGATAATGAGTCGGTTGGCTAGTTCCTTTCGCACCCCAATGGCTACAAAGATAGAAATCAAACTCCCTTGGGTGAGTAATTATGGTGTCCACAACTGTTCCTGGGGGAACATTTTCATCGCAGAACTGGCTACGAGATGAAGGAGGATTGTTTTCATTTGGAAATAACCTTGTATGGTGCCTTTTCTACAGTATTGCAAAAGTAATGGGAGGCCTATAATCTGGAAATCTTGAACAAGCCAATTTTATAGCTTGCAACTCTTCTTCAAGAACTTTGTAGAATTGGGTTTCGCTTACTCCATCTCTGAAGAAAATTATCCTCTTGGGTAGTTCAGATGGTTCACGACAGAAATCGTCTTAATATCTCACCCACCATTGCACTAAGATCCTGGATGATCTCTTGACGATGCGTTTGGGACCTCATTCTTGAAACATACTTATTTTTTCTTTGGCGATTGACACTACCCACCCAACAGCAGAACAGAGAAATTTGGAGTCGTCTAGCGGGTGAGGGTGAGTCACATCAGCTCCCAAAAAGATCACAGGATCGTCATGTTTAAGGAGTCGGGGAATTTGAGATGGTAACAAATTGTACAACGAAACAGTGCATCTGCCAACTTTGGCATTAATCTTGAGAGCCAAATTTGCAAGAAATTGTGAGCTTAACTTGCCAAGATTTGGGTACAAGCAGCACTGGCTCACAACCCCAACACTAGTCTCAGCAATCCGCTTAAAATCTCCATATCCTCTGTGCTTCTTCTCCATTATACAAATGAGCAGTTGAAGATTGTTGAAGGCGGCCCTATAGATTTTCTTGAGTTTTGATTCCAAAAGAGTAACATTGTCGAGCACTTTCATTGGTTCATACTGTGGACTATTAATTGAGTTCTTGTTGAGAAATATGCCCAATTGCTCACACCTTTGAGTTAGTTGGTTTATGAATTTTGGAATTTGGACTTCACGCTTTCGATTGGTGCCACCAAAACTTTTTAGTTGCCACCTCCCAATTCGAAAGTGCCTTCAAGACATGGTCATCCAAAAGGTTCCACCGACAATCACGACGGAAAGAGTTAGATCTCTCGATGTGGCCACCATCCCAGAGCTTAAGCTTAGGAGGCTGAAGAATTCTTCCACTCAATTGTGTCATCTCTCTTGAAACATGAAGATCGAATTCTGTTGCCTGATTGCCACTGTCAATAAATAGAAGTTCAACCCCTAGAAATGAATAGAAGAGAACTAAAGCATATGAATGAGTGCTAGAATTGTAGGTTTTACCTAGTTGGCCCAACTGGTCCTGCCATGACTTCATCTATAATTGCTTTTCGTTCTCTAGGTTTTTGGCAGCCCATCTTAAGTATTCTTGCAGTTTGATCATCAGAGAGCTTCCCTAGAAACTTCTGTCCTTCACAAATCATACAAAGCTCCATAGGAAGATAACATGGTTTGCTCCTACTAATCTGCAGGCATGGCAAGTTCCTGAACTGTATATCATAGTTATATTGGTCCTTGAAGTAGTTCACCAGCCTCAATTTTTTCCTATCCCTGTCTGGAAACCAGAGGTTCTCCGTAGCATCCTCGGTTAAGCCAAAAACCCGATATCTCTAAACAGTTTCTCTGTGGCAAACAAAGACCCTGATGTTTCTCAGAGCTTTCTCCACTTCCTTCTTCTCCTCGCTCGTCAGACCTCTCGTTTTCCTTCGAGAAAGATCGCGTAGAAACTCAAGACGTTTTTGCAAGTAGGGATTACTCCAATACTCTCATGGAAAGCAGTCACAGAAAAATCCACATTCAGAGCAAGCCCTTGTTGAGTAGGTCTAAGACTTTGAAAGAAACCTCTTAGTCCAACAGCTCCTCCGCTGATATCGGTAATCCCTCCCATTGAACTCGAGTAAAATGATCGCCCCACAGGTATACATTTCTCTGTTGGACTCTCACGCAAAACAACATCCAAAGCATGGAGATAATCCTGAGGAATAGGAATCCAATCATCTCCCTCCTTACTCAAGTAGCTATTTAGGTCCTTTCCATCAAGCTTTGATACCAGCTTGATGTTTATCCGGAAAAGCTTATGGTGTTTTCGCTTTTCTTGTGTGTTGGCATTTTCTCCTGATGACAATAATGGCTTGCCAGTTGAGATCGGGAGGCTAATGTAAAATTCAAGTCTATCAGATTGGAATTCCACTGGGCTATATAGATTCTTTCGGCCATCAAAGGATGGAAGAGAACCAGAGAGCAAATTTAGGTCGTCTTCAACAAGTTTTTTCTTAATCATTCGAGCAACATCCTTGGAAGGATTTGGACAGATTTCGACATCGTACTGAAAGATGCGTTGTGAGGGGGCAAATTGGACTAAGAAATGATTGGCAAGGAGAGAGATGATTGGTCCTTCAATGCCACCAGAATCTGGTCTCCTTGCCACCACTAATGTTTGTGGTGTGACACCCACAACCCATCTTCCATCTTTCTTATCTCTAAAGGGTAAGACAGATTCTCGTTGAAGCACCTCAGGAACTGTATAGATGTTGAAATTGAAAAAAGAAGAAGACACCCGCTAAGTTTTGGTGACTAAATATTCATTTCAACCCATTATGAACTATTAGGTGGGAATATAACTAATTTCGCTTAATCTTAAATCTCGAAGGTGAGCAAATAATTCCTAACCAAAACTTACAAAAAGAAAAGAGAAAAGTTTTGAATTAGAGTTATGAAGGACTATTAAACTCTTGAAAATAAAATTCTCATTGATTCAATTTAAAAATCTAATTGAGTTATTGGTAGTTGAATTACAATATAAGGGACACAATGCCTAAAAAATCACTTAAGAGATGTATTTAGTGTAATATAACTGGAATAAATTTTTTAAGAAGAGTTATATAACTGGAATAAAATTTTCATAATCACAAATGAATAAGACACAGTATATCATTTTTTATTCTTGAAAACCAAATAAACAGCCGAAAGACACTTCTGTTTGGACCTAACCTATATTTGAGATTCCAAGACTATATTTGCACGCAAACAGTTGACAGATATCTTGCCACCATTACTATATATAAAATCCCATCTTAAAATATCTAAAAGAAATAGTCTTGATTTTGTCTAGTACTCCATAAACTAAGCATGCATCAACCAAAAATCTCAGAGATTCAAAGTAATATATAAAGAAAAAGAAAAAAAATAGAAAAAGGGTTTTTATAATACAAGTTACCTGTCTTAATAGAGAAATAAGGAACTTGATACTCAGAGGAGGTGGCAAGAGGAGGATTGGAAATGGGATGCTTCTGAAAATGGGGTTTTGTTCTAAAGTTTTGGTACTGAGGGAGAGGTGGAGCTGGAGCTAGTTGTAAAGGTATGGCTGGAGGCAAAGGAAGAAGAGCAGGGTAAGTGTGATACTGATTTTGGTAACAAAACCCATTAATTCTATTTGACTTGTGCAATAGATGGTGGTGGTGATGGTTATTATGAGGGTTAGTCATCCTTGTCTTGTTAGTATTGGACTCTTCTGTTTCTTCCATGACTTAATTAAGAGAAACAAATAGAGAGCAAAAGGGTTTTGTATGCATGACAGAAAGAGGATAGGGAGAGAAAAAAGAAGACATCAACAGAAACTCTAGATATTTGCAGAGGGGAGAGAGAGAGAGGTGTTTGGGCCTGGTCCAGTAGACATATGGTTCAGTACTGAAAGAGGTTTTGAAGCTGCAATTCAAAAGGAAGTAAAAAGGAGGGGCCTGGTCCAACTTGAAATAAAGGACAAAGCTATGCTCAAGAAAGTTTTTTTTTTTTAATTTAATTTATTTTTTAAAACAAAATTTGGGAGGTAAGTAAAGGATACATTGTGCTTACATCAATTATACAATACTTATGTGATAACTGAAATTTAAGAATCTTATGCGAGCGTGCAAAATGTATAATTGTCATTAATCATTCAAATTAACTCAAATTTTAAACTAGATAAACGACTCACTAATGACTAAAAAAATATATGGTGTTTTTCATATGTATTTATGCAGTACTACTAAGTTAGTACTCCATATAGTAGTACGCCATTAATTATATAGTGTATATTAAATTGGGGATAAATATATTTTTGGTACCTGTATTGGGACCCGACTTACAAGTTGGTATCTGAAGTGAAAAAATTTACAAACTGGTTATTGTACTTGAAAATTGTTGCAATCCGTTAAACAATAGGGTTTCATCCATGTTCTGTTTGAAAATTTGACAGGTCAGATGCAAAGGATGACATGGCGATGACTGGGCGACAAAGTTTAATTGATGTGTATTTCCCATTTATAAAGGCTGATCACCGAACGAAGTGCAAAAATTAGGGAGATCGAAGTGCAAAAATTTGGGGGAAAAAAATTAGGGTTCTTTCTCTCATTCTTCCTTCTTCTCTCACTCACCAAAAACCGAAGAGATCGATTTGCAAAAATAAAGAGCTCAAAATTTGGGGAAAAAAAAATTAGGGTTCTTCTCTCATTCTTCCTTCTTCTCTCATTCTTCTTCTCTCATTCTTCCTTCTTCTTCTTCGGGTTTTCAGTGTTTAATTGAAAGGATGAGTTCGTCTTGGAGTGGAATTGTAAATGAAATCTGTAAGACCCCAACTTTTATGAATAAAGATGATTTTTTGATGAATATTATTTTTGAGTATTATGGAATGAATTTGATATAATGTTATAGTTGTGGGTAGTATTTATAAATTTTGCAAAGTACGCAAGTTGTCTTATAAATATTCGATTGGTGGGGAATATTCTTTTTGCAGGGAATATTCGCATAACGCATTAATAAATCATTAAGTGGACCCCACAAATGTAATTATCATTTGATCGAGAAAACTAAAAAAAATATTTTATAAATAACTACGGAGGTGTTATTGTTAAAAGCTATTGAACTACTCAGTAGTAAAAAGTACGATAATACGCGTGAATAAGTAGTAATACCAGTATTGATTATTGATGCTTACGTGATAAGTCACTCGCTTTATCTTGCATTATTATTACATCATATCTCTCTCATATTATTGATTCAATTATTGTCACAAAGATTGATATGCATAATATGTTATTTTATTAAATCAATAATTGAGACGACAAAGTTATTCATATTATTAAATTGTAATATTTACAATGTTCAGAAGTTCTGTCGAGGAGAGGGTTGGTCACCTAATTGCGCGCCAATAGGGAGAAATCCTATTGGAAAGCCCCTCTTTTTCCGGGAACGACACGGTTGTTAAATATTGTGAGTTATGATATTAATGATGGATAAGTTCAGTATTGATTAAAGATGAATTTGATAGTTCCATTGTGTTGAAATTATTTGTGTTAGTGAAAATTGACATTTATTTCGATAATAATTAATGTCTGGAGGTTATATTGTTCAATCGGGTATTTGGGAAACTTTTCGTGTCGAAAGTTACTATTCACGAGTTACTATTCATGAGTTTTAATAGTAACTTGACCCTTCACTTTCAAGAGTTATTTGCCTCTTTGGTGTTCCAAGAGTTAATTACTCTTTCAAGAAATAAGAGTTGCTTCTTCAATATTACCAAGAGTCATTTTGACCTTCGTTAAGACCAAGAGCCACTCTTAGTTTTTCTATAAATAAGCTCATTCCTTCATTATTTCTTACGAATTCAATTTGAAACTACAGAGAGAAATTATAGAGAAAGAAGAAGAGTATTCTGCTATTTTTACTACTTCTATATCCACGGTGGGTGTTATTCTTTCTTATTCATGAAGAGAATTTACGTTATTCCATTCTTTATTATTCGTTGAATAACTTGTAAAAGTGGCATATACCCTATACATAACCTTTTGTATATATGACATACCCTATACTTGGTGAAATCCTTATGTTATTCCATTCTTACTTATTCTCATTGGAATAACTCAGACATGCTGAATCCCCTATACTTGGTGATCTTCTTCATTATTCCATTCTTTATTATTCATTGGAATATCCCGTCAAATGTGTTTTTACAGGACACTGGTTCCATTGTTTATTATTCCGCATTTATTATTCTTGGAATATCCCACATGCGTGTGTTTTACACCGGACTGGTTCTATTGTTTATTATTCTCGCATTTATTATTTCATTGGAACATCCTGCTTGATTGTGAATTTCACCGACTGGTTTCGTTATTATTATTTCGTTGGAATAACTCGTCATGCCAAGACCGCAGCGTATGGTGATTTCTGTTGTTATTCCATTCCTTATTATTCGTTGGAACATCCTATCGGTGAAATTTCACGACCGTTCCGTTATTATTATTCTCGTTTGAATAACTGTACATCAAGTACCGCATGCATGGTGATATCTTTTGTTATTCCATTCGGTATTATACTCAGTTGATTAAAATTTTGACTTCTATACTCCATGAAATTAGTGGAATATCCTCGATATTTGCGCTTCATCCGAAGATCTTTTCATGGAAATATTCTTACGAGCATTCTTGAATTTTACTCTACAAAGAAGTATCATGTTGACAATTTGGACATTATTGGTTCTTGGATAAATTAATTCTTGAACTTGTTTTATTGAATTATTATGTCATTGTCATCATCCTCATGTTATATTATGTTGAAAGTCATCTTTGGCTTACGTGAATAGATGGACTTTAGTATGATTATGACCGAGGATCATTTAAGTATAATCATGACTCGTTATAAATAATGTGATAAAAGTCCTCATTATTCTGTGTAATGCATGATGAATAGTTTTTGGTATGATTATGACTGTGGTTTATTCTAAGTATAGTCATGACCATTGATGATTTAATGAAAATCCTTGGATCGTGGTATAGGGATGATTAGATGTGGTAGTTTATTTATTGTCGAGTCTCAAAGAATAAAAATTGATGAAAACCTTTTAAAACATAAAAGATAGCGGACTTTATTCTCTACTTGACTCTTTTAATGGATCAGATATTCATGCTGCAGTTAAACTTGATGTTCATTGTATATTATCGGTTTAACATTGTTGAAGACTAATGATAATTTATTCGTATTATCTTAGTCATAATATTTCTTATTGGGCTAGTTGAGCTCACCATTTCCTTCAATCGCATTCTCTTCGTGAAATGAGAATATAGCCGGATTTAGTGGGAATGGAGTGATGGTCCAGACGATAGCATTAGTAGTCCTCACTATTCTGTAAAATAGTGTGATAATAAATGTAATGAGGACTCTATTTGAGAGTGGATATTGTCTAGAAGATAATATTTCTGTTTAAACTCTTAGTTAAGTTTCATCGTATTGTACACGACAGTTATATTATTATGTTGTATTTGATTTTTGTACCATTTATTTGGCGACTTAAAATGGGTGATGTATACCTATTTTTGGGAGCGTCACAAAATAGGGGAAGAAGATTGTAGTTCATGCAACAAAAATGAATGGATTACACCAGACTTCCCAAGTCGGTGTCACTGTGGAGCAATGGTGCAAATGTGGGAGGCAAAGAAAGATGGAACAAAACATCGAGGAAGGCGATTCATTGGGTGTATTAATTATCGAGTAAGATTTTGGAAAGATTTTTTTTTTATTTCTTTTCATATGATTGCGGCTAAAAATGGTCGGTGTGTTCTTTGTGTAATAGACGGGAGAGCTTCTGCGGTTTCTTTTAAATGGTACGATCCACTATTTCTCGAAAGAGCAAAAAGATGTTATTGAAGATTTGACATTAAAGTTGAAGATGAGCAGAGAGATGTTGGTTTATTGAAGAATGAAAATAGTGAGAAGACCAAGGATTGGAAAGAGTTGGCAGAACTTGATTCAGTGAAGACATTGGAGAAGGAGGTTAAAAAGCTAAAGAAGATTACTGTCAAAGCTCAACAAAAGGAAATTTTTTTATGGTTTCTTTTAATTTGCTCATGGATGTTAGTTGGCTGGTGTTGTTGGTGTTAGAATTTGAATGAATGATGCTCTGTTTTAATGTATTAGTTAGCTTGAAGGTTTGTTTCTGGTGGTACTTCAATGGATTTTGATGTTTGGTGTTGTTTGGCGTTTCAATGAATGAATGATGTTGTTATTTCAATGAATGAATGATGCTCTGTTTTAATTAATGAATGAATGGCATGCTCTATTTTATTAATGAATGAATGACATGCTCTGTTTCTGGTGGTGTTTCAATGGTGTTGTTTGGTGTTTCAATGAATGAATGACATGCTCTGTTTCTTGTCTTTCTAGTTTTTTGTTGTTTCAATGCTCTGTTTTTTGCAAATTAAGGAGGCTGGTGGCAAGTATGCTAGGATTGTTTCAGTAGTGAACAATCTTATGTGGGTTGCTTGCATTAATTAATTATGAATGAATGACATAAATACTTGTGGGGAGTATCCAACCATTTCAATGAAAATAACTACCATTAACAATATCCAAGATAAAAAAGGTCTATTACAGCTCCCATTAACAATATCCAATGAAAATAACAAAGGTCTTAAATAACTACCATTAACAATATCCAATCATTTCAATGAACACACTGTCCAAACTTGATATTAAACAAAGGTCTTAAATATTAAACAAAGTTCTTAAAAATTAAACATTGATATCTCATGTTCCTATTGTCTTCCAACTTAATCTCTCATGTTCTCCAACTGACTTGACTGATTAAGTGTTTCCATTGTGCTTGAAGTTGGTGGATTGTTGCTTGATGTAAGTTGGGTTCTATACATTCTTGTAACAGGAGGTGTGTTATTTTTGCTTGATCCATCTTGATATATGACTTCGCCTGGAGTTGGCATCTGCATTTGACATAACCAAACACAAGTATGGTTACATATGAAAAATGATAAATAAAAGTAACATAAATACTTGCAATTTAAAAAAGTTGTAACTTACAAAAACTAAGCCAGAGTTGTGTCCATTCATATTATCTATTACAGCTCCCTCAGGACTAACATAAACACCATATCCTGCTGGTACTTTAGCGCGGGTCTTTATCCTCTTAACTTGCAACTTTGGTTGAGAAGTAAAGAAAGAGAAGTGTCACTAAGAGTTTAGTGAATTAATTGAGAAGTGTCAAGATAACTGAAATTGATTGATATAACAATACCTTGTTTGAATTACCAAACTGCACCATGTCGTTTACTACAATTATTTTTTGAAAAAGCGATGCGGTAACTTTTCCTCTCGAATCGCCGCTACTTGCCCTCGACAAAGAGAAACAATAATATTTAACTCAGGTAAACAAAACTGTTACATAAAAATAATGTAACATGCTATACTACTTACATTGCTTGACTGAAGTTCATCTGTTTGGCACATCGATGGCGGATGCTTACCCTTATTATGCTCGTCTGCATCACATTTTGAAAGCAATGCATTTTCCTTCCCTTCCTTGTTATCCTTGTAAGATTATTTGGATTCTCCCATCCTTCTTTCCTTCTCATTTTTTTAGGTCTTCCCTTGACTTTATTGCATATTGGAGGAGGTAATATCTTCTGAAAACTTGTTTCACCCCAAAAACTGCTTATAACCTCTAACATGTGTGTGTATGCTTTTAGGTATGTTTCTTTCTTGTACCAATGAGCAAGATAAGTTTCAGGATCTTCCTCCCTGAAATATATTGCTGAAATTGCATGATCACATGGAATCCTTGTCAAATCCCACTTTCTGCAAGTGCATATCTTCTGGTCAATGTTAACAACATATGTGCCACCTCTCATCTTAACCTAAAACTGATTCCCCCCACCCCATATAGCTGAACAATAACCAGACTCATCAATAGCTTTATCAAGCTTTTTTCTGATCCTAGGACATATACTATCACCTGACTTCTTCATTGTATCCCTTTTAGTGTGGAGCCTAATCATAACTTGGCTCCATATTTCATGGTCATCGGAGTTATAGAACTCCGGTTATAGCGTTTTTTGTCAGAAAAACCTAAATATTGAAATGGTCATAACTTGCTCATTTTAAGTCAGAATGAGCTCATTTTTGGACAGGATGTACTTTATACCATATACTTTCATGTCCCAAAAGGCCAGAATTTTTCTCACAAATTAAGTGGCCGAAACAGCCCCTTAAAGTTTCTGGGTAGTAGCGTTTTTGGTTTTTGCAGCTTTGCACTCCTTTGCTAAAATCAGTCCACAGAAAAATCTACAACACCTTTTCCAGTATTTCCACTTGGATAAGCTACAAAACTTATAGATCTAGCTCTAGGACTTGACCACACTCAAAAATTCAAAATAAAACAGAAGATAAGGTCAATTAAATTTCATGTTCCGTTTTCACCAAAATCTGATTTTCATCCCTTTATGATTTCTAAGAAACTTTCATGTTTTCACATAATAACCAACATAACTCATCATAACACTTACTAATACCACATATACCCATGATTTTCATTAGTCCAACGCTTTTATTATGACTCTCATTATAATCAACGTAAGCAGATCATTTCCACAATTTAATAAGGAATGAATACAAAGGATCATTCACCATGCATGTGGCAATCCACATAGATAGGTTATTACAATAGAATAATAAAGAATGGAATAACAGAAGGATTCACCATGCATGCGATAGAGACCGCATAGACAGGTTATTCCCAACAGAATAATAAATACGGAATAATAAATAATGGAACCGGTCGGGGTGAAATTCACAATCGGCGAGGATATTTTCGACGTAATAATAAAGAACGGAATAATAAAAGAATTTCACCAAGTATGCGGTGATTGCAGATAAACAAAGTTATTCCAACATAATAATAAAGAATGGAACAACATAGGGATTTCACCAAGTATAGGGTATGCCACTTATACAAAGGTTATGTATAGGGTATCCGCAGATATACAAAAGTTATTCCAATGTAATAATAAAGAATGGAATAATGAAGGATTTCACCAATTAAGTATAGGGTATGTCACAGATATCAAAGTTATTCCAATGTAATAATAAAGAATGGAATAACATAAGGATTTCACCAAGTATAGGGTATGCCACTTTATACAAAAGTTATATACATGGTATGGCACAGATACAAAGTTATTCAATGTAATAATAAAGAATGGAATAACATAAGTTCTCGTCATGAATAAGAAAGAATCACATCCCTTACCGTAAAAGAAACTGGATATAGAAGTAGTGAAGTAGCAGAATACTCTTATTCTTTCTCTCTATAGATTTTCTCTCTATAGCTTCTCTCTATAATTTCTCTCTCTAGAGTTTCAATGAATTCGTAAGAAATAATGAAGGTATGAGCTTCTATTTATAGAAGAATGGAATGAATAGTAACTAATTCATGAGGCAGTGCAGATCGATTTACTATTAAAACTTAAAGCAACGGTCCATACTGATTCACTATTCTAACTTTTAAACCAGCGATCCATATTGATTCACTATTATAACTTTCCACCAGCGGTCCATATTGATTCATTTAACCAACGGTCTGAAAAATTAGCACATCTCCTAATGGAATAATATTGTACCCAAATACCCGAATGCACAATACTAGAGTGAATATTAACCGGGTGAATAGTGACTCGTGAATAGTAACTCATAAATAGTAACTCCGACACAAAAAGTGTCCCAAATACTCGAGTGAACAATACTAGAGTGAATAGTAATTTCGGTGAATAGTAACCCATGAATAAGAAACTTGTGAATTGTAACTCGACACAAAAAGTGTCCCAAATACTCGAGTGAACAATACTTCCTCCAGACATCAATTACTATTGAAATAAATGTTTAACACAAATAATTTCAACACAATGAAACTATCAATTCATCTTTAATCAACACGAACTTATCCATCATTAATATCATAACTCACAATATTTAACAACCAGGTTGTTCCTAGGAAAGAGGGGCTTTCCCATAAGGATTTCCCCCCTATTGGCGCGCAATTAGATTATCTAACCTCTCCTTGACAGAACTTCTAGACATTGTAAATATTGCAATTTAATAATATGAATAACTTTGTCGTCTCAATTATTGATTTAATAAAATAACATATAATGCGATGATAATTGACAATAATCGAATCAATAATATGAGAGATATGATGCAACAATTACTATGGCAATAATTGAGTATAATCGAGTGATTTATCACGTAAGCATCAATAATCGATACTGCAAGTGCTACTATGCGAACTAACGCGATTTTACCACCGATTATTTTATTGCTTACTTTGAAAATTTTTCAAATATGACTTTAACTTTAAACTTTTATCAATTTAACTATTTACCAAAAAGAGAAAATTGATTACTTTTATTTCATAAAATTCGGGGTCTCACAATCTCCTCCTTATGAAATTTTGCCTCAAAATTTACGCACTCGGTCGCTTCGAAAGAGATGAGAATACCTTGCTTTCTTTTCGGATTATACCTTCCCGGTTATATCCTCTGTATCATGATTTTTCCATTGCTCATCTCCTGTATTTCAGATATCATTCTAGAATATAGTTTCAAAATAAGGGTTAATTGACATGCCACATATTATCCCTATACTCTGACCGACCAATTAAATACCAAATAAACTTAGGTAGGTCATACTAGCGAAGGAATTCTCCGTCTCTCCCCTCCTAGTTCTTGTTTCACATCTTAGCCAGGGATCATATCCCTAAGCTTTGATACCAATTGTGACGCCCCCAAAATAGGTCCACACGACCTATCTTGAGTCGCCAGATATCACACTATAAGTTTATTTATACAAACTTTATTTATACAACTGTTAAACTGTCGTGCAGAGTACGACAACAGTTAACTGTGAGTTTTAATACAATATTGTCTCGTAGACCGTATTCCAACTCAAATTATTATAATGCCATATAAAATACAACAGCAAATATTTCAAGACCCCAAAGAAGAACGAGAAGATTACTGTCATATTCATTCTAATGAGGTGCACTTTTAATGCTTTCAAAAGTCGGGTTCTCATCACCCTATTGTTGTTCGCCAAAATCAATTATTAAGTGACGTATAAAATACGACACGCACATCTTAGGTCCTTAATGTAATTATATATTGCATGTCATGCCATTTTATAATGTGTTGAGAAACTTCATCAGTCTCGAACCATCTCACTATTTCCCTGTTATCCCCGCTCGACCCAGCTACACTCTTATTACCTGAAAGGAATTGTGAAGCAAAAGGGTGAGCACAACTAGCCTAGTAAAGAATATCATGGCTAAAGATAATTAAATTATCAATAGCATTCATCAGTAATAAATCAAAGATTTAGAACATATGGTAGATGATAAAACTTTTCAACCACAAATTCTTCGCGTGAACGAAAGCAATCCATTAAAAGAGTCAAATAAACCATCGTGTCTATTATCTTCTCCATGTTAAAAGTCCACCAATAATGTTTTATCCTCAGTAACATCAATCAACAATTCGTCCACAATCATATGAATAACTTCATAATCATAATTGTGGTTTCAAATTCCATTTCTCATCCGGACGTAAGATAATTTTCATCACCAGATTTACGAAACATCAAAAATTATGGTTATACGATCACAATTTCGCTCATAATCATACTAATAAACTCATCTTTTGACTACTACCAAAGATATACAATCAGATAACAAATAACCAACAGTTCATCCTCGCACTATGTGCCAAAGATATATAATCAGTAAAACCAATAATGCCGAGACTTAGCTTAATAGTATCACGACCAATTAATTATCCATGCACTATGGGCCAAGGATATTCGTGTTTTCAATTACGGTCATGATTATACCGAATAATCCTTGGTCATAATCATACCAAGTCCATTTATGCACTACGGGCCAAAGATGACTTTTAATACATCATTTGTAACATTACGGTCATGATTATACCGAATAATCCCTGGTCATAATCATACCAAGTCCATCTATGCACGTAAGCCACAGATGACTTTTAACACAATATAAGCATGAGAATCATGACAATGATATAAATAATCAATCAAATGAGATAAAGGATAAATATTAAACATTTATAATATAATTTATCCAGGTTCAAAGAATATTCCAATGTTATCAATCACTTAATAATCTCATAATCTAATATCATTAATATTATAACAATATTTTAATCATTTCTTAAACTTATAAACAATTCATTTCAATTATTTACGCTTTACCACATAATGCATTTAATCATTCAAAAATTTCCATACTCATAAGATATCATCACCAATAATTAAATCCCTCATCAAAAAATAAGCATATACCCTATATAGGATTCCCTAGCCATAAAATCCTATTTTCCAATTTTGTTAATTCACATAACATATTTAACCCATTTACTCATAACTAGATCATTTTCATGAAAAATACCAAATCAATTCCAAAAATATTTCTTTTCTGGGATTTAGCATAATATAGTCCCATAATGAAAATATATTGTTCTCGGAATTTTTGAAATTCATTTACTATTTTTTTAAAATCAATTTCTAATTAATTCCTTAAGAAATTAGCTACCTCAAGATTAACTCCAAAAATTCCCAAATCTTGGTAGAATCTTACACATGTTAACGTGAGCTTCCAGTTTAAATTTCATAGTCATCGGAGTTATAGAACTCCGGTTATAGCGTTTTTCGTCGGAAAAACTTAAATATTGAAATGGTCATAACTTGCTCATTTTAAGTCAGAATGAGCTCATTTTTGGACAGAAGGTACTTTATCTCATATACTTTCATGTCCCAAAAGACCAGAATTTTTCTCACAAATTAAGTGGCCGAAACACCCCCTTAAAGTTTTTGGACAGTAGCATTTTCGGTTTTTGCAGCTTTGCATTCCTTTGCTAAAATCAGTCCACACAAAAATCTACAACACCTTTTCCAGTATTTCCACTTGGATAAGCTACAAAAATCATAGATCTAGCTCTAGGACTTGACCACACTCAAAAATTCGAAATATAACAGGAGATATGGTCAATTGAATTTCATGTTCCGTTTTAACCAAAATCTGATTTTTAACCCTTTGTGATTTCTAAGAAACTTTCATGTTTTCACATAATAACCAACATAACTCATCATAACACTTACTAATACCACATATACCCATGATTTTTATTAGTCCAACGCTTTTATTATGACTCTCATTATAATCAACGTAAACAGATCATTTCCACAATTTAATAAGGAATGAATACAAAGGATCATTCACCATGCATGTGGCAATCCACATAGACAAGTTATTACAATAGAATAATAAAGAATGGAATAACAGAAGGATTCACCATGCATGCGATAGAGACCGCACATACAAAGTTATTCCCAAATGTAATAATAAAATGGAATAATAAATAATGGAATCAAAGTCGTGAAATTACACCGGCTGTGATATTCCGATGTAATAATAAAGAAACTAAATAATAAAAGAATTTCACCAAGTATGCGGTATTGCATAAACAAAAGTTATTCCAACATAATAATAAGGAATGGAACAACATAGGATTTCACCAAGTATAGGGTATGCCACTTATACAAAGGTTATGTATAGGGTATCACAGATACAAAGTTATTCCAATGTAATAATAAAGAATGGAATAATGAAGGATTTCACCAAGTATAGGGGTATGCCACAGATACAAAGTTATTCCAAATGTAATAATAAAGAATGGAATAACATAAGGATTTCACCAAGTATAGGGTATGCCACTTATACAAAGTTATGTATGTGGTACGTCTGCGTTTATAAAGTTATTCTAATGTAATAATAAATAATGGAATAACATAAGTTCTCTTCATGAATAAGAAAGAATCACACCCCTTACCGTAAAAGAAACTGGATATAGAAGTAGTGAAGTAGCAGAATACTCTTTTTCTTTCTCTCTATAGATTTTCTCTCTATAGCTTCTCTCTATAATTTCTCTCTCTAGAGTTTCAATAAATTCGTAAGAAATAATGAAGGTATGAGCTTCTATTTATAGAAGAATGGAATGAATAGTAACTAATTCATGAATGGTCCAGATCGATTTACTTTTAAACGGACGGTCCAGATCGATTTACTATTAAAACTTAATGCAACGGTCCATACTGATTCACTATTCTAACTTTTAAACCAGCGATCCATATTGATTAACTATTATAACTTTCCACCAAATGGTCCATATTGATTCATTTAACCAACTATTCGAAAAAATTAGCACATCTCCTCATGGAATAATATTGTACCCAAATAACCCGAATGCACAATACTAGAGTGAATATGCTTTGGTGAATAGTGACTCGTGAATAGTAACTCATAAATAGTAACTCTGACACAAAAAGTATCTCAAATACTCGAGTGAACAATACTAGAGTGAATAGTAATTTTCATGAATAAGTAACCCGTGAATAAGAATGTGAATCAGTAATCTCGACACAAAAAGTGTCCCAAATACTCGAGTGAACAATACTTCCTCCAGACATCAATTACTATCGAAATAAATGTTTAACACAAATAATTTCAACACAATGAAACTATCAATTCATCTTTAATCAACACGAACTTATCCATCATTAATTTCATAACTCACAATATTTAACAACCAGGTTGTTCCTAGGAAAGAGGGGGCTTTCTGATAAGGATTTCTCCCTATTGGCGCACAATTAGATTATCAAACCTCTCCTTGACAGAACTTCTAGACATTGTAAATATTGTAATTAATAATATGAATAACTTTGTCGTCTCAATTATTGATTTAATAAAATAACATATAATGCAGATGATACTGACAATAATCGAATCAATAATATGAGAGATATGATGCAACAATTACTGTGGCAATAATTGAGTATAACTGAGTGACTTATCATGTAAGCATCAATAATCGATACCGTGTGCTACTATGCAACCACGCGTATTTTACCACCGATTATTTTATTGCTTACTTTGAAAATTTTCAAATATGACCCTTAACTTTAAAATTTTATCAATTTAACTATTTACCAAAATAGAAAAATTGAATACTTTTATTTCATAAAATTCGAGGTCTCACATCCCTCCAGGTCTTCAACCAACAATTTTATAAACCATCTCCAACTATCAGTGTTTTCAGTCTCCACAATAGCCCATGCAATAGGATACATTTGATTATTCCCATCTCTACCCACGGCTGAGATCAATTGTCCCCCAACAGCAGTCTTAAGGAAACATCCATCTAGCCCAATTATGGGTCTACATCCCTCAAGCCAACCCATTTTCAAAGCATGATGACATACATAGATCCTCTGCAAGTAAGGCTAATTAGTAGGATTGCTTCTGTGTAGAAGAACATCAATTGTATTATTTTTGTTGGACTTGATCAATTCAGTGGCATAATCCCAAATTTTTTCGTAGTGTTCCACTAGTAAATCCCAAACATCGCTTAAAGCCCTGCTTCTAATCCTAGAACATTTGCATATAGTAATGTCCAACTCAAACTTTCTCTTGATCTCATCTTGCATGTCTTTTAACTTCCACTGAGGGTTTTTTCTAATTCTGTTGCCATAAAACTCAGCCATGAATTTGACTGATCCCTTCCTATTTTTGAAAGCCCTGCTACAATTATGTTTTTTCTGGTATGTCTTAATCTGCAGTGTCTCAAATGAGTCATCCATTCTGCTTGCAAACAGCTTCCAATGACATTTTGGGTTTTTACACATAAGCTAAAACTTTTTCCCAGTATTTTTAATGTATCTGACATCTTTTCCTTTTCCCAAACAATATCCTCTGATAGCCTCTCTGAATTCATGAGGTCCACTAAACATCATCCCAACACAAAAGTCAATATCTTTCCTCTTGCTCAGGGGGTCAAATGTTATCATTACCCTTTCCACATTCTTTTTCCTACTGAGCCTATCTGGTTGATCTACTTTTTAGCATCTTCACTCTCTTCATCCATAGACCTCAGCTGATCTGAATCTTCATATTCACTAGGTGACCACTCCTTATCAGTGATATCTGTATCTTTGCCATCATCATCCGAATTTGCAGTCTGTTGTTGCTGAACATCTACCTGTGTACTTGTCTGTACATTAGTTTCATTTCCAGCCCCATTTTCTCCCTCTTTTTGCAACTCATTTTCAGCCTTCTTTTCTCCCTCCTCTTGCAACTCATGTAGATCAATACCACCAGCATCATCATGATCTCCAACCTCTCTCATTTGTTTAGTATACTCTTTAAATTTTGTTCTTGCATTTTGGTACTCTTCATCACTGCTTAATTGTTCATCATCACCAGTCAAGTCAGCATCAGATTCCTCAGAACTTTCATCACTAGTGAAGTCACCATTCACAGCATTGTTCCCCTCAGCATTCACTCCATTGTTATCCTCATTTTCATTTTCTTCGAGCTTACTCAGTAGATCAAGGTTATTCAGATAATCAGTGTGACGCCCCCAAAATAGGTCCATTCCATCCATCCCATTCTGAGTCGCCAAATACATGGTACAGAAATAACTACAACTTTATTATTACAACATATAAACTGTGAGTTTAAATACAGATATTGCCATCTAGACAATATCCACACGCAAATAAATCCCCATCATAATTATTGATACATTATTTTACAAAAATGGTGAGGACTACTAAACAACTCTCTCTAGAACCTTCATTCTATACCCCGACTAGAACTCGCTACATTCTCGCCTCCTGAGAAGAAAAATGGAACAACAAGAAAAAGGGTGAGCTCAACTAGCCCAGTAAAGAATATTATGACTAAGATAATATACAACAAATTATCGTTAGTCTCCAACAGGGAAAAATCTAATAGAATACAATAGACAACCAGTTTTAAATCAATCTTCGCAGTGGAAATAATAATTCATTAGAAGAGTTAAGTAGAGAATGTAAACTATTATCTTCTATATATGAATTTAAAAGTTCATCATCGATATTTTATCCCTGTAACATCAATCAATATATATCTGGAATCAAATATTCATCTTTGCACTACAGGCCAAAGATATTCATCAGTTGATCATGTTCATCTAAACACCTGTTCATCTTTGCACTACGGGCCAAAGATATTAATCAGTTGGTTATGTTCATCTCAACACCTGTTCATCTTTGCACTACGGGCCAAAGATATTCATCAAGAAATCATTCATCTTTGCACTACAGGCCAAAGATATTAAGAAATATCATCATTTAGGACTGAGGATGATGAAAAATATTTTAAAGGAAACGAATCCAGTGAAACAAAAGAACAAATATTAAGGATTCGTATTTTAAACAATCCAAGTTCAAAAATACTTCACAAGTAATCGAGTGGAGTAAAATTCAAGAATGATCAAAAACATGGATACAATCAAAGCTAGTATCCATAATAGATATTTTGGACAAAAAGAAGAAATTTCATTTTTCGATGAATAGTGTCGATCACGTGAATAGTGCCGATACGTGAATAGTAACTCTCCGACACAAAAAGATAGAAATTTCACAAAAAACATCTTCACGCTTCATTAATAGTACTCGTGAAATAAGAACTCGTGAATAAGAAACTCATAAATAGTAATTTGTGAATAAGAACTCATGAATAGAAACCCTACATGAAAAAGTTCTAAATTTGATAAAAGTTCCAACCAATATTTCAAAGATAATGATATTGAAGAAATAATATCATTTGAGAAGAAAATAACATCCTTACCTCTAAAGACAAGATTTAGTGAAAACACAGGATATAGGCTATGACTTGAACTTGCAATAGTATAGCAATACTCAAAGTATACTCAAAATACTCACAAGAATACGATAATATATAGAGAAAAAACTTCAGTTTACGGTGTGATTTTCAATTCTAACCTAAAGACCCAATTTATAGGAAAATGTTTAGAACAAAGCAGTAAAATTTAATATAATAATATATTTATAAAAATTTGTCTCACGCCAACCTTTGAGAATCTGAAATAAGCAACCTAACACATGTAAAATGAGGCTTATACATCTAAAAAACGTTTTTGTTAATTAAAACAATTAAAACTTCTAAAAATCAATTATTTCGGAACTTTGGAACTTCAATAATTCATAATAAATAGCTCTTTTATCAGAAAAATTCGAAACTCGCGACTTTCCATAGGAAATTCCATTATCTACAACTTTACAGAAGAAAGTTTTTCCAAATTCCAAACAGAAATTAACCAAATTCACAAACAGGCGGTTTTTTGTGCTATAATCAAATTTCAAATCAATAAATGGGGTCCACAAACATGTTTAACATGTTTTAAACATTTATTGCAACAAAAATACTCTTCCTCCTCGTATACTCATATATCCCACATATCGTTGTAAAAATATCACCATTATTATATTATTATAATATAATAATACATTTAAACGAATTATCTTATCGAGAAAAAGATAAAATTTCAATTTTCAACAATTGTCACATTAAAATTTTTCTCCATCTATATCCACATAAAATCAATATTTTCTTCATCATATGAATCAATAATTAATTATTCACAAATAATATTACGTAATCACAATATTGACAACCAGCAGCTCCTGTGAAAGAGGGCTTTTCAATAAGAATTTCTCCTTCTTTCGCCGCAATTAGGTGACCAAACCTCTCCTTGCATGAACTTTCTAGACATTGCCAATAATGTTATCTAATAATATTATTCAGATAATATGAATTATTGCATCGATAATGAAAAAAATACCGTGTAATGACAATTATCAAACAACAAGAATATAAAATATCAACGCAACAATTATTAAATCAATAAAATATTGAATAAAGAATTATCGTAACCATTATTAAGTAGTGCCTTCTTCACGTAAGAATCAATAATTAGTGTAATCTGCAAAGCTTTCGTGTTTTAACCAATTTAGTATTTTAACAAGATTAATCTGTAATAACCACGCCTGATTATTTTTAAACCACTTATATTTGTCGTTTTCTTCATCCAATCGCTTTTTAGTTATGGGGCCCATACAAAAAGATCGCTACCGTCGCATTTAATATTCCCCGACAAAGCATTTAATATTCCACCACCAAACGAATATTCCCAAACAATAATGAATATTTTATAACCACTTGCTTATTCAAATATTTGCGTATTTTACCCATAACTATCCACATTAATCAAATCAACCCTTACTATTTCAAAATAATAAATAGAGGAAAATAAATTTCATTTATTAATAATTTGGGGTCTTCTAACCTCCCTCCTTATGAAATTTCGTCCCTCGAAATTGACGACGTATACGGTGTTTCAAAAGATGAGAATACCTCGCTTTCATTTCCGTTTCCAACTCCCCGGTCATTTCCTCAATAGCATGATTTCTCCACAAAACTTTTTAACTTGTGGTATAACCTCGAGACATGGGACATGTTCTTTCCTCTACAAGATCTTGACAGTACCTCCTCGTGACGTTAAGTCTTTATTTATCTCGTCCGGTTCTAACTCAATGACGTGGTTCGGTCGTCCACATATTTACGTAATAACGATACGTGAAAAGCGTTATGAACATGCGCCATACTTGGCGGTAAAACGAGTCTATAGGCCACGTTCCTATTCGATCGAGAATTTTAAATGGATTAATAAATCGAAGGTTTGAGCTTTCCTCACCTCACCGATTCTTGCTTTTGAAATAACAACTTCTTGCACCTCCTTCTTCAAATTCATCGGCTCCGATTGTATTCTTGAAAAATTTTTAACTTTATCGATTAAAGTCGATTATACTCAGATATCATCACTGGGTACCTAGAGTTTTCATCTCCATCTCTATTATTTGTAAATTATACTGAAATGAGTCTTTGACAATATCGTACTCGATTTGTATACGATCTTCACTCAACACGTCACCTACCACGTTCGCTTTTCCAGGATGGCATGGTCGTAACATGTCTTTGAAATGAGTCTCCTCTTGAGTTCTTCAAGCTCTTCCCACATTCCTTGCTCCATTCGAATTTTGTATCTCTACGAGTCATTGCGTTAATGGAATAGCGATTCGAGAATATCCTTCAACGAATCTCCGATAATAACCAACTAAGCCTAGAAAGCTACGATTTCGATTCATCGACTTAGGTTGTTCTCAATCGTGACTCATATCCCAACCTTGGATAAGACGTTACAATGACACCTATCGCTTTACTATCGCATCGAATATGGTGTCCCCTACGAGAGTCTCGGCTTTGCATTCCACAAAGGAAGTCACCAGATAAAGGCTCGTGTACCAAATTTTATAGTTGAATTTTTAACTCCTCAAGTTCAATAGGAGCCATTCGATATGAGATTTTAGAAATGAGTTTTGTACCGGGTTCAAAGTCGATACAATATTTAATATCAGTCTTTGGGAGTAAGCCAAGAAATTCTTCAGGAAATACATCAGGAAAAATCAATAACAACAGGAATATTATTCAAATCTGACGTGTCTTTATTCAAATCCATAACATAGACTAAGAAAACTTGACATCCGTAATAAACGAATGACTTCATGGCTTGATATGAAAATGTTTGACTACAATGGTTTGATTGCTTGAATTCGAATAACAGGTTGCTTAGGAATATGAAAACTAACAACCTTACGTAAAGTAATCAATTTCGGCATGATGAGTAGTTAACCTTAAAATCACATCAAAAGCAAATATCTCTATGAAATAAGGTTAATGTGTAATGTGATAGTGCTAAACTGAATCAAGTAAGATTTCTAAACAACGGATGTAATGAAAGTTTCTCCTAACGGATTCTCCATAAATAGGTCAAAGTCTAATTTCTCCGTAGTCAAGTTCAAATGTCGAGCGCAAGCAAAAGAGAGATAAAAGAATGGGTAGAACCCAGTATTCTAGTAAGGTATAAACTTCGCAAGAATTTATAATTAACTAACCTGAGTGCTAACTTCGTTCGGGTTCCTCGTGATTTTGACCGATCAAGACAAACGCTTCTTCCAGAATCGTTGACTTTGACTTTTTCGGGACATTCTTTTCGAGTCACCATTCCTAATCGGATCGATTTCAATACCGCATAATCTCGAGCGATATGTCCTTCTTTTCCACAATTATAGCATACCTTAAACTGCTAGGCGGTTTAATGATATGTCCTCTTTCCAAGATTTGTAACATATCGACCGATGGTCTTTCTCCTCCTGGAACCAGCCACATTTGGCGCCGACGCCTTCACACGGTCGTTGTTGAATCTCCTCTTTTAAAATCTCCTCCCAACTCGCTTCTTCTATTTTCATGGCCACGATTACCACCAGAGTGGTTACCGCCTTTGTCCGTATTCTTCTTTCTCCACCGTTATCGTTATTTCGATGATCGCTATCTTTGGTATGATCCTCGGTTATGGTCCCTCGGTTGAACGTACTCGTTATCTCGCTTCTAACAATCGAGCCCTCATTTACAACATCCGAATAGAGAAAATTTATGAGAAATGAGATATCGACGTATCTGCCGGGTTTCAAACCTCTCGTAAACATCCGCCATAATCGCTCCTCATTCTCCACCAAATGAGGTGCAAACTCGGATAACTCATGAACTTCGCGCCGTCTTAGGACACCGCCATGTTATTCTCGCTTCCAATCTATTAAACTCCACTTCCTTCATACGATTTAATACTTTCGGGGAAGTACTTGTCATTGAATCATTTTCGAAATGTCTCCCATGACATATGCCGAGTGCAAATGGATGGGTACGCTTCACAAATTCCCACCAAGAATCGCCCGCCACACGGAACATGAAGGTGGCGAATGGAACCTTCGTTCTCCGCATCCCAAGACATCGAATATCTTGGTAATTTGTTTGACCCATGTTTCCGCCATGATCGGATCCGCTTTCCTTAAATTCGTGGTCCCAACTCTTTGAACTGTTTGGTTTGTGACAACCCGTGAATTGCTATCATTTCTCCTCGTATTTTGAACACGAGTCTCCTTCGTTTGATTTTGCATGAATTGCAAAAATCTTCTAAACATCCCCTCGTTCATCATCTCGCTTCAATTGGTGTTGTTCACAAGAGGTACATTCACACGACTTACATGACGCTCTCCTCGTTGGTAATTACAGCATCTCCACGGCCTCATTTACTCCTTGTTAATATTCTCACGACATTCTCAAATACATCATCATAAAACAAGGGTTAATTAAGGAAATCAATATATCACATAATATCCCTATATACTAACCAACTAACAAATAAGCTTAGGTAGGACACACTAGCGAAGGATTTACTTGCCTCTCCTCCTAGTTCTATTCCCCGATCTCCGCCAGAGATCATATCCCTAAGCTCGATACCAACCGTGACACCCCAAAATAGGTCCATTCCATCCAACCCATTCTCGAGTCGCCAAATACATGGTACGTAAATAACTACAACTTTATTATTACAACATATAAAGCTGTGAGTTTAAATACGATATTGCCATCTAGACAATATCCACACGCAAATAAATCCCCATCATAATTATTGATACATTATTTTACAAAAATGGTGAGGACTACTAAACAACTCTCTCTAGAACCTTCATTCCATTCCCCGACTAAGTACTCGCTACATTCTCGCCTCCACGAGAAGAAAATGGAACAAAAAGGAAAGGGTAAGCTCAACTAGCCCAATAAAGAATATTATGACTAAGATAATATACAACAAATTATCGTTAGTCTTCAACAGGAAAAATCTAATAGAATACAATAGACAACCGGCTTTTAAATCAATCTTCGCAATGAAATAATAATTCATTAGAAGAGTTAAGTAGAGAATGCAAACTATTATCTTCTATATATGAATTTAAAAGTTCATCGTCAATATTTTATCCTCGTAACATCAATCAATATATATATCGAATCAAATATTCATCTTTGCACTATGTGCCAAAGATATTCATCATTGATCATGTTCATCTAAACACTGCTCATCTTTGCACTACGCCAAAGATATTAATCGATTGGTCATGTTCATCTCAACACTGCTCATCTTTGCACTACGGCCAAAGATATTCATCAAGAAATCATTCATCTTTGCACTACAGGCCAAAGATATTCAGTAATATCATCATTTAGGACTGAGGATGATGAAAAAATATTTTAAAGGAAACGAATCCAGTGAAACAAAAGAACAAATATTAAGGATTCGTATTTTAAACAATCCAAGTTCAAAAATACTTCATAAGTAATCAGAGTGGAGTAAAATTCAAGAATGATCAAAACATGGATACAATCAAAGCTAGTATCCATAATAGATATTTTGGACAAAAAGAAGAAATTTCATTTTTCGATGAATAAAGGTCAGTATTCGTGAATAGTCAGATATCGTGAATAGTGCCGTATCGTGAATAGTAACTCAGACACCAAAAGATAAAATTTCACAAAAAACATCTTCACGCTTCATGAATAAGACTCGTGAATAAGAACTCGTGAATAGTAACTTATGAATAAGAATCGTGAATAAGAACTCATGAATAAGTAACCCCGACATGAAAAAGTTCCAAATTTGATAAAAGTTCCAATCAATATTTCAAAGATAATGATATTGAAGAAATAATATCATTTGAGAAGAAAATAACATCCCTTACCTCGAAAGACAAAGATTTTAGTTAAACACCAGGATAAAGGCTATGACTTGAACTTGCAACCAGATATAGCAATACTCAAAGTATACTCAAAATACTCACAAGAATATGCTCGATAATATAGAGAGAAAACTTCAGTTTACGGTGTGATTTTCAATTCTAACCCAAGCACCCTATTTATAGGAAAATGCTTAGAACACCAAAGCGTAAAATTTAATATAATAATATATTTATAAAAATTTGTCTACGCCCAACCTTTGAGAATCTGAAATCAGCAACCTAACACATGTAAAATGAGGCTCATACATCTAAAAAATGTTTTTGTTAATTAAAACAATTAAAACTTCCAAAATCAATTATTTGAACTTTGGAACTTCAATAATTCATAATAAATAGCTCTTTTATCGAAAAATTCAAACTCGTGACTTTCTATAGGAAATTCCATTATCTACAACTTTGCAGAAGAAAGTTTTCCAAATTCCAAATGTAAATTGATCAAATCCACAAACCAAGGTTTTTACAAAAGCTATAATCAAATTTCAATTAATAAATGGGGTCCACCGACATGTTTAACATGTTTTAAATATTTATTGCAATAAAAAATACTCTTCCTCCTCAGATACTCATATATCCCACATTCGTTGTGTAAAAAATATCACCATTATTATATTATTAAAATATAATAATACATTTAAATGAATTATCTTATCGTAAAAAGATAAAATTTCAATTTTCAACAATTGTCACATTAAAATTTTCTCCATCTATATCCACATAAAATCAATATTTTCCTCATCATATGAATCAATAATTAATTATTCACAAATAATATTACGTAATCACAATATCGACAAACTGTGTAGTCCCTGTGAGCAGGGGTTTTCGAATAAGAATTTCTCCTTATTCGCCCGCAATTAGGTGACCAAACCTCTCCTTAGATGTAACTTTCTAGACATTGCCAATAATGTTATCTAATAATATTATTCGGATAATATGAATTATTGCATCGATAATGAAAAATATTGTGTAATGACAATTATCAAACAAAAAGAATATAAAATATCAACGCAACAATTATTAAATCAATAAAATACCTAATAAAGAATTACCGTAACCATTATTAAGTAGTGCCTTTCACGTAAGAATCAATAATTGGTGCAATACTGGTGTGCTCTCGTGTTTTAACCACCGAGTATTTTAACAAGATTAATCTGTGAATAACTACGCCTGTTATTTTTAAACCACTTATATTTGTCGTTTTCTTCATCCAATCGCTTTCGGTTATGGGGCCCACAAAAGACTCAAGCCATCGCATTTAAATATTTCCCGACAAAGATTTAATATTCCAACGACCAAACGAATATTCCCTAACAATAATGAATATTTTATAACCACTTGCTTATTCGAAATATTTCATGTATTTTACTCATAACTATCCACATTAATCAAATCAACCCTTACTATTTCAAAATAATAAATAGAGGAAAATAAATTTCATTTATTAATAATTTGGGGTCTTACAATCAGGGTGATCCTTGTCAAGTTTATGATCCACAAAAACTTCTACAGTCATATCTTTTGCAGAAGCTTTAATTAAATCCCTAATCGAATCATCATCATGAATTAATCTAAACCCTTCACCATATTTAAAGAAAACCTTAGCAGTAGTATGGTACCCTAATATATGAGTCATTTGTTCATTTATACGTGTAGTGCACAAGAAATCAGGATCACTAGGGGCAACCTTTTTCAACCCTCCTACATAATGTTCTGTGGGCTCAGTGACAAACTCTCCACCATAGTGCACAATTAACGAAATCATATCTGTCACTGTAAATAAAACAAAAAAATAACATAGAATAAGCAATGAGAGATTCAGTAAGCAAGAACAGTGATACGCAAGTGGATTGTGGAAGTAAGACCAAGGAGAAAGCTACAAGAACACAAGAGGTGTTCTTATTTGCAGATTCAACATATATCCTTAATTCAAAACAAGAGCACAAAATTTGGGGAAAACGACCACAAACATCCAACAAGGTGGGCATTAACCACATAAAGTAAGCATAAACAAAGATTAGGTTCAAAATCGAGTGCACAGAAGAAATCTTTAACACTCAAAATAAGGGTTTGGGTGTTTACTCAAAATGGGAAACACAGAAGAAAAAATAAGGGTTTGGGTGCTTATTTTTTGTTGTTGAACAAATTTGGAGATATATATGGCCGAATCCACCATAAGGCTTGAATCTCTTCGCGTCGACTTCGAATCGCTTCTCCCTCTCTGTATTTTGTCTCTCAATCGTTCTCCCTAACCCTTATTTCTTCCTCAGTTGGTCACGTGAGAAGCCCTTCAAAACTGATGTGTTATTCTCCCATATACATATTATTATCCACGTCAGATGAGGAAGTCACGTCAGAATTTTTCATCTACTCCGTTAGTCAATTTTAACGATTATTTCAAAATTTGAAAGTACAAGCACCAGACAACAACAATTTTCGAGTACAATAATCAATTTATAAGTTTTTTTTACTTCGGGTACCAACTTGTAAATCGGATCCCAATACAAGTACCAAAAATATATTTATCCCTATTAAATTGAGTACCTTTTTTCTCTCCATCCTTTAGGCTTTTCTCCCTTTGATTGATGACACTAATCTGAAGTCAAATAACTAGGAAATCTTTTTTTGGTTAGAATCAATAAATAAATTATAGTGACACGGACACTTAAAATTTAAATTATACTCCAGTGGATGTTGGTAATAATTACTTGGAATTTGTCATATGACGTATTGCAGATTAAATTAAGTTTGTCTTGAGAAAATTATTATATTTGGTTAGCCAATGTGTGGATTGAAGAATGGAGATACATAGAACTGTATCCAATATATTTTTAATTTCAAAATAAAAATAAGTTTGCATTTTGGAATCAAATTTAAGATTTTTCTTGAGCTCCTATCCTATGATCTTTCACAATTTTTTAAGAGTATAAAATTAAGAAAGGGGAAATGAATTGACAAAAAAGATATTCCACTTTAATTAATAATAATTAATATGATCCTCGTATTATTAGCTAGCTTTGTGACCACGTAATCAAATGAATTTAAAATCTGTCCAAAACCAATTATCAAAACAGGTGATAATTCTTCAAAATATTGAGATATTTAATAATAGTTAAAAGATTTGTTGCATACCATCACAATTAATCATCTTTCTCAAACAAAACAATAAGCATATAGTCTTTCTTGAGTCTTAATTAACTTTTTCTCCTCCTCCTCCTCCCCCTTCAACTTTTAGCCACCCTTTTGCCTCATCTTTTCAAATAGTGGTGGGATCGACAAGAAGGGGGTGGGTGGCTGATTCATGCACCTGGTAAAAGGTTAGGTTAGGTTAGGTTAGGTTAGGTTGGTCTCTTACAAAAACATTGTAGTGTAGGAATGAGGTGATGGGACAATAGGATTAGGATTCATTTCATTTTAGAGTTGGACAACATCATATCATTCCTTTTAGTCATTGGTATTCTCTTTATTTATTATTATTAACTCTTTATTAAGCATTTGCATTTGGACAAAAACATTATTAAGATAACTTTTTGAGCTACTTGGCATGTGGTTTAATCACTTAGCTTAGGTCTCAAGTGCCTGAACCATTTGATTCTGAGTTTACATTTACCAACCAAGAGGTAAAGAAAATTTAACCAACTAATTAGAATTAGACAGCTATATATACCATATTACTAATCATCATAAATTTGAGATTATGCTTTTATCTTCTTTTTCTTTCCTTTATTGTTTTACTTCCTCGGGGGAATTAATTCTTCACTCCTTTACACCAATTTGCAAGCATGTATTTGTTTTCTTATGTACGTAGCACTTTATTTTATACGCTACTCCTCATTGAACGTACGTCTATATATATATATATATATATATATATTAAAGTGCAACACTGGACTGTCTTGAAGCCAGTAATTAGCATTTCAACATATATATACCCCATCCCATGTCTGCACTATAATGACCTCAAATTCACACTGTTTCTTGTATTTTGATGAAAACTATGTATCTTTTGTTTTTATCTTTTATTACGTACGTACTAAGTTGATCTTTCTATGGGGTTGGGGTTGGGGTTGGGGTTGGGGGTGCATCGTGTATTTTTTTTTATTTTTGTTTTTAACCACAATTATGAGAAAAAAAAATAAAAATAATAGAGCAAGTTTGAAAAAAAAAATATAAAAGGAAGTACATTTTTTATTGAAAAAAAACTGTAAACAGTTTACAGTATTTTTTTTTTCAAACTTGCTCTATTATTTTTTATTTTTTTTTTCTCATAATTGTGGAAAAAACGAAAAAGAAAAAAGGGTGCACTGTCACTACCAGTCGTTAAGGTGCACCGGACAGCCCCTCGATTTTTTTCTATGAGGGTGTGCTTGGAGAAGGTTAGTAGGCAAAAACGGTGGAAGGGCCCACTGTAATTCATGTTTGATTCTAACAAGTAACAATGGTTTAGTTTTATCAGTCTGCCTCTCTTATCATGTTTATGTTTGTAACTGTACGTCAAGGGACTGGCAAAATACACTTCATAAGTTATAAACTGTACGTACTCCCCAGAACAAATTTATTCCATTTATTATTATTATTATTTTAATCTTAGATTATATAATTGGCAGTGTAAGTACTCCTACTCCAAATGGTGTTCTCTCCAACTGAGAATTGGAAGTAGTAAGTATGTAATATAATACTATATAGGAGGAGTATAAAATATTGAAAAAGCAAGAATTCTTTGGTCGGTGAGAAAACTAAAACTACACCTCTACTGTAATTCCCTGGCTCGCTTGGTAATATCCTGCTAAAAACCCATCTTAGACTCTAGAAATTAAGACTGCAATTCAATAGCCTTTATCCGGCCGCTAAATAACATACTAGATTACTACTAGTACATGCATAGCTATATATAGGTATAGGTATAGGAGGGAGATCAAGAGACCCCGTCCCAATATTTAAAGAGACAATTCGTTTGCTAAATGATCGAGTCAAAATTTGTTATTGGTTCACTACCATTTAATTTCTTGCTCCACATTGGCTCGTTGTTTTTTAAGTCTTGATCAGTACTCTTGTTAACATTGGTAATAAGGTTGGATAACTGTTCTGATCCATGATCATTCACCCTCAACCACTCGGATATCCCATTCACAGCGTAAAGAGAAGCTGAAAAGTTACGTTCATACTTGATCCTCTTCATTGCTTCTGTGAACATTGACGGATTATCTCCATAATTCTCCTGTTCTATCGACTCCCCAATCTGTTCTGCAATCTCAAATGCCGAGAAACATAAACTATTTGCTCCAACAGTATCCACAAACTGAAAATCCATTATCCCCAAATCACTTTCTTCATCAGCTCTATCCACTTTGTGTGCTCCCTCCTCTTGATCAGTATAACTATTGTTAACGCCAAGATATGCTCCACGTCCCAATCACGTAAGACGTCCTGATCCTGCACAGTAAACACGATAAACACCACAAGCTCGACGGTTGGACCGTCGGGATAAATTTCGCGCGTGAGAGTCGAATATAACGTGTTCGCTGCGTTAACAATGGAGGATGAATGTAATATACAGTGTATTGAGAGTGATAATCATTCTTAGTTGTGTGTATGTGAATATCAATATGAACGTACTTGGTTGTGAAGACTTGGTTGATAGGTTATACTCTCTTCGCCTTTGCCATCGCGCTAACTACTACTAACCGACACGATACCGATTCGATGGGCTTTATTATCGTGACGCAATTCTACCCACTACCTTTGGTCATTGTTTATGCTTACCGAATTGCATTATAATCTCATCCACATTAATGCATGGCAGGTGTCTTAGTCAACTGTCATGCTTTTTCATCATTACAAGTCAAAGTAATAGATATTAAAAAATCCAATAGGTTAGTCCAATAAACCGACCTGGTTTCATAGGGTTAAATAGAAGTAATATGGTGACTAGGCCCAGTAACTTTCAAGGTTCAAAAATGAAGGCCCAATAGATTAATTAAATAAGCAAGCCCAATTTACTCGGTCCAAAGAGGGGAAATATCATGACCCAACATTGCCCCCTAGTTTTTTGTTGAACAGAATGTTTAATAGAAAACTATAAATTAATGGTTCGGTGATATTTTACTAAAGGTCCATAATGAGAAGTAATCGAAATGTACGGTTATGGTTCAGTGAGATGAATCGAGAGGAGACAGGAGGCCCAAATCGAAAGGCACCGTTCGATAAATATCTCGGACCCGAATCTGGACGCTTCCCATTCAAATTCTAAATCATTACTAACATTTAATGTCTTAGGCCTTGTACACCGTGGTAAAATCACAAGATAAAAGATAAACTTTACCAATTTTGACGGTTTTACCTGCCAATTTAAACTTTGAACCTTTGAGCTTTCTCCTTCTCTCAAGAACTTCTTTCCCTCTCTCTGCGAAATCTCAAAAATGGTGGTCCTGAATACCAACCAGAGTTCTCCTCTCCGAATGACTCCCATTAACACCGTTTCCCCCAATCCAAACCCTGATCAAGAGGGTTCGAGTTCAAATCTCCAGTCCACAGCAACCATGGGGAAGAATCCGCCCTCGATACCTTCTCTGCCACCTACTGACTTCTTTAAGGATGGGGAATAATTTCCTCATGCCAATACCCCCCCATCGTTATTAAGTCGAGATATCGTATCCTCCGGACTCATTATCGATTAGGATATGTACGTAAACAAGGGCTCCTCCCGAAGAACGTGATGTACCATTATCGGATGGTTGGGTCGCCACGTGCCGATTACTTTTCTCAAAAGGAATTCGCTTTACCCTCCATGCCTTTGTCGTTACCCTCCTAGGGTTTATAGGAGTGAGATTTGCCCAGTTGGTTCCTAATTCCTATATCCACATTCCGCATTCATTGCCTTTCTCATCACGAACTAGGATTCCTCCATCGTCGACATCTTCTTCACCTCTCTTCAAATTTAGTAGATCCCGAGAACGAGGTTTCAAAATGTTGAGCAAACGGTCTCCTCGACCCAATGTCGATTTGAGAAGAGACCCCGATGGATACCCCCTTCAAGCAACAAGGTTGGTACGAAAAATAGTTTTTTGTTACAGACCCAAATCTCTTCTTCTTCCGATTGGACTATCTCTCGATCGGATCTCTCACGACTTTGGAGATATCCGCGAAGAGCGTGTGAAGGAAATGACAGATTTTTTGAAGAAGATTCCTCCGAAGGAATGGAGTTTTGCACTTCTGACTAAGCAAGCCTAGTTATATGACCATAAATGTAAGTTTCGAACAACTTTGTAACACAATTTTTAGAGATATTTAAGTGACATGGGTTCTGATACATGGTTATTTGCAGTGTCTTTGATCAAACCAACTTCTTCGGAAGTAAAAGAGTTGGAAGACTTTTTGGCAGGGAAGATTACGGATGCAAGTGAAGAGCCTCCGACTGAAGAATCTCCCCGAGATGATCCCCCCGTTACCGATCCACCCACTGTTTCTCCTCAGAATGTCGAACCCCAAACTGATGAACCCATTATTCCTGAAGAATCTCTCAGACCTCATCGAAGGAAAAGAGCCGCCAAGAAATCTAAATCCACCCAGCCAAAAACAAATCCTGAAAGCGATCCGGAAACAATTCCAGAAGCAATTCCACAAGAAAACCCTTCGTCCAACCCTAGTTCTGTACCTTCTGAACCTGTTCCGATTAAGAGAAGCCTACTTGACATACCTCTACACGATCTGGCGAAGGTCCTACGTGTTAAGAAATTAAGAACAAAGATTACTCCATTGACTGCTGATGAGCTCCGAGTTCCATCGTCTTCGACTCACATTCCCCCAATAGTCCCAGCTGAAATTCAAGTGCCTGATGATGAACTGGTCGAATCTATCCCCGTCCTATCTAGGAAAAGGAAACAACCATCAGACAGTCATCCAGGTTCATCCTCTGCTCCCTCACCAGTCCACGAACCTAATCTTGTTCGATCTCCCTCTCCGGAAAATACATATGTGGATCCCCTTGATTCATAATCACCCATACCCCTCCTCCAAGACAGTCAACCTCTGAATTTCAGCATGATGCTATGGCCTCTCCAACCATGTGGCCTCGATTTAATGCCAACTTCCCCTTCCAATTATTTGATGCTTTCGTCCGTGACACAGATGACCATCGATTTGGTAATAGTTCAAACATGGATCTGCTCAAGGAAGGCATGAGTTATCTGGCGAAGGTAAAGTGGTTTTCTCTACAATTTCCATTTTTATCTTCATATTTAGACATTTGAAATTGGTCAAATAATGCTGAATATGCGTAGGCGAATGCAGTATTTGAACGCCTGCATCCAAAGTCTATCGAAGCTGAAGCCGAAGAAGAGGCAATGAGAAAGGAGAATGCCATCCCAAGTGCCGCGCCGGCCCGGAAAGGACTCAACGTGAAAGCGTTCTTCATACAAATGAAGGTCTTCGGAAAGAGTTGGCCCAAGCCAAAGGAGATGTGAAGACATCCAATGAAGAACTGAAGTCGACTAAAGCACAATATGAGGAGATCGTCAAGATGAACGTTGATTTGGTTCAGAGGAGCAAAATATGGATGGAGAAGATCAAAGAGTTAAAGGCTGATGCTAAGATCTTAACTAAAACGATCCAAAAGCTAGAGCTAGCAGAAACTCGTCATCTGAATAAGCGTCAGAAGCTTGAAGAAGAAATCCGAGAACTCAAGGCTCTTCAGGACCTTGGGCCTCCTCTAACCGATGACCTTCGTAAGCAGATCTGTGAAGAGTATCGGGAATCGAATGAGATTAACGGAGAGATCATAAAGATATATTCTGAAAGCTATGAGCTCTGTTGGAGTCGTGGCAAGGAGAAGTTGATTACAGCTAACGTGGATCCAACTTTGCTCGACTCTTCAGATGGTGAGGATGATGCATGAAGTGAATACTCTTGTCTTTCCTGGATTTTATTTGAGGATATTTGTGAAAATTTCTGTCTTTTTTGGAAGTTGTTTAAGGATTTTGTTTTAAAAACTTTTATCAGGACTTCTATTGTTCTGAAATTATGTTGGAATTTATGTTTCTGTACAATAGGTTTATCGTTATGTATGAATCAGACTAATATTTATTAATGAATTTTCCATCGGTTATGTCCTGACTTCGGCATAATACTTTTCGTTTCTTGTCAATAATTCAGTACCAATGGACTTGAATGAACCGAGCTTAGATTGTGAATTAGTTAAGGTATATAACAGTTAAGAATGAAATAAAGTGAACTGAATTTAATGGATATAATTTAATGAACTGAATTGAATGAACTGAACTCAACACTTGAACAAAATAAAGTAATGTATACTTATCGTTTCCGAAGTGTGAGATCGGTCATGTGTCAGATGAATTCGGCTGATCTTCTTTGCACCATCGGAATTTTGTTTACCACTCGGGGTGAAACAATTATATAGGAACCAAGATATAAGGATCATGGAATTTGTCTTCCACACGGGATGAAACAATTATATAGGAACCAAGATATAAGGATCATGGAATTTGTCTACCACACGGGGTCACAAATTCATAGGGACACTCCTGACAATAAGGCTGTCATCGAATGGCCAGCAAGTCCGACCATACCTCCTTACTCCAGTGCATTTTGTTTACCATTCGCGGTAAATCAAAATTAAGAGGATCATGGAATTTGTCTACCATGCAGGGTATAACAAAACCATAAGGACACTCCTGCCGAAGAGGCTACCATCGAATGGTCAGCGAGTCCACCCCGTCCTCCTTACTTCGGTGAACTATTGATTTACCGCCCTTGGTAAAAAGCAATATAAAGGAACATAGGATTTGTCTACCACGCTGGGCAACAAATAGATAGGCTACCATCGAATGGCCAGCGAGTCCGACCATACCTCCTTACACCATTGTGAACTTAGGACAAATAAGAAGAGGATCAGTTGTGGAAAAGTGAACTTTTATAGATGGTGAACAATCATGTACAGACTTCTTGGTAAACTGACTCGATCTCTACTGGAAATATTTTTGAAGCCTGCCTGCATGCCAAGTGTTCTTGATCTCGGATCCATCTAATGCTTTTAAACGATAAGTCCCTGGCTTTGGTGCTTCGATCACCTCATACGGCCCTTTCCGATTCTAAGATTAACTTTCCGTGTGTTTTGAGGCGTAGACACTTGGCTTCTCGAGGACAAAGTCTCCTACTTGAATCGTGAAGTTTAACCCTTTGTTGTAATGCTTAGCTACTCTTCGTTGATAAGCGACCCAATTTGAGCAAAGCTACCTCTCGACTTCTTCTAGCAGATCCAAGTTGTCCTTGATCCTTCGTCATTGTAGATCTCTTTGAATTCGACCGACCAAGACTTGGAGATCAATTTCATTGGGGACTAAGGCATCGATTACCATAGGCCAATCGAAAAGGTGAATCTGTGGTGGTCCTCGTTGTAGTCCCAGTAAGCCCACAAAGATGCTAAGCGATTCTTGGCCATCTTCCTTTACCCGTCGGTCTGCGCTTGATCCCGATTCGTGAGTCGTCTGTTGGTCACCTCGACTTGCCTGTTAGATCGTGGATGAACCATCAAGTCTTCTTGTCTTTGAACCCTGACTCGTCAAAAATCCTTCAAATTTTGATCCCACGAATGGCGTCCATTATTCGATATCACCACTTTGGGAATTCGAGGCGAAATATTACGGACTCTTTCATGAACTTCAAACATTCTCGCTCTGTTATCAAAGAAGTGGCTTCGCTCTACCCACTTAGTCATGTAATCAATAGAACTATTACGAAGCTAACTCGTGTCCTTTAGCTTTTGGCAATGGACCCAATATATCAACCCCAGACAAAGAAAGGGTATAGGAGATAGAATCGAGTATAGCTCTTCCGGTGGCTGATGTGGGATCGGACTGTTGAGCTGACACTTCTCACACTTCTTGACATACTCGGTAGCTTCCTTAAAGATCGTTGGCCAGAGTACCCTTTAGAAGAACTTTGTAAGCTAATGACTTAGCGACCATATGATCACCATAAATGCCTTCATGAACTTCCGAAGGCATATTTCGACTTTAGATGGAACCAGACACTTCGATAGTGGTGACGAGAATGCCCTTCGATAAAGATCCCCATCAATAAGAACGAAGTTGGCACTCTTGTACTTGATCTTCTTTGCCAGCATCTGATCCGAAGGAAGGACGCCATCCGCTAGAATATTCGATGTAGGAGTCATCCGTGAGTTAGATCGCTTCGATACACATCACCGCTTCATCTTTGAACACTTCATTTGTTGCAAAACTTCCAAATAAACCGATCCGTTGAAAACATCTGCATCCGTAGTGGCCAGCTTCGACAATTCATCGGCAATGGAATTGTCGTTATGCTCTATGCCCTGAACTCATAAGAAGCGAAATACTGAAGTCGGTCTTTTAATTCTGCTAGATACTTGATCATCCTGGTCCCACGAGCTTCATAATCTCCTGATAGTTGTTTGACGACTAACTGAGAGTCACTGTAAATGATTATCTTCTGGACCTCTAGACTCTTCGCCAGTCGAACTCCTGCTAACACTGCTTCATACTCGGCTTCGTTGTTCGTCGCTTTAAACCCGAATCTGATGGCCTGCTGCACTTTGAATCCCTCCGGACTCGTCAAGATAATCCCTGCCCCACTAACAGTCACTGTAGAGGATCTATCTGCATCTGGCCCAAGCATTCTCGACCTATTTGAAGAATCAGAAGCGCACGATCGGACATCTCGGCTTACGGTAGTTCTAAGCATCTCGCCCGGTGAACGCAAGCACTCCACCATAAAATCGCCCAAGGCCCGACCTTTGATAGCGGTTCGGGGATGATATTCAATGAAAAATTGGGATAAATCCATAGTCCATGCTGCTAGTCTCCCTAAAACCTCTGGCTTGCTCATCGCCTTCTTCAATGGCTGATCCGTGTAGACGACCAGGAGCCGACCTTGAAAATATTGCCGAAGCTTTCTACTAGCAATTATCAAAGCAAAAGCAAATTTTTCAATATTCACTGGTTACACAGTTTGACATCTCGTGGGACGTGATCGACATAATAGGACGGATCTTCGCTTCCCAATCGACCTCCGAACCAACCAACATCGCTCCAACCGCCAACGAACTTGCTTGCGTGGTACAAATATAAGGTCTCTCTTGGGGTGTGCTTCACCAATAAAGGGCAGAAAAGATGATATGTCTTTATGCCTTGGAAGGCGTCTTCACACTCAAGTCCCTTTGGAACGTCTTTGTATTCTTCTACCTTTGATGTGTCGAAGAACGGCAAACATCTCTCCTCAGACTTCGACATAAACCTCCTCGGAGTTTAATCTGCGCGGTCGGGACGTTGGACGTCTTTGAACGACTAAGGAGTCTTCATGTTAAGAATGGCCTGGATCTTCTCCGAATTGGCTTCAATGCCCCCTCTAACTGACCAGATATCCCAGGAACTTTCCTGCACCGAGGCCGAAAGTGCATTTGGCCGGATTGAGCCTCAGCTGATGATGACGGACAATCTGGAAGCATTCCTCCAGATCGTCCAAATGCTTCTGAACCTGCATGCTCTTCACGATCATGTCATCTACATAAACCTCTATGTTTCTTCCTAGTTGCCTGTTGAAGATGAAGTTCATCATTCTCTGGTAAGTGGCTCCAGCATTTATAAGGCCAAAGGTCATCTTTTTGTAGGCGTACACCGAACGGTGTGTAATGAATGATGTCTTCGGAATGTCCTTCTTGCACATGGATATTTGGTGATAACCTGAAAAATCATCCATAAAGCTTAGTAATGCATACCCCGAAGTGGCGTCGATGAAATTTGGTCGATATGGGGAGGCGGGAGGATAAAGTCCTTCTGACAAGCTTTATTCGTGTCGGTGTAGTCGATCAAGCGCGCCACTTTCCATTCTCGCTTACGTCAAGACTAACACCACCGTGATGCCCCCAAAATAGGTATACATCACCCATTACGAGTTGTCAATACATGGTACGTAAACAACTACAACTTTATTATTACAACATATAAACTGTGAGTTTAAATACAAATATTGCTATCTAGACAATTTTCACACGCAAATAAATTCCCATCATAATTATTGATACATTATTTTACAAAAATGGTGAGGACTATTAAACAACTCTCTCTAGAACCTTCATTCCATACCCCGACTAGTACTCGCTACATTCTCGCCTCCCCGAGAAGAAAAATGGAACAACAAAGAAAATGGTGAGCTCAACTAGCCGAAGAAAGAATATTATGACTAAGATAATATACAACAAATTATCGTTAGTCTTCAACAGGGAAAAATCTAATAGAATACAATAGATAACAAGTTTTAAATCAATATTCGCAATGAAATAATAATTAATTAGAAGAGTTAAGTAGAGAATGCAAACTACTATCTTCTATATATGAATTTAAAAGTTCATCGCTCATCTTTTATCCCCTGTAACATCAATCAATATACATCCGAATCAAATATTCATCTTTGCACTCACAGCCAAAGATATTCATCATTAGTCATGTTCATCTAAACACTGTTCATCTTTGCACTACGGGCCAAAGATATTCATCGAAATCATTCATCTTTGCACTACTGGGCCAAAGATATTCAATAATATCATCATTTAAGAATGAGGATGATGAAAAATATTTTAAAGAAAGCGAATCCAAAGTGAAATAAAATGATAAGGATTAAGGATTAAGGATTAGTACTTTATTTTATCCATGTCCAAAAATACCTCAAAAATAATCATAGTGGTGTAAAATTCAAGAATGATCAAAACATGGATACAATCAAAGCTAATATCCACAATAGATATTTTGACGAAAAGGAAAATTTTCATTTTTGATGAATAGTGTTGTATTCGTGAATAGATCAGTACACGTGAATAGTCTTAGATATCGTGAATAAGAACTCAAATCACCAAAAGTTCCAAATTTGATAAAAATTCAGATCAATATTTCAAAGATAATGATATTGAAGAAATAATATCATTCTGAAAAAAAAATATCCTTACCTCGAAAGATCAAGATCTTAAATTGAAACAAGAATATAGACTATGACTTGAACTTGCACCGTATAGCAATACTCAAAGTATACTCAAAATACTCATAAGAATACGCTCGATAATATAGAGAGAGAAAACTTCAGTTTCTGATGTGATTTTTAATTCTAACCTAAGCACCCTATTTATAGGAAAATGCTTAGAACACCAAAGTAGAAAATTTAATATAATAATAATATATATATATACAAATTTGTCTACGCACCTAGAACCATCTGAATTCAGCAACTTGCATGTGTTTAATGAGGCTAACCAAACACAAAAACGTTTTTGTTAATTAAAACAATTAAAACTTCCAAAAATCACTTATTTCGGAGCTTCGGAACTTAAATAATTCATAATAAATAGCTCTTTTATCAGAAAAATTCAAAACTCGCGACTTTCCATAGGAAATTCCATTATCTACAACTTTACAGAAGGAAGTTTTTCCAAATTCCAAACAGAAATTAACCGAAATCCACAAACGGGAGATTTTATGTGGTATAATCAAATTTCAAATCAATAAATGGGTACAATGCAGACATGTTTAACATGTTTTAAACATTTATTGCAACAAAAATACTCTTCCTCCTCGTATACTCATATATCCCACATTCGTTGTAAAAATATCACCATTATTATATTATTAAAATATAATAATATATTTAAATGAATTATTTTATCGGAAAAAGATAAAATTTTAATTTTCAACAATTGTCACATTAAAAATTTTCTCCATCTATATCCACATAAAATCAATATTTTCCTCATCATAAGAATCAATAATTAATTATTCACAAATAATATTACAGAATCCTGATATTGACAACCGCAGCCGGTTCAGGAAAGAGGGGCTTTCCAATAAGAATTTCTCCTTCTTGGCGCAATTAGGTGACCAAACCTCTCCTTAGATGCAGAACTTTCTAGACATTGCCAATAATGTTATCTAATAATATTATTGAGATAATATGAATTATTACTTCGATAATGAAAAATCTTGTGTAATGACAATTATTGAAACAACAACAATATAAAATATCAACGCAAAGAATTATTAAATCAATAAAATCTTAATAAAGAATTATCGTAACCATTATTGAGTAATGCCTTCTTACGTAAGAATCAATAATTGGTGCAATACCGTGCGCTTCATGTGTTTTTAACCAATTTAGTATTTTAACAAGATAATCTGTGAATAACTACTACGTTATTTTTAAACAACTTATATTTATTGTTTTCTTCATCCAATCGCTTTTCAAGTTATGGGGCCCACAAAAGATCTGTGCCATCGCATTTAATATTCCCCGATAAAGAAGAATATTCCACGACCAAACGAATATTCCCAAACAACAATGAATATTTTATAACCACTTGCTTATTTTAAAATATTTGCGATTTTACCCATAACTATCCACATTAATCAAATCAACCCTTACTTATTTCAAAATAATAAATAGAGGAAAATAAATTTCATTTATTAATAATTTGGGGTTTTACAACCTCCCTCCTTATGAAATTTCGTCCTCGAAATTGACGACGTACACTGTGTTTTGAAAAGGTGAGGATACCTCGCTTTCATTTTCGTTTCCAATTCCCTGTGTCATTCCTCTATAAAGATGATTCCTCCACAAAAACTTTAACTTGTGGTATGACCTTTCTTGGCGTAGGACATGCTTCTTCCTATCCAAGATCTTTTACAAGTACCTCCTCATACGTTAAGTCTTCTTATTTATCTCGTCCGGTTCTAACTCTATAACGTGATTCGGGTCTTTCATATATTTACTGAAATACGAGATATATGAAACACATTATGAACACGAGACATACTCGAGAGGTAACGCGAGTCATATAGGCTACATTTCCTACTCGGTCAAGAATTTAAAATGGACCAATAAATCGTGGATTGAGCTTCCCTCTCTTCCCAAATCTTGTAACTCCCTTCCATGGAGCAACTCGCAACAATACATGATCCCCTATACTAAATTCCACGTCCTTTCGATGAAGATCCGCATAACTTTTTTGTCAATCTTGTGCCGTTTGTATACGTTGTTAATGGCATAATCGTAATAATATGTTAAGTATATTTAATTTAATCAATGGTGATAGAATAAATTAAATAGCTTAATATTTATTATTTAATATTTTAGAAATATTAAATATAAATTAATAAGAGGAGTCTTATTAATATTATTACAATTATTATTATTTTAATTTCTAAAAGAGTTTAGGAATTAATTTAATATAAGTACTCTCTTTTATTCCTAATTGGATTAGGAAGGAAAATTAGTTAAAGGAGTTTAATTAATTATCCCTAATAAGATTAGGAGCTTAATTAATTAAAAGAATTTAATTAATTAAATAAAACCCAATTTCTTAATTGTTAAGGAGGTTGCCCACATCAATAAATAAGAGGAGTCTTATTATGGGTGATATGAGTTGTTGACTTTTTCAACATCTGACATAATTCCAATTGTTGGGAGAGTACCCTTTTCTATAGAGATAGGAAAAACTAGGGTTTGAGTCATAAACACCCATCTTCTTGAATTCCTATTCTTCCTTGGTGGATCACCTCTAGAGGCCAAACACATGGGTGGCTAACGTTGATCAAAGGAAGGAACCAAACCTGGTGGATTCAAGTTGAACGCTAAAAAAGGATTGGAGGTGAACTTGTACGAGGAAGCTCGATCTTCAAGGGTATGATTTTATTCTTTATCTTTTCGTTTAATTAATAATTATGCATAAAGGGTGATCAGGGTATATGGTTTGTAAATTTTTAAACTCGATTTTTACACGCTTAGCATTATTTTTGCAATTTTGATGCGTTCAAGAATATTACAAACCTAACGGTGGCATCGTGAGCCAAACCTTTATACGCTAATTATTAATTGTTTTAATTTAATATGTATATTGATATGTGTTTAGAACAATTTAATTGGACATAATTTTATTGTATAAAATTAAAAAAAAAAAAAAAAAAAATCCTGCGCAGATTTTTTTTTTTTCGTGGGTCATCTCACCTTTGGTGTCTTTACCATTTCATTATTTTATATAAATAAATACGGATTAAGCAGATTCAAAAAGGAGCACGCTTACGTTTTAGTTTGAAATGTTACAAGAGTTATATATTATATATAATACTTATATTATATATATATATATAATATATATATATATATATATATATATATATATATATATATATATATAATATATAATTTTAATAATTTTATTATTAAAATAAAAAGTTATTTTAATTTTAAAATAAAAGGTTTATTTTAATATTAAAATATAAAGTTTATTTTAATTTTAAAATTAGAATTTCATCTTAACTAATTAGAGTTGGAATTGGATTCCATGATAACTAATTGGAGTTGAAATTGGATTTTATTTTTCCTAAAATAAAGGAGTTTATTTGTGAATAGGAAAGTAAATCCATCTTTCCTTAAATAAAGGAGTTTATTTAGATATGAAATAGATTTCATATTATTCAAAATAAAAGAGTTTATTTGTGAATAAGAAAGAGAATCAAGTGTTTCCTTAAATAAAGGAGTTTATTTAGATATGAAATAGGATTTCATATTATTCAAAATAAAAGAGTTTATTTGTGAATAGGAAATATAATCCGTGTTTCCTTTAATATTTTTTTACATGGAATTGGATTCCATAATTAATTAAAATAAAAGAGTTTATTTTAATTAAAGATTTTTTTTACATGGAATTGGATTCCATAATTAATTAAAATAAAGGAGTTTATTTTGATTAAAATTTTGATTAAAATAAAATAATTTATTTTATTCAAAATTGGATAAATTAAAATAAAATAGTTTTATTTTGATTTAAATTTGGATTAAAATAAAGGAGTTTATTTTGATTCAAAATTAGATTTTATACTAACTAAATTTGCCCATTAAATGATATCAATATATATATTAAATGTTTATTATTCATGAGATGAATGTTATTTATTGATGCATATGATGATGTGTATGATAATAAATGGGATTGATTATGAATATATTGATTGATATGATTGGATTTTATTTTAGTTGGATGCATGAATGTATGAGTTTTATTAAATGGGGTCATTGATACTCGTCTTCTCTAATTTTTCTTAATGTAAATTCTATCTCTCTCTATGTACTTCCCTCGATTTGCGATCAAGGTTTCTATTTATTTTAAATAGTTTTGTAATAGGAATAGTTAGAATTAATTTTGAAGAATTGGAGATCAAAGAAAGAGCAAAGGCGCGTGAAGACCCGTTTGTTATGGAGCAGGGTTTAAATGTAATAGTTATATTTAAATATTATTTCTTGCACCCCTAGGGTTTGACCTTTTGGTTCATTTGGTGGCTCTAGTGAACCAAACTAGAATAAAAGTCCATAATCAATCCGGGTAGAATATAGTATTCTATATGTGCATGCTTATACTATATATATATATATATTATGCAAACATGCTTGGCATGTTCATTAATATGACGCGTATTTATATATATATATAAATGCTGCTAGCTAAACAAGATGAGACAAATTAATAACAAACCCCTCAATTTTTATATTAAGTCCTAAGCGTTCAAAGATATTTGGAATATCGAACGTCGTATTTTCTAGCATGATAAAATTAATAGAGTATTAAATATTTAATATGAGTTTGTTGTGTCACCACAAGACAAGTATTAAGTATTTAAGATGTTAATTTATCACATTTGATGCTTATAAAGAAAATTGAACAATATTGTTTTGTTGTGTCACCACAAGGATGATATTTTTCTTTTTGAATATATGGAGTGCTAGGTTGGACTTAACTTGGATAATTTTGATTCGGATGTGCCACCACTTGATCAAAATAGTCTAAGAGGCAAAATACAAGAGAGTTCATAGTTGATGTAATTGACAAGAGTTGTCTACCTATTTATTTATATATAGTTTGTTGTGTCACCACAAGGCTATATACATTTGAAATGGGATCCTTATTCTCACTAGCAAATCTTTAATTAGAATTTTACGAACTATATAAGTGAGGGTAATATAGTTTGAAGAAAATAGTGGGAGATACCAATTTAAAACAAGACCTAATTATTTTGGTAATTAATAAAAGAATGTATGTTAAAATGTTGTTAATTACAAATTCATTTCTGAGTAATTTTACAATGTCTAAAATTACTATCATCGCTGAAGCATATTAGATGCTAAATTAATCGAACCGAATTACACGGATTGGTTAAGGAATTTGAGAATAGTTCTCATATTTGAAAAGCTATCTTATGTCATAATCGCCTATCCTGCAATGGTTGCGCATAATGCCTCCGAGGAAGACATTGCTACTTTTAGAAAGTGGCAAGATGATGCACATGATTGGCTCGATGCATCATGCTCGTATCCATGAGTAACAAGCTTGACGTCGACTGAAACTATGGATACTTCTACTATATTCCCGCACATCAAGTAGTTGATGGTGAAGAAAGTAGACCGATAGATATCGGATATCTAAGGAGCTCTTCCGATCTAGAATGGCCAATGGCACTATATAATGAGATAAAAGTCCTTAACATTATCAATTTGATTGATCAATTAGGACAACGAGTTTTGTCATGGATGGAGAGTTGAGCCAAGATTTGATCTTGCACTCACTCCCGGACTCCTTTCTCAATTGTTGTGAATTTTTCATATAAATAAGCTAGATATCAGTCTCGCTGATTTGCTTAACATATTGAAAAAGTTGAGAGTTATTTTCCAACCAAGAAAGACCATGTCTTACTGGTAGGGGCCAAAGGATCTTACGAAAGAAGAATGATTCAAAGAAGGTAAATAGAAAGGCGTAAACAAAGGATAATAAAAGCAAAATTGATCACAGATAAAGAAAGGAGTTTGCTTCCACCGCAATAAGCCCTGGACCTTTGGAAAGAAAGCTGCGAGAAGCATCTTGTAGAGGTTAACCAAAGAAGCTTAGTGAAGTTTGATTTATAAATACAAATTTGTTCATGATTTGAAATAAATTTTTCTTTAAGTCAAGGTTCTACTTGGGTATTGGATACCGACTTTGGTTATCATAAATATAGATTTATAAAGGACCAAGGCGAGTAGAAAACTAAACAAATATAAGTAATCTATGTATGGGAAATGAACCAAAGGTTGTTGCATTAGCCATAGAAACTTATAGTTTAGAAATGCCTACGGGCAAGTTTATTAAGTCAATAAGTTATTATTGTATTCCAATTCTTGTTTGAAACATTATTTCCATTTTATTGTTGGACAATAAGATTTTTGGTATTATAATTAAGAACAATTGTTGTTCTATTTATAATAATAATGTTTTGTATAAATCGAATATTACTTAATGGATTTTGTGTACTTGACTTACTTGAAAAATTATTTTGTAAATTGAACAAATTAGTATAAGAAAAGGAGATGATCATTCAAAGAGTTGAATGTGTGTATTTGTTAAAATACAAGTATGAATTATTTGAAAGGTTCAAAGAATTCAGAAGTGAAACAAATTGACAATGTATTAAGATTCTTTGATTAGATCAAGGAATAAATACTTGTGAAATAAGTTTCTAGATCATCTTAAATGGTTTTCTCATAATGGACGCCTCCTGATAAACAATAATTGATTGATGTATTTGAATGAAAAATCATACCTTGTTGGACATGGTGCGGTCCATAATGATTTTACTGACATTCCAGTATCCTTCTGGGATAATGTCCTAGAAATGGCTGCATATCTACGAAAATGGTAACCTCAAAATCCGGCCCCAAGACTCCATAAAAGTTATGGATAGGGAGGATTATTAATCTTAAGTATGTTAAGATAAGGGGTTGTCCAACTTATGTGAAAAGGTTTCAAAGGATAAGCTTGGGACAGAATTTGACATGTACAGATTTGTGGGACATCCTAAAGTAAGTTTAGGACATATGTTCTATAATCCTACATAACAAAAGGTGTTTATTGCGAAACACCTTGCCTTCTAAGATAAAGGTGTTTATCATTAAAGGGGCTAGTGGGAGGATAATAGATCTTGAAGAGTTCAAGAACCACAAAACACTATAAGTCAAATAAGAGGAACTCAGTAGATGTAACTATTGTACCCACAACCGAATCGTAAGTCTGGAATAGTACCGAAGATACCTAGTAGGTATGGGTTCATCATGGATGATGATGATGAGGTACGCATCATAGAAGATGATGATCCAGAGTTACATACGATGAGGTAAGAGTTCTAGTGTGTACAAAAGGGACAGTGGGAGCGCCGTGACATTCCTAATATTATATGTTGATATACTACGGATAAGGAATGACATACCAATGCTACAATCATAAAAAGATAAAGTTGTCTAAACATTCCTCCATGAATGATTTGGAAGAGTATCTTAATTGGGGATATAAATCTATATAGATAGATTTAAGAGGATGCTCGACTTAACCCAAGGAACGTATATTCATTTGATGCTAAAGTCGTTTAGCATGGCAAACTCAAGAGATGTCTCATGTCGATGAGCTATGGAGTGTATCTCTCTTAATAGTCCCCACAGACTCTCGAAAAGAGAGGTCGCATGGTGACAATCAATCATGTATTTAATGAAATATACTGAGACACGATGTTGATCGGTCATATTCTGGAGAAGATCACTGTAAGACAGTGAAAAACATCTTAAAGTTCTTAACCGACACTAAGGATGTGAGCAAACATGGTGGGTCTGAATTAAAACTAGAGGGCTTTACAGACTCAAGTTTTTCGAGCATGACGAAGACGATTAAGAAAATCCACTTTAAGGTAAAGTGTTACCTTGAACAGTGGTGTAGTGAATTGGAAAGGTTCCAAACAGCAAAGAGTTGTTGGTTTAGTGATAAAGACAAAGTATATAGCTATAAATGAAGCTGCAAGTTGATTGTTTGGATTATAAGTTCATTACAGAACTAGGAATAGTTCCCAAGTCTCATCTTGGATCTAAACATGTGTTGTGGCACTTTCATTTGATTATTAGAATCATTAAAAGATGGGAAATCACTATAGAGATAGTGGACTCTCATAAACAACATTACATATCCATTAACTAAAGCTTATCCAATGCCGGGATAGATAGTCGCCACTTAGAGAAGAAGAGTATGAGATACCATGACGATTGGCTTTAGTGCAAGTGGGAGATTGAAAGTAGTATGCATACAAGCCAATCATGTTTGATGATAAAGCATATACTTTGTAACAATCTTATTCATTTATTAATAAAAAGTATTAATTTATTAAAGGCTTTTAATTATCTACATGATGTTGTTTTATAATATGTGATAAACCCATAGTTTTAAGCAATGCTTTTAGAATAATGATGATGATCATTCTAATGAGATCTAAATTCTTAGAAAGCTTAAAACTAAAATAGTTCCCAATCATTGGATTACTAAATTGGGGATTAGTGAATCCGGATAGATTGGTATATCGTTCTTGCTTTCATTGGATGAGGATGATTGATCTCATGATCATTTGTGTGGAGACACTAAAGCAAGTATGTAGGTGCTTATTAGAGAATAAGTTCACCTTTGAGCATTGGCTCGCTAAGGAATACCTAATGGAGTTTTATTTGCTGTCGATAGGAATTCTCGTAGTGATAGTAGTATAAGTAATCCTTGGACTTGAGATCATCATAGTATCTTGTGTATGATGAGTTATACTTTGACTTATTCCTTAAGACCCTTAGGGTATATCAAAGGGTATGCTTGGGTATAATAAGTTGTACATGGAGATAATGTATGAACAATAAAGAATCTACCACTTTAATAAAAAAGAGAAATGTCCTATGTGATTCGATAAATGACAACCCGGTAGTCCTTGGCGCGTAGAATGAAATTAGAAAGGAGTTTCTAATTTGCATTATTTGAGTTCATGCATTTAAGGATCGAAATACATATAATTAAATAAAATAAGACTTGACAAATAATTCCATGTCTTATATTTAATTGGGACATTGTATGGTGGAAGGATTGAATTATACGGTAATTATTTACTCAAAGGTTCTTTAATGATTAATGTTGAAATCTATATTATCCGGAAAGTCGTTGATCATTTAGGGAGGCTTATCCCTATTGTAGAATAAATATTATTTAAATAAATTAATTGTTTAATTTATTTATTTAAATAAAATTAGAATTGTTCAAATTGATTTATTCACAATAGGTTTAATATGGAGAACCTAAAGGGTCACACCATAAAAGGAAGAATAATTATTTAAGAAGTTAATGGCATAATCGTAATAATATGTTAAGTATATTTAATTTAATCTATGGTGATAGAATAAATTAAATAGCTTAATATTTATTATTTAATATTTTAGAAATATTAAATATAAATTAATAAGAGAGTCTTATTAATATTATTACAATTATTATTATTTTAATTTCTAAAAGAGTTTAGGAATTAATTTAATATAAGTACTCTCATTTATTCCTAATTGGATTAGGAAGGAAAATTAGTTAAAGGAGTTTAATTAATTATTCCTAATAAGATTAGGGAGCTTAATTAATTAAAAGAATTTAATTAATTAAATAAAACCCAATTTCTTAATTGTTAAGGAGGTTGCCCACATCAATAAATAAGAGAGTCTTATTATGGGTGATATGGGTTGTTGACTTTTTTCAACATCTGACATAATTCCAATTGTTGGGAGAGTACCCTTTTACTATAGAGATAGGAAAACTAGGGTTTGAGTCATAAACACCCATCTTCAATTTCTATTCTTCCTTGGTGGATCACCTCAGAGGCCAAACACATGGGTGGCTAACGTTGATCAAAGGAAGGAACCAAACCCGGTGGATTCAAGTTGAACGCGAAAAGGATTGGAGGTGAACTTGTACGAGGAAGCTTCGATCTTCAAGGGTATGATTTTATTCTTTATCTTTTCGTTTAATTAATAATTATGCATAAAGGGTGATCAGGGTATATGGTTTGTAAATTTTTAAACTCGATTTTACACGCTTAGCATTATTTTTGCAATTTTGATTGCGTTCAAGAATATTACAAACCTAATAAAGTGGCATCGAGCCAAACCTTTATGCGAATTATTAATTGTTTTAATTTAATATGTATATTGATATGTGTTTAGAACAATTTAATTGGGCATAATTTTATTGTATAAAATTAAAAAAAAAAAAAAAAAAATATCCGACGCCAGTTTTTTTTTTCGTGGGTCATCTGCACGGGTGTGCTACCATTTCGCTGTTTTATATAAATAACACACGGATTAGCAGATTCAAAAAGGAGCCTGCCACGTTTTAGTTTGAAATGTTACAGAGTTATATATTATATATAATACTTATATATATTATATATATATATAATACATATATACTAGTTATATATATATATATATATATATATATAATATATAATTTTAATAATTTTATTATTAAAATAAAAAGTTATTTTAATTTTAAAATAAAAGGTTTATTTTAATATTAAAATATAAAGTTTATTTTAATTTTAAAATTAGAATTTCATGCTAACTAATTAGAGTTGGAATTGGATTCCATGATAACTAATTGGAGTTGAAATTGGATTTTATTTTTCCTAAAATAAAGGAGTTTATTTGTGAATAGGAAAGTAAATCCATCTTTCCTTAAATAAAGGAGTTTATTTAGATATGAAATAGGATTTCATATTATTCAAAATAAAAGAGTTTATTTGTGAATAAGAAAGAGAATCCGTGTTTCCTTAAATAAAGGGAGTTTATTTAGATATGAAATAGATTTCATATTATTCAAAATAAAAGAGTTTATTTGTGAATAGGAAATATAATCCGTGTTTCCTTTAATATTTTTTTTTTACATGGAATTGGATTCCATAATTAATTAAAATAAAAGAGTTTATTTTAATTAAAGATTTTTTTACATGGAATTGGATTCCATAATTAATTAAAATAAAGGAGTTTATTTTGATTAAAAATTTTGATTAAAATAAAATAATTTATTTTATTCAAAATTGGATAAATTAAAATAAAATAGTTTTATTTTGATTTAAATTTGGATTAAAATAAAGGAGTTTATTTTGATTCAAAATTAGATTTTATACTAACTAAATTTGCCCATTAAATGATATCAATATATATATTAAATGTTTATTATTCATGAGATGAATGTTATTTATTGATGCGTATGATGATGTGTATGATAATAAATGGGATTGATTATGGACTATTGACCAATATGATTGGATTTTATTTTAGTTGGATGCATGAATGTATGAGTTTTATTAAAATGGGGTCATATTGCACTCGCCTTCTCTAATTTTTCTTAATGTAAATTCTATCTCTCTCCTATGTACTTCCCCTCGATCACGATCAAGGTTTCTATTTATTTTAAATAGTTTTGTAATAGGAATAGTTAGAATTAATTTTGAAGAATTGGAGATCAAAGGAGCAAAGGAGCGTGAAGACCCGTTTGTTATGGAGCAGGGTTTAAATGTAATAGTTATATTTAAATATTATTTCTTGCACCCTAGGGTTTGACCTTTTGGTTCACTTGGTGGCTCTAGTGAACCAAACTAGAATAAAAGTCCATAATCAATCCGTAGTAGAATATAGTATTCTATATGTGCATGCTTATACTATATATATATTATATATTATGCAAACATGCTTCGCATGTTCATTAATATGACGCGTATTTTATATATATATGTAAATGCATGCTTAAACAAGATGAGACAAATTAATAACAAACCCCTCAATTTTTATATTAAGTCCTAAGCGCTCAAAGATATTTGGAATATCGAAGCGCCGCCTTCTAGCATGATAAAATTAATAGAGTATTAAATATTTAATATGAGTTTGTTGTGTCACCACAAGACAAGTATTAAGTATTTAAGATGTTAATTTATCACATTTGATGCTTATAAAGAAAATTGAACAATATTGTTTTGTTGTGTCACCACAAGGATGATATTTTTCTTTTTGAATATATGGAGTGCTAGGTTTGACTTAACTTGGATAATTTTGATTCGGATGTGCCACCACTGATCAAAATAGTCTAAGAGGCAAAATACAAGGAGTCAGATAGTTGATGTAATTGACAAGAGTTGTCTACCTATTTATTTATATATAGTTTGTTGTGTCACCACAAGGCTATATACATTTGAAATGGGATCCTTATTCTCACTAGCAAATCTTTAATTAGAATTTGCCGAACTATATAAGTGAGGGTAATATAGTTTGAAGAAAATAGTGGGAGATACCAATTTAAAACAAGACCTAATTATTTTGGTAATTAATAAAAGAATGTATGTTAAAATGTTGTTAATTACAAATTCATTTACAGAATTTTACAATGTCTAAAATTACTATCACTGCGAAGCATATTAGATGCTAAATTAATCGAACCGAATTACACGGATTGGTTAAGGAATTTGAGAATAGTTCTCATAGCTGAAAAGCTATCTTATGTCCTTAATACGCCTATCCTCGCAGAATGGTTGCGCATAATGCCCTCCGAGGAAGACATTGCTACTTTTAGAAAGTGGCAAGATGATGCACAGTTGGCTCAATGCATCATGCTCGTATCCATAAGTAACAAGCTTCAGCGTCAGCCTGAAACTATAGATACTTCTACTATATTCCTGCACATCAAGTAGTTGATGGTGAAGAAAGTAGGACTGATAGATATCAGATATCTAAGGAGCTCTTCCGATCTAGAATGGCCAATGGCACTATAGTACAGATAAAAGTCCTTAACATTATCAATTTGATTGATCAATTAGGACAACGAGTTTTGTCATGGATGGAGAGTTGAGCCAAGATTTGATCTTGCACTCACTCCCGGACTCCTTTCACAATTGTTGTGAATTTTTCATATAAATAAGCTAGATATCAGTCTCACTGATTTGCTTAACATATTGAAAAAGTTGAGAGTTACTTTCCAACCAAGAAAGACCATGTCTTACTGGTAGGGGCCAAAGGATCTTCTGAAAAGAAGAATGATTCAAAGAAGGTAAATAGAAAGGCGTAAACAAAGGATAATAAAAGCAAAATTGATACAGATAGCAAAGGAGTTTGCTTCCACTGCAATAAGCCTGGACACTGGAAAGAAACTGCGAGAAGCATCTTGCAGAGGTTAACCAAAGAAGCTTAGTGAAGTTTCGGTTACAAATACAAATTTGTTCATGATTTGAATAAATTTTTCTTTAAGTCAAGGTTCTACTTGGGTATTGGATACCGACTTTGGTTATCATAAATATAGATTTATAAAGGGACCAAGCAGAAGTAGAAAACTAAACAAATATAAGTAATCCTATGTGCGGGAAATGAACCAAAGGTTGTTGCATTAGCCATAGAAACTTATAGTTTAGAAATGCCTACGGGCAAGTCTATTAAGTCAATAAGTTATTATTGTATTCCAATTCTTGTTTGAAACATTATTTCCATTTTATTGTTGGACAATAAGATTTTTGGTATTATAATTAAGAACAATTGTTGTTCTATTTATAATAATAATGTTTTGTATAGAACTGGAATATTACTTAATGGATTTTGTGTACTTGACTTACGTGAAAAATTATTTTATAAATTGAACAAATTAGTATAAGAAAAGGAGATGATCATTCAAAGAGTTGAATGTGTGTATTTGTTAAAATACAAGTATGAATTATTTGAAAGGTTCAAAGAATTCAGAAGTGAAACAAATTGACAATGTATTAAGATTCTTTGATTAGATCAAGGAATAAATACTTGTGAAATAAGTTTCTAGATCATCTTAAATGGTTTTCTCATAATGGACGCCTCCTGATAAACAATAATTGATTGATGTATTTGAATGAAAAATCGTACCTTGTTGGACATGGTGCGGTCCATAATGATTTTCTTGACATTCCAAAGATCCTTCAGGATAATGTCCAGAAATGTATCGCATATCACGAAAATGGTAACCTCAAAATCCCACCCCCAAGACTCCATAAAAGTTATGGATAGGGAGGATTATTAATCTTAAGTATGTTAAGATAAGGGGTTGTCCAACTTATGTGAAAAGGTTTCAAAGGATAAGTTTGGGGATGAATTTGACATGTCTGATTTGTGGGACATCCTAAAGTAAGTTTAGGACATATGTTCTATAATCCTACATAACAAAAGGTGTTTATCATAAACACCTTGCCTTCTAAGATAAAGGTGTTTATCATTAAAGGGGCTAGTGGGAGGATAATAGATCTTGAAGAGTTCAAGAACCACAAAACACTATAAGTCAAATAAGAGGAACCTGTAGATAGACCTATTGTACCACAACCGAATCGTAAGTCTGGAATAGTACCGAAGATACCTAGTAGGTATGGGTTCATCATGGATGATGATGATGAGGTACGCATCATAGAAGATGATGATCCAGAGTTACATACGATGAGGTAAGAGTTCTAGTGTGTACAAAAGGGACAGTGGGAGCGCCGTGACATTCCTAATATTATATGTTGATATACTACGGATAAGGAATGACATACCAATGCTACAATCAGTAAAGATAAAGTTGTCTAAACATTCCTCCATGAATGATTTGGAAGAGTATCTTAATTGGGGATATAAATCTATATAGATAGATTTAAGAGGATGCTCGACTTAACCCAAGGAACGTATATTCATTTGATGCTAAAGTCGTTTAGCATGGCAAACTCCAAGAGATGTCTCATGTCGATGAGCTATGGAGTGTATCTCTTAATAGTCCCCACAGACTCGAAAAAGAGAGGTCGCATGAGTAGTGACAATCATATGTATTTAATGAAATATACGAGACCTGATGTTGATCGGTCATATTCTGGAGAAGATCACTGTAAGACAGTGAAAAACATCTTAAAGTTCTTAACCGACACTAAGGATGTGAGCAAACATGGTGGGTCTGAATTAAAACTAGAGGGCTTTACAGACTCAAGTTTTTCGTACAGAGACTAAGACGATGAAAAAATCCACTTTAAGGTAAAGTGTTACCTTGAACAAGTGGTGTAGTGAATGGAAAGGTTCCAAACAAAGAAAGAGTTGTTGGTTTAGTGATAAAGACAAAGTATATAGCTATAAATGAAGTCGCAAGTTGATTGTTTGGATTATAAGTTCATTCTGAGAACTAGGAATAGTTCCCAAGTCTCATCTTGGATCTAAACATGTGTTGTGGCACTTTCATTTGATTATTAGAATCATTAAAAGATGGGAAATCACTATAGAGATAGTGGACTCTCATAAACAACATTACATATCCATTAACTAAAGCTTATCCAAATGCCAGGATAGTCGTCACTTAGAGAAGAAGAGTATGAGATAGATACCATGACGATTGGCTTTTAGTGCAAGTGGGAGATTGAAAGTAGTATGCATACAAGCCAATCATGTTTGATGATAAAGCATATACTTTGTAACAATCTTATTCATTTATTAATAAAAAGTATTAATTTATTAAAGGCTTTTAATTATCTACATGATCTTTGTTTTATAATATGTGATAAACCCATAGTTTTAAGCAATGCTTTTAGAATAATAATGATGATCATTCTAATGAGATCTAAATTCTTAGAAAGCTTAAAACTAAAATAGTTCCCAATCATTGGATTACTAAATTGGGGATTAGTGAATCCGGATAGATTGGTATATACGTTCTTTGCTCATTGGATGAGGATGATTGATCTCATGATCATTTGTGTGGAGACACTAAAGCAAGTATGTAGGTGCTTATTAGAGAATAAGTTCAATTGAACGTGGCTCGCTAAGGAATACCTAATGGAGTTTTATTTGCTGTCAATAGGAATTCTCAGAGTGATAGTAGTACAAGTAATCCTTGGACTTGAGATCATCATAGTATCTTGTGTATGATGAGTTATACTTTGACTTATTCCTTAAGACCCTTAGGGTATATCAAAGGTATGCTTGGGTATAATAAGTTGTACATGGAGATAATGTATGATCAATAAAGAATCTACCATTTCTAATAAAAGAAGAGAAATGTCCTATGTGATTCGATAAATGACAACCCAAAGAGTCCTTGGTTTAAGGCGTAATGAAATTAGAAAGGAGTTTCTAATTTGCATTATTTGAGTTGTGCATTTAAGGATCGAAATACATATAATTAAATAAAATAAGACTTGATGGTAATTCCATGTCTTATATTTAATTGGGACATTGTATGGTGGAAGGATTGAATTGTACAGTAATTATTTACTCAAAGGTTCTTTAATGATTAATGTTGAAATCTATATTATCCGGAAAGTCGTTGATCGCTTGTGGAGGCTTATCCCTATTGTAGAATAAATATTATTTAAATAAATTAATTGTTTAATTTATTTATTTAAATAAAATTAGAATTGTTCAAATTGATTTATTCACAACTTGGGTTTAATATGGAGAACCTAAAAGGGTCACACCATAAAAGGAAGAATAATTATTTAAGAAGTTAATGGCATAATCGTAATAATATGTTAAGTATATTTAATTTAATCTATGGTGATAGAATAAATTAAATAGCTTAATATTTATTATTTAATATTTTAGAAATATTAAATATAAATTAATAAGAGGAGTCTTATTAATATTATTACAATTATTATTATTTTAATTTCTAAAAGAGTTTAGGAATTAATTTAATATAAGTACTCTCATTTATTCCTAATTGGATTAGGAAGGAAAATTAGTTAAAGGAGTTTAATTAATTATCCCTAATAAGATTAGGGAGCTTAATTAATTAAAAGAATTTAATTAATTAAATAAAACCCAATTTCTTAATTGTTAAGGAGGGTTGCCCACATCAATAAATAAGAGGAGTCTTATTATGGGTGATATGAGTTGTTGACTTTTTCAACATACGACATAATTCCAATTGTTGGGAGAGTACCCTTTTCTATAGAGATAGGAAAAACTAGGGTTTGAGTCATAAACACCCATCTTCTTGAATTCCTATTCTTCCTTGGTGGATCACCTCTAGAGGCCAAACACATGGGTGGCTAACGTTGATCAAAGGAAGGAACCAAACCCGGTGGATTCAAGTTGAACGCGAAAAGGATTGGAGGTGAACTTGTACCTGAGGAAGCTCGATCTTCAAGGGTATGATTTTATTCTTTATCTTTTCGTTTAATTAATAATTATGCATAAAGGGTGATCCGGGTATATGGTTTGTAAATTTTTTAAACTCTGATTTTTACACGCTTCCGCATTATTTTTGCAATTTTGATTGCGTTCAAGAATATTACAAACCTAACACAATAACCCAAATAGCATTGATGCCTTGAGAAACCGTTGGAAGACTGTGACGCCCCCAAAATAGGTCCATTCCATCCAACCCATTCTGAGTCGCCAAATACATGGTACAGAAATAACTACAACTTTATTAATACATTTGTCGTGCAAAATACGACAACATATATACTGTGAGTTAAAATACAATTATTGTCTTCTAGACAATATCCACACGCAAATAAATCCTCATCACAATTATTGATACATTATTTTACAAAAATGGTGAGAACTACTAAACAACTCTTTCTAGAACTTTCATTCCATACCCCGACTAGTACTCGCTACATTCTCGCCTCCTGAGAAGAAAAATGGAACAACAAGGAAAAGGGTGAGCTCAACTAGCCCAGTAAAGAATATTATGACTAAGATAATATACAACAAATTATCGTTAGTCTTCAACAGAGAAAAATCTAATAGAATACAATAGACAACTAGTTTTAAATCAATCTTCGCAGCGGAAATAATAATTCATTAGAAGAGTTAAGTAGAGAATGCAAACTACTATCTTCTATATATGAATTTAAAAGTTCATCGTCGATATTTTATCATTTGTAACATCAATCAATATATATATCGGAATCAAATAATCATCTTTGCACCTACTGAGCCAAAGATATTCATCGACCGTCATGTTCATCTAAACACTGTTCATCTTTGCAATACGGGCCAAAGATATTAATCAGTCGGTCATGTTCATCTCAACACTTGTTCATCTTTGCACTACGGGCCAAATATATTTATCAAGAAATCATTCATCTTTGCACTACAGGCCAAAGATATTCAGTAATATCATCATTTAGGACTGAGGATGAAGAAAAATATTTTAAAAGAAACGAATCCAGTGAAACAAAAGAACAATTATTAAGGATTCGTATTTCAAACAATCTAAGTTCAAAAATACTTCATAAGTAATCAGAGTGGAGTAAAATTCAAGAATGATCAAAACATGGATACAATCAAAGCTAGTATCTAGAATAGATATTTTGGACAAAAAGAAGAAATTTCATTTTTAGGTGAATAGTGCCGTATTCGTGAATAGTTTCAGAGATATCGTGAATAAGGTCGTGATACGTGAATAAGAATCTCGACACCAAAAGATAGAAATTTCCCAAAAACATCATCACGCGTCATTAATAGTAACTCGTGAATAAGTAACTCATGAATAAGAACTTAACATGAAAAAGTTCCAAATTTGATAAAAATTTCCAACCAATATTTTAAGAAATGATATCAAGAAATAATATCATTTTTTTGAATAAAATAACATCCCTTACCTCGAAAGACAAGACTTTAGTTGAAACACAGGATATAAAGCTATGACTTGAACTTGCACAATATAGCAATACTCAAAGTATACTCAAAATACTCACAAGAATACGCTCGATAATATAGAGAGAGAGAAAACTTCAGTTTCTGGTGTGATTTTCAATTCTAACCTAAGCACCCTATTTATAAGAAATTGCTTAGAACACCAAAGTAGAAAATTTAATAAATTAAATATATATATATATATATATATATATCAAATTCATACGCCCACTTTAGAATTCAGATCCTAGCATTTCCCACATGCCACCTTCTAGAAAAGTAAGAAAAAAAACGTTTTTCATAAAATAAATAATTAAAACTTCCAAAAATCAATTATTTCGGAGCATCGGAACTTCAATAATTCATAATAAATAGCTCTTTTATCAGAAAATTCGAATCTCGCGTCTTATTATAGAAAATTCAATTCTCTACAACTTTGCAGAAGTAAGTTTTTCCAAATTCTAAACAGAAATTGACCGAAATCCACAAACGGACGATTTTACAGGCTATAATCAAATTTCGATCAATAATTGTGTCCACCAACACACAAAATATGTGTTAAACATTTAATGCCACAAAAATACTCTTCATCCTCATATACTCATATATCCCACATTCATTATAAAAATATCATTGTTAATATATTATTAAAATAATATATTTAAATGAATTATTTTATCAGAAAAAGATAAAATAATAATTTTTAACAATTGTCCCATTAAAAATTTTCTCCATCTATATCCACATAAAATCAATATTTTTCTCATCATATAAATCAATAATTAATTATTCACAAATAATATTACATAATCACAAAGATCGGCAACCAGCCGCTCCTGAGAAAGAGGGGCTTTCAATAAGGATCTCTCCTTACTGGCGCGCAATTAGGTGACTAAACCTCTCCTTAGACAGAACTTTCTAAACATTGCCAATAATGTTATCCAATAATATTACTCAGATAATATGAATTATTGCTCCGATAATGGAAAATACTGTGTAATGACAATTTATTTAAACAACAGTAATATAAAATATCAATGCAAAGAATTATTGAATCAATAAAATAAAAATCGAATAAGAATTACTATAACAATTATTGAGTAGTGCCTTCACGTAAGAATCAATAATTGGTGCAATACCGCGTGCATCGCTCAACAACGCCAGATTAGTGTGTTTTAACCACCGGGTATTCCAACAAGATTAATTCAGTAATAACTACGCCCGTTATTTATAAACAACTTATATTTGTCATTTTCTTCATCCAATCGCTTTTCGTTATGGGGCCCACAAAAGATGCGTCGTCAGTATTTAATATTCTCACGAAGCATTTAATATTCCACCACCAAACTAATATTCCTTTATAATAATGAATATTTTATAACCACTTGCTTATTCAAATATTTGCGTGATTTTACCCATAACTATCCATATTAATCAAATCAACCCTTACTATTTCAAAATAATAAATAGAGGAAAATAAATTTCATTTATTAATAATTTGGGGTCTTACAACCTCCCTCCTTATAAAATTTCGTCCTCGAAATCGACGACGTATTGTGTGTTTCAAAAGATGAGAATACCTCGCTTTCATTTCCATTTCCAACTCCCGTGTAATTTCTTCAATAGCATGGTTTCTCCACAAAACTTTAACTTGTGGTATAACCTCAGTACATAGGACATGTTCTTTCCTATCCAAGATCTTGACAGTACCTCCTCGACGTTAAGTCTTCTGGCTATATCTCGTCCGGTTCTAACTCAATGACGTGGTTCGGGTCGTCCACATATTTACGTAACATCGATACGTGAAAAACATTATGAACACGCGTCATACTTGGCGGTAAAACGAGTCTATAGGCCACAGTTCCTATTTGATCGAGAATTTCAAATGGATTAATAAATCGAAGGTTTGAGATTTCTCACCTCACCGATTCTCGCTTTTGAAATAACAACTTCTTCGCACCTCCTTCTTCAAATTCATCACCCGTGTGTAGCTTGAACAACTTTAACTTTATCGATTAAAGTCGATTATACTCAGATATCATCACGTGGGTACCTAGAGTTTTCATCTCCATCTCTATTATTTGTAAATTATACTGAAATGAGTCTTTGACAATATCGTACTCTGCATTTGTATACGATCATCTTCTACTCAACACGCCGCCTACCACGCTCGCTTTTCCAGGATGGCATGGTCGTAACATGTCTTTAAATGAGTCTCCTCTCGAGTTCTTCAAGCTCTTCCCACATTCCTTGCTCCATTCGAATTTTGTATCTCTACGAGTCAATTTTAAGTTAATGGAATAGCGATTCGAGAATATCCTTCAACGAATCTCCGATAATAACCAACTAAGCCTGAAAGCTACGATTTCGATTCATCGACTTAGGTTGTTCTCAATCGTGACTCATATCCCAACCTTGGATAAGACGTTACAATGACACTTATCGCTTTACTATCGCACTAATATGGTGTCCCCTACGAGAGTCCGCTTCGTGCATTCCACAAAGGAAGTCACCAGATAAAGGCTCAGTACCAAATTTATAGTTGAATTTTAACTCCTCAAGTTCAATAGAGCCATTCGATATGAGATTTTAGAAATGAGTTTTGTACCGGGTTCAAAGTCGATACAAAATTTAATATCGTGCTTTGGGAGTAAGCCAAGAAATTCTTCAGAAATACGTCAGAAAAATTAATAACAACAGAATATTATTCAAATCGACGTGTCTTTATTCAAATCCATAACATGGACTAAGAAAACTTGACATCCATAATAAACGAATGACTTCATGGCTTGATATGAAAATGTTTGACTACAATGGTTTGATTGCTTGAATTGAATAACAAAGTTGCTTAGGAATATGAAAACTAACAACCTTACGAAAGTAATCAATTTTGCATGATGAGTAGTTAACCTTAAAATCACATCAAAAGCAAATATCTCTATAGAAATAAGGTTAACAGTAATGTGATAGTGCTAACTCGAATCAAGCAAGATTTCTAAACAACGGATGTAATGAAAGTTTCTCCTAACGAGAGTCTCCATAAATAGGTCAAAGTCTAATTTCTCCGTAGTCAAGTTCAAACGCTGAGCGCAAGCAAAGAGAGATAAAAGAATGGGTAGAACCCAGTATCTAGTAAGGTATAAACTTCGCAAGAATTTATAATTAACTAACCCCGTGCTAACTTCGTTCGGGTTCTCGTGATTTTGACCGGCCACGACAAACGCCTTCCAAAACCGTTGACTTTGACTTTTTCGGGACATCCTTTTGAGTCACCATTCCCGCTTGACTGGTTTCGATACCGCATAATCTCGAGCGATATGTCCTTCTTTTCCACAATTATAGCATACCTTAAACTGCTCAGGGCGCCAATGATATGTCCCTCTTCCCAAGATTTGTAATATACGACCGGTGGTCTTTCTCCTCCTTGGAACGAGCCATACATGGTGCCGACGTCTTCACATGGTCGTTGTTGAATCTCCTCTTTTAAAACCTCTTCCCGACTCGCTTCTTCTATTTTTATGGCCACGATTACCACCGAGAGTGGTTACCGCTTTGTCCGTATTCTTCTTTCTCTCTTTGGTTATCGTTATTTCGATAATCGCTATCTTTGGTATGATCCTCGGTTATGGTCCCTCGGTTGAACGTATTTCGTTATCTCGCCTAACAACCGAGCCCTGCTGACAAACATCTCAATAGAGAGAAAAATTATTAGAAATGAGATATCGACGTATGTCGGGTTTCAAACCTCTCGTAAACATCTGCGCCATACGCTTCTCATTCTCCACCAAATGAGGTGCAAACTCGGATAACTCCGCGAACTTCGCTCAGATGGGACACCGCCATGTTATTCTCGCCCGGCCTAATAAACTCCACTTCCTTCATACGATTTAATACTTTCGTGGAAGTACTTGTCATTGAACTGCTTTCAAAAACATCTCCCATGACATGCCGAAAAGTAAATGGATGGGTACGCTTCACGATTCCCACCAAGAATCCGCCTCACACGGAACATAAAAGTAGCGAATGGAACTTTTTGTTCCTCCGCATCCCAAGACATCGAATATCTTGGTAATTTGTTTGACCCACGTCTCCGCCTTTAATCGGATCCGCTTCCCTGAATTCGTGGTCCCAACTCTTGAATCGCTTGGGTCGTGACCACCCGTGAATTGCTATCATTTCTCCTCAGTATTTTGAACACGAAGTCTCTCCTCGTCGATTTTGCATGAATAATCAAAAAAATTCTAAACATCCCCTGTTCATCATCCGCAATGGTGTTGTTCACAGGAGGTACATTGCCCACTGTTGCACGCTCTCCTCGCTGGTAATTTACAGCATCTCCACGGCCTCATTTACTCCATCGTTAATATTCTCAACGACATTCTCAAATACCGTCATAAAACAAGGGTTAATTAAGGAAATCAATATATCACATAATATCCCTATATACTTAACCAACTAACAAATAAGCTTAGGTAGGACACACTAGCGAAGGATTTACTCGTCTCTCCCTCCTAGTTCTATTCCCCGATCTCCGCCAGAGATCATATCCCTAAGCTCGATGCCAACCGTGGACGCCCCAAAATAGGTCCATTCCATCCAACCCATTTCGAGTCGCCAAATATATGGTACGTAAATAACTACAACTTTATTAATACATTTGTCGGGCAAAATACACATAAATATATATATCAGTGAGTTTAAATACAATTATTGTCTTCTAGACAATATCCATACATAAATAAATCTCCATCACAATTATTGATACATTATTTTACAAAAATGGTGAAGAATACTAAACAACTTTTTCTAGAACCTTCATTCCATACCCGACTAAGTACTCGCTACATTCTCGCCTCCCGAGAAGAAAAATGGAACAACAAGGAAAAGGGTGAGCTCAACTAGCCCAAAGAAAGAATATTATGACTAAGATAATATACAACAAATTATCGTTAGTCTTCAACATGAGGAAAAATCTAATAGAATACAATAGACAAACCAGTTTTAAATCAATTTGCAATGAAATAATAATTCATTAGAAGAGTTAAGTAGAGAATGCAAACTACTATCTTCTATATATGAATTTAAAAGTTCATCGTCGATATTTTATCCCCGTAACATCAATCAATATATATCCGAATCAAATATTCATCTTTGCACTATGTGCCAAAGATATTCATCATTGGTCATGTTCATCTAAACACCGTTCATCATTTGCACTTGAGGCAAAGATATTAATCGATCATCATGTTCATCTCAACACTGCTCATCTTTTGCACTACGGGCCAAAGATATTCATCAAGAAATCATTCATCTTTGCACTACAGCCAAAGATATTCAAGAATATCATCATTTAGACCGAGGATGATGAAAAATATTTTAAAGGAAACGAATCCAATGAAACAAAAGAACAATTATTAAGGATTCGTATTTTAAACAATCCAAGTTCAAAAATACTTCATAAGTAATCGAGTGGAGTAAAATTCAAGAATGATCAAAACATGGATACAATCAAAGCTAGTATCCGTAATAGATATTTTGGACAAAAAGAAGAAATTTCATTTTTCGATGAATAGTGCCGATTCGTGAATAGTGTCAGATATCGTGAATAGTCTTGATACGTGAATAGTAACTCGACACCAAAAGATAGAAATTTCCAAAAAAAACATCATCACGCTTCGTGAATAGTACTCGTGAATAGTAACTCGTGAATAAGAATACTAGTAACTCATGAATAGTAACCCGAACATGAAAAAGTTCCAAATTTGATAAAATTTCCAACCAATATTTTCAAGATAATGACATTGAAGAAATAATATCATTTTGAATAAAATAACATCCCTTACCTCGAAAGACAAGATTTCTAGTTGAAACACGGATATAGGCTATGACTTGAACTTGCACCGTATAACAATACTCAAAGTATACTCAAAATACTCACAAGAATACGCCGATAATATAGAGAGAAAACTTCATTTACGGTGTGATTTTCAATTCTAACCTAAGCACCCTATTTATAGGAAATTGCTTAGAACACCAAAGTAGAAAATTTAATAAATATATATATATATATATATATATATATATATATATCAAATTCATCGCCTACTTTAGAATTAAGCTCCTAGCATTTCACATGCCACCTTCTAGAAAAGTAAGAAAAAAACGTTTTTCATAAAATAAATAATTAAAACTTCAAAAATCAATTATTTTGAGCTTTGAACTTTAATAATTCATAATAAATAGCCCTTTTATCAGAAAATTCGAATCTCGCGACTTTTTATAGGAAATTCAATTCTCTACAACTTTGCAGAAGAAAGTTTTTCCAAATTCTAGACAGAAATTGACCGAAATCCATAAACAGGCGATTTTTGTGCTATAATCAAATTTCGATCAATAATTGTGTCCACCAACACACACAAAATATGTGTTAAACATTTAATGCCACAAAATACTCTTCATCCTCATATACTCATATATCCCACATTCATTATAAAATATCACCGTTAATATATTATTAAAATAATATATTTAAATGAATTATTTTATCAGAAAAAGATAAAATATTAATTTTCAACAATTGTCCCATTAAAAATTTTCTCCATCTATATCCACATAAAATTAATATTTTCCTCATCATATAAATCAATAATTAATTATTCACAAATAATATTATTGAATCACAGTATTGGCAACCAGGCCGTTCCCAGGAAAGAGGGGGCTTTCCAATAAGGATCTCTTCTTACTGGCGCGCAATTAGGTGACCAAACCTCTCCTTAGACAGAACTTTCTAGACATTGCCAATAATGTTATCCAATAATATTATTCAGATAATATGAATTATTTCTCCGATAATGGAAAATACTGTGTAATGACAATTTATTTAAACAATAGTAATATAAAATATCAATGCAACAATTATTGAATCAATAAAATAAAATACTGAACAGTAATTACTATAACAATTATTGAGTAGTGCCTTCTTATGTAAGAATCAATAATTGGTGCAATACCGCATGCGTCTTCTTGCTCAACAACGCTGTATTAGTGTGTTTTAACCAACGGGTATTCCAACAAAGATAATTCAGAATAACTACGCCGTTATTTATAAACAACTTATATTTGTCGTTTTCTTCATCCAATCGCTTTCAGTTATGGGGCCCACAAAAGACCGCATACTTGCCGTAAGAATATTCTGACGATAAAGCATTTAATATTCCACGACTAAACGAATATTCCAAACAATAATGAATATTTTATAACCACTGCTTATTCAAATATTTACGTATTTTACCCATAACTATCCACATTAATCAAATCAACCCTTACTATTTTAAAATAATAAATAGAGGAAAATAAATTTCATTTATTAATAATTTGGGGTCTTACAATGACCCGTAACGAAATCCATGGTAATGTGTTCCCGCTTCCATTTCGGAATCTCAAGTGGTTGCAACGGACCCTTAAGTACTAGATGCTCGCCTTTACACGCGTTGACAAGTTAAACACATTGAGATAAATTTTGCAATCTCTCTCTTCATATTGTTCCACCAAAATATATGTAGAAGATCACGATACATTTTGGTACTTCTAGATGGATTGCAAATGGTGTATTGTGTGCCTCCATCATAATCTTGTACTTTAAATCGAGTCGTTAGGGACACAAAGTCCGAGTGGACTCAAGTATTCCTTCTTCATCAATTCTCGCTCACGGAATAGCACCTTCTTGTACTTTCTTCATACGCATCGACGCCCGGTCGGTGGCTTGAGCAACCTTAACTTTTTCTTTTAAAGTTGGCTCTGTCGCGTATACTTGACATCATCGCACTCATTCCTGATATGATCTTTCTACTCAAACGCGTCTACCTACCACGTTCGCTTTTCGGGATGGTATTGAATAGTGTGGTCGTAGTCTTTCAATATTTGGAGCCAACGTCATTGCCGCATGTTGAGTTCTTTTTGAGTGAAGAAATATTTAAGGCTTTTATGGTGCGAATATATCTCCACTTTCTACCCATATAGATAGTGCCTCCATATCTTTTAGCAAAACGATTATTTGCTAACTCTAGATCATGAGTAGGATAATTCCTCTCATACTCTTTAAGTTGTCATGAGGCATAAAGCTATGACTTTCCCACGTTGCATGAGAACACATCCTAACCCTTTGCCCAAAGCATCGTTTGAGATAACAAATCCAATCGAACCGGATGGTATTGTTAGAACAGTGCCAAAATGAGTCTCCTCTTGAGCTCGTGGAAACTCTTCTCGCATTCCTCGCTCGCATCCATGCAATTTTGTATCCTTCCGAAGAGTTAGTGGGTTAATGGAGTAGCGATTCGAGAAAACCCTTCCACGAATCTCGATAATAACCAACTAAGCCCAAAAGCTACGTCTCCATTCATCGACTTGGTTGCTCCCAACTTTGTATTGCTTCAATCTTCGCCGGATCAACAGATACTCCATGTTTCGACACCATGTGCCCAAGGAATGCTACTTCCTCAAGCCAGAACTCGCATTTCTTCAATTTGGCATATAGTTGGTTTTCATGAAGCCTTTGGAGTACCAGCTTCAAATGGTGCTCATGATCTTCACGGCTTTTGGAATATATGAGGATGTCATCAATAAAGACAACAACGAATTGATCCAAATATTCCTTAAATAATCGATTCATCATATCCATGAAAGTCGCAGGAGCATTAGTCAATCCGAAAGACATGACTAAGAATTCATAATGTGACGCCCCCAAAATAGGTATACATCACCTATTCCGAGTTGTCAATACATGATGTACGTAAACAACTACAACTTTATTATTACAACAAGAAACTGTGAGTTTGAATACAAATATTATCTTCAGACAATATCTATACTCAAATAAATCCTCATCACATTTATTGATACATTATTTTACAAAATGGTGAGGACTACTAAACAATCCTTTCTAAAACCTTCATTCCATACCCCGACTGCATCACTCATTTATATTCTCGCCTCCCGAGAAAAAATGGAACAAAAAGGAAAAGGGTGAGCTCAACTAGCTCAAGAAAGAATATTATGACTAAGATAATATACAACAAATTATCGTTAATCTTCAACAGGGAAAAATCTAATAGAATACAATAGACAACAAATTTTAAATCAATATTCGCAATGAAATAATAATTCATTAGAAGAGTTAAGTAGAGAATGCAAACTACTATCTTCTATGTATGAATTTAAAAGTTCATCATCTATCTTTTATCCCGTAACATCAATCAATATACATCTCGAATCAAATATTCATCTTTGCACTACACTGCCAAAGATATTCATCACCGGGTCATGTTCATTTAAACACTGTTCATCTTTGCACTACGGCCAAAGATATTCTTTGAAATCATTCATCTTTTGCACTACAGCCAAAGATATTCTTAAGAATTCATTCATCTTTGCACTCTGAGCCAAAGATATTCCATAATATCATCATTTAAAAGCGAGGATGATGAAAAATATTTTTTTAAAGAAACGAATCCAAATGAAACAAAATGACAAGGATTAAGGATTAAGGATTCGTACTTGGTTTTATCCACGCCCAAAAATACCTCAAAAATAATCATAGTGGTGTAAAATTCAAGAATGATCAAAACATGGATACAATCGAGTTAGTATCCGAATAGATGTTTTAGACGAAAAGAAGAAATTTTATTTTTCTATTGAATAGTACCATAGTATCGTGAATAGTCAGATATCGTGAATAGTGCCGTATATCGTGAATAGTAACTCCGACACCAAAAGATAGAAATTCCACAAAAACATTTCACGCTTCATGAATAGTACTCATGAATAAGTAACTTCGTGAATAAGTAACTCATGAATAAGAATCGTGAATAGTAACTCATGAATAAGAACCCATGAATAAGTAACCCGACATGAAAAAGTTCCAAATTTGATAAAAACTTGATCAATATTTCAAAGATAATGATATTGAAGAAATAATATCATTCTGAAAAAAAAATAATATCCCTTACCTCGAAAGATCATCTTACAAATAAAACACAGGATATAAAGCTATGACTTGGACTTGCAATCAGTATAGCAATACTCAAAGTATACTCAAAATACTCACAAGAATACGCTTCGATAATATAGAGAGAGAAAACTTGATTTACGGTGTGATTTTCAATTCTACCTAAAGACCCTATTTATAGGAAATTGCTTAGAACACCAAAGCAGTAAAATTTAATAAAATATATTATAATTAAACAAATTCAAGCCCACCTTAGACCAACTGAATTCAGCACATTTGTATCACATGTGGGATTGCAAAAAATGTTTTTCTTAAATAAAACAATTAAAACTTCCAAAAATTAATTATTTCGAACTTGAGCTTCAATAATTCATAATAAATAGCCCTTTCATCAGAAAATTCGAATCTCATGAGTTTTTATAGGAAATTCAATTCTCTACAACTTTGCAGAAGAAAGTTTTTCCAAATTTCAAGCAGAAATCGATCGAAATCCACAAACCAGGCGATTTTACAAAGTTATAATCAAATTTCGATCAATAAATGGGGTCCACCGACATGTTTAACATGTTTTAAACATTTATTGCAACAAAAATACTCTTCCTCCTCTTATACTCATATATCCCCCATTCGTTGTAAAAATATCACCGTTAATATATTATTAAAATAATATATTTAAATAAATTATTTTATCGAGAAAAAGATAAAATATTAATTTTCAACAATTGTCATTTTAAAATTTTCTCCATCTATATCCACATAAAATCAATATTTTCCTCATCATATAAATCAATAATTAATTATTCACAAATAATATTACGAGAATCACAATATTGACAACCAGGCGGTTCAGGAAGAGGGGCTTTCAATAAGAATTTCTTCTTCTTGGTAGCCTTTAATTAGGTGACCAAACCTCTCCTTATGTAACTTTCTAGACATTGCCAATAATGTTATCTAATAATATTATTCAGATAATATGAATTATTGCTTCGATAATGAAAAATCTTGTGTAATGACAATTATTGAAACAACAAGAATATAAAATATCAACGCGAGAATTATTAACTCAATAAAATCTTTGAACAAGAATTATCGTAACCATTATTGAGTAGTGCCTTCTTCACGTAAGAATCAATAATTGGTGCAATACCGTGTGCTTCTTGTTCAACAACGCGTATTAGTGTGTTTTTAACCACGGGTATTCCAAATGATATTAGCAAGCAACAACTACACCATTATTTTTTTTAAACAACTTATATTTGTCGTTTTCTTCATCCAATCGCTTTCCATTATGGGGGCCCACACATGGGCTGCTTGCCGTCGCATACGAATATTCCCGATAAAGATGCGAATATTCCACGACCAAATGAATATTCCCCACGATAATGAATATTTTATAACCACTTGCTTATTTTGAAATATTTGCGTATTTAACCCTTAACTATCCTCATTAATCAAATCAACCCTTACTATTTCAAAATAATAAATAAAGGAAATTCCTTTTTATTTAAAAATTTCGGTCTTACACATAATGCCGTCATAGAGTTCTAAAGGTCTTTGGAATATCCTCGATTCTAATCTTCATTTGATGATATCCGTAAGCGAAGATCGATCTTTGAAAAAATTGTGCCTTCGAATTGGTCAAACAAGTCATCAATACGAGGTAGAGGATACCTATTCTTGATGGTGACATGGTTCAATTCCAGATAATCAATACAAAGTCGCATACTCCCATCTTTCTTCTTTACGAATAAAACAGATCACCCCAAGGAGATGTCTTGGGACGAATGAAACCGATGTCCAACAATTCTCGTAGTTGGACCTTTAACTCTCGAAGTTCAATAGAGCCATTCGATATGGGGTTTTAGAAATGGGCTTTGTACCGGGTTCAAGATCAATAAAGAATTCAACTTCACGTTCGGGGTAGACCGGAAGTTCTTCAGAAATACGTCGGAAAGTCAATAACAACAGGAATATTATTCAAATTTGACGTGTCTTTATTCAAATCCATAACATGGGCTAAGAAAGCTTGACATCCGCTTTTCAATAAACGAATAGCTTTATGATTAGATATATGGTGATTGATTTTAATGGTTTAGTTGCTTGAATTGCATACAACAGTTGGTTAGGAATATGAAAACTAACAACCTTACGAAAACAATCAATTTTGGCATGATGAGTAGTTAACCAATCAATCCCTAAAATCACATCAAAAGCAAGTATCTTTAAAGAGATAAGGTCAACAGTAAGGTGATGGTGCCAACTTGAATCAAACAAGATTTATAAGCAGTGGATGTGATGAAAGTTTCTCCCAATGGAGTTTCCACGAGATAGGTTAAAATCTAATTTCTCTCGAGTCAAGTTTAAACGTTGAGCACAAGCGAGGAGAGATAAATGAATGGGTAGCCAATAGGTATCAAGTAAGGTATAAACTTCGCAAGAATTTATAAATAGCTTACCGTGATCACCTCGTTTGGGTTCCTCGCATTTTGACCGATCACAACAAACGCTCTTCCAGAACCGATTGACTTTGGCTTTTCAGGGGACGGTCTTTTGAGTCACCATCCCTCATTGAACTAGGTTTCGCTATCGCATAATCTCGAGCGATATGTCCTTCATTTCCATAATTATAGCATACCTTGAACTGTTGTGGGCGGTTTGGAACGATATGTCCCTCTTTCCCGCATTTATAGCATATAATGGGTGGTCGTTCTCCTCCCTTAGAACCCGATTCCACGCAAAGACTGTCGTCTTCATACGGTCGTTGTTAAATCTCCTCTTTTAAAATCTCCTCCTCGACTCGCTTCTTCTATTTTCATGGCCATGATTACCACCAGAGTGGTTACCATTTTTGTCCGTCTGTTTCTTTCTCCGTGGTTATCGTTATTACATTGATCGCTATATCTCGGTATGATCCTCGGTTATGGTCCTCGGTTGAACATACTACGTTATCTCGCCTAACAATTGAGCCACGTTAACAACATCTGAATAGAGAGAAAATTTATGAGAAATGAGATATTGTCGTATGCCGGGTTTCAAACCTCTCGAAACATCCGCCATACGTTCCTCATTCTCCACCAAATGAGGTGCAAACACGGATAACTCTCGCAAACTTTGCCTCGTCTTTGAGACACCATCATGTTGTTTTGTTTTAATCGATGAACTCCACTTCCTTCATATAGACGAACACTTTTTCGGAAAGTATTTGTCATTAAATAGTTCTCCAAATGTCTCCCAAGACATCTTTGAATGTATTTGGATGGGTACGCTTCACGGAGACTCCCACAAAGGTCCGCCTCACCACGGAACATAAAGGTGGCGAATGGAACATACGTTCCTCCGTGCATCCCAAGACATCGAATATCTTGGTAATTTGCTTGACCCATGTTTCCGCCATGAAGCGGATCCGGCTTTCCCTTAAATTCGGTGGTCCCAACTCTTTGAATCGCTTGGTTTGTGACAACCCGTGAATTGCTATCATTTCTCTCCTGTATTTTGAACACGAGTCTCCTCGTCGATTTTGCATGAATCGCAAAAGCTTCTAAACATCCCTCGTTCATCATCTCGCTCGGTGGTGTTGTTCACGGGGAGGAACATTGCCCGACTGTTACACGTTCTCCTCGTTGTGTGAGTACAAAGCGTCTCCACGGTCTCATTTCCATTGTTAATATTCTCGGTCGACATTCTCAAATCTTGTTATAAAACAAGGGTTAATTAAGAAATCAATATATCACATAATATCCCTATATCTTGACCAACTAACAAATAAGCTTAGGTAGGACACACTAGTGAAAGGATTTACTCGTCTCTCCCCTCCTAGTTCTATTCCCCGATCTCGCTTGGAGATCATATCCCTAAGCTCGATACCAATGTGAAGCCCCCCAAAATAGGTATACATCACCCATTCTCGAGTTGTCAATACATGGATACGAAATAACTACAACTTTATTATTACAACATATAAAGCGTGAGTTTAAATACGAGATATTGCCATCTAGACAATATTCACACGTAAAAAATCCTATCATAATTATTGATACATTATTTTACAAAATGGTGAGGACTACTAAACAACTCTCTCTAGAACCTTCATTCCATACCCCGACTAGTAGTACTCGCTACATTCTCGCCTCCCGAGAAGAAAAATGGAACAACAAGGAAAGGGTGAGCTCAACTAGCCCAAGAAAGAATATTATGACTAAGATAATATACAACAAATTATCGTTAGTCTTCAACAGGGAAAAATCTAATAGAATACTGATAGACAACAAGTTTTAAATTAATATTCAAGCAATGAAATAATAATTCATTAGAAGAGTTAAGTAGAGAATGCAAACTACTATCTTCTATACATGAATTTAAAAGTTCATCGCCTATATTTTATCCCCGTAACATCAATTAATATACATCCGGAATCAAATATTCATCTGCACTACTCTGGCCAAAGATATTCATCGATTGGTCATGTTTCATATAAACACTGCTCATCTTTGCACTACTGGGCCAAAGATATTCATCAAAAATCATTCATCTTTGCACTACTGTGCCAAAGATATTCAATAATATCATCATTTAAGATGAAGATGATGAAAATATTTTAAAAAACGAATCCGTTGAAACAAAATGACAAGGATTAAGGATTAAGGATTCGTACTTTGTTTTATCCATGTCCAAAAATACCTCAAAAATAATCATAGTGGTGTAAAATTCAAGAATGATCAAAACATGGATACAATCAAAGCTAGTATCCATAATAGATATTTTGACGAAAAAGAAAATTTTCATTTTCAATGAATAGTGCAGTATTCGTGAATGAAAGATCAGTATATCGTGAATAAGGTCGATACGTGAATAGTAACTCAACACCAAAAGTTCCAAATTTGATAAAACTTCAGATCAATATTTCAAAGATAATGATATTGAAGAAATAATATCATTACTGAAAAAAATATCCCTTACCTCGAAAGATCAAGATCTTTAAATTGAAACACCTAATATAGGCTATGACTTGAACTTGCACCGAGTATAGCAATACTCAAAGTATACTCAACATACTCACAAGAATACGCTCGATAATATAGAGAGAGAAAACTTGCTTTACGGTGTGATTTTCAATTCTAACCTAAGCACCTATTTATAGGAAAATGCTTAGAAACACCAAAGTAGAAAATTTAATATAATAATAATATATATATACAAATTTGTCTACGCACCTAGAACCATCTGAATTCAGCAACTTGCATGTGTTTAATGAGGCTAACCAAACACAAAAACGTTTTTGTTAATTAAAACAATTAAAACTTCCAAAAATCAATTATTTTGAACTTGAACTTAAATAATTCATAATAAATAGCTCTTTTATCAGAAAAATTCAAAACTCAAGAATTTCCATAGGAAATTCCATTATCTACACAACTTTGAGTAGGAAGTTTTTCCAAATTTCAAACGAAATTGACAAGAAATCCATAAGCGGGAGATTTTACAACAGTTATAATCAAATTTCGATCAATAAATGGGGTCCACCAAACATGTTTAACATGTTTTAAACATTTATTGCAGCAAAAATACTCTTTTCTCCTCGTATACTCATATATCCCCATTCGTTGTAAAAATATCACCATTATTATATTATTAAAATATAATAATATATTTAAATGAATTATTTTATCGAGAAAAAGATAAAATTTCAATTTTCAACAATTGTCACATTAAAATTTTCTCCATCTATATCCACATAAAATTAATATTTTCCTCATCATATGAATCAATAATTAATTATTCACAAATAATATTACTGTAATCACAATATCGATGACTGTGCGGTTCCTGGGAAAGGGGCTTTCAACAAGAATTTCTCCTCATCTGGCGCCGCAATTAGGTGACCAAACCTCTCCTTAGACAGTAACTTTCTAGACATTGCCAATAATGTTATCTAATAATATTATTGAGATAATATGAATTATTGCATCGATAATGAAAAATACTATGTAATGACAATTATTGAAACAATGAAGAATATAAAATATCAACGCAAACAATTATTAAATTAATAAAATCTTTGAGCAAATAATTATCGTAACCATTATTAAGTAGTGCCTTCTTACGTAAGAATCAATAATTGTGCGATACCACGTCTTCTTTGTGTTTTAACCACCAAAGTATTTTAAATTAATAATCTGAATAACCTATTTCGTTATTTTTAAACAACTTATATTTGTCGTTTTCTTCATCCAATCGCTTTCCGTTATGGGGCCCACAAAAGACTGCGCCGTCGTACGAATATTCCCCGACAATACGAATATTCCACGACCAAACGAATATTCCCCAACAATAATGAATATTTTATAACCACTTGCTTATTCGAAATATTTGAGTATTTTACCCATAACTATCCACATTAATCAAATCAACCTTTACTATTTCAAAATAATAAATAGAGGAAAATAAATTTCATTTATTAATAATTTGGGGTCTTACAACCACATTCGCCATCCATTCCGGGTAATCAATTTCATAGATGAAGTCAGCAGCTAACAGCTTTGCAATATCCTCATCAATGATCTTACGTCATCTCGGTGCAAAGATCCGCCTTTTCTCGCCGAACCGCTTCTTCGAGGGATCTACATCTAATATGTGCTCAGCTATCTTTCGGCTAACTCTAAGCATGTCTTGTGGTTCCCATGCAAAAATATCCGCATAGCAGCGAAGGAGCTCCATGAGGTTTGTCCGAAGAGGTTCTGGCAGACCCGAACCAATCTTTACTATCTTTTCTGGCTTTCCAAGGACTAGCTCGATCTCTTACATCTCCCGCAGAATTACCAATGGCTCCGAGTCGCTTTCGGTGAAGGGCTCGATCTCAATTGCCATGGTTTGTTTTCATTTGGTGACCCCACTCAGGAAGAAATAACCACATTTCTATAACATCGTCGGGCCGGATCTAAGTCCCCCGCCACTTCTCAGGCTCACGTGCCGTGGGGAACTTGATTTTGAAGTGAGGATGGTTACCGTTTGAGAAGCTGTCGGTGTAGGCCTTCCCAATATTGCGTTGTAAGCTGAATCTACATGCACAACATAAAATTTACATATTATTTCTACCTGTTGAGGAGCTGTGCCGAAGATTACTGGGAGCTCGATGGTGCCTGCAACTCTAACCGGATCATTGCTAAAGCCATATAAAGGATGTGACGCCCCCAAAATAGGTATACATCACCCATTCTGAGTTGTCAATACATGGTACAGAAACAACTACAAATTTATTATTACAATATATAAACTGTGAGTTTAAATACAGATATTGCCATCTAGACAATATCCACACACAAATAAATCTCCATCATAATTATTGATACATTATTTTACAAAAATGGTGAGGACTACTAAACAACTCTCTCTAGAACCTTCATTCAATACCCCGACTAGTACTCATGCCACATTCTCGCCTCACGAGAAGAAAATGGAACAACAAGGAAAAGGGTGAGCTCAACTAGCCCGGTAAAGAATATTATGACTAAGATAATATACAACAAATTATCGTTAGTCAAACAGGAAAAATCTAATAGAATACAATAGACAACAAGTTTTAAATCAATATTCGCATGAAATAATAATTCATTAGAAAAGTTAAGTAGAGAATGCAAACAACTATCTTCTATGTATGAATTTAAAATTTCATCGCTCATCTTTTATCCCCTGTAACATCAATCAATATACATACGGAATCAAATATTCATCTTTGCCACTACGGGCCAAAGATATTCATCGATTAGTCATGTTCATCTAAACACTGCTCATCTTTGCACCACGGGCCAAAGATATTCATCGAAATCATTCATCTTCGCACTACTGGGCCAAAGATATTCAATAATATCATCATTTAAGGCGAGGATGATGAAACATATTTTTAAAGAAAGCGAATCCGATTGAAACAAAATGACAAGGATTAAGGATTAAGGATTAGTACTTTGTTTTATCCATGTCCAAAAATACCTCAAAAATAATCATAGTGGTGTAAAATTTAAGAATGATCAAAACATGGATACAATCAAAGCTAGTATCCACAATAGATATTTTGGGACGAAAAGGAAAATTTTCATTTTTAGATGAATAGTCTTGCCGTGATTCGTGAATAGTGTATGATATCGTGAATAGTCTTTAGTATCGTGAACAAATAACTCCGACACCAAAAGTTCTAAATTTGATAAAAACTTCAGATCAATATTTCAGCATAATGATATTGAAGAAATAATATCATTACGAAAAAAAAAAATCCCTTACCTCATAAAGACAGTACTTCTAGTTGAAACACCAGATATAGGCTATGACTTGAACTTGCACCGTATAGCAATACTCAAAATACTTACAAGAATACACTCGATAATATAGAGAGAGAAAACTTCAGTTTCTGGTGTGATTTTCAATTCTAACCTAAGCACCCTATTTATAAAAAAATGCTTAGAACACCAAAGTAGAAAAATTTATTAAAATATAATATATATATATATATATATATATATATATATAATCTTCACGCACACCTTTGAATATGAAATTCAGCAATTGAATACATGCCTCACACATGCAAAAAACGTTTTTTGTAAAAAAAAATATTTAAAACTTCAAAAATTAATTATTTTGGAGCTTCAAAACTTCAATAATTCATAATAAATAGCCCTTTTGTCAGAAAATTCGAATCTCGCAAATTTTTATAGGAAATTCAATTCTCTACAACTTTATAGAAGAAAGTTTTTCCAAATTCCAAATAGAAATTGACCGAAATCCACAAATGAGCGATTTTACAAGCTATAATCAAATTTCAGTCAATAAATGGGGTCCACCGACATGTTTAACATGTTTTAAACATTTATTGCAACAAAAATACTCTTCCTCCTCGTATATTCATATATCCCACATTCATTTGTAAAAATATCACCATTATTATATTATTAAAATATAATAATATATTTAAATGAATTATTTTATCGAAAAGATAAAATTTCAATTTTCAACAATTGTCACATTAAAATTTTCTCCATCTATATCCACATAAAATCAATATTTTCCTCATCATATGAATCAATAATTAATTATTCACAAATAATATTCTGAGAATCACAATATTGACAAACCGAGGCGGTTCCTCAGAGAGGGGCTTTCAATAAGAATTTCTCTCACTCTTGGCTGCCAGCAATTAGGTGACCAAACCTCTCCTTAGATGCGAACTTTCTAGACATTGCCTATAATGTTATCTAATAATATTATTAGGATAATATGAATTATTGCATCGATAATGAAAAAATTGTGTAATGACAATTATTGAAACAACAAAGAATATAAAATATCAACGCAACAATTATTAAATTAATAAAATCTTTGAGCAAATAATTACTGTAACCATTATTAAGTAGTGCCTTCTTACGTAAGAATCAATAATTGGTGCAATACCGTAGTAATAACGCTTGTGTTTTAACCACCAGAGTATTTTAACAAGATAATAGCGGTAATAACTACGTAGTTATTTTTAAACAACTTATATTTGTCGTTTTCTTCATCCAATCGCTTTCAAGTTATGGGGCCCACAAAAAGATCTGCATAAATCGCGAATATTCCCACGGCAAAGAATATTCCACGACCAAACGAATATTCCCCGACAACAATGAATATTTTATAACCACTTGCTTATTTTAAAATATTTGTGTATTTTACTTATAACTATCCACATTAATCAAATCAACCCGTACTATTTCAAAATAATAAACAGAGAAAATTAAATTTCATTAATAATAAGTTGGGGTCTTACAAAGGAGCCTCCTGCCCGACCTCCATCTTCCGCCCATCAAGATGCATCCTCTGATAAGCATGGGCATATAAAACGTCTACAGAAGACCCGTTGTCTATCATCATGCACTTCACATCTACCGAACCCACTGTATTTGTGATCACCAATGCCCCTCATGCGGCTCGATAGGCTCAAGGATAATCGATCGGTGAAAGAAATAATAATCCACGAAAAAGGTCTCGGCCTTGGGAGCACCGCATACGGACATGGCCAAGAATCCAGATATCCTCTCTTCTTCCCTACCAACTTTCCTCGCCGTCGTCCGCCGGTTATTACATCAACGATGTGCCTTGGCGAAGGTCATTGGAATACTTTGGGCGGTAGGACCGTTTGAGCAGATCTCGAAAGACGATCAAGATTTTGTTGACCTTGTTGGTCCCTCCCAAACCACGTGCATCTTAAACCAAAGAAACCGTTTTGAATCTTCCTCTCTACGAAATCTTTCAAAATGCAACATTCATTAGTATCGTGACCAGCGGCTTGATGGTAGCCACAATATTTTCGGGTATTGCCCTGCCCTGACTTGATGTGGTCACGAGGTGGCTCATAGAATGGCTGGTTCCTGATCTGGTCCAAAATCACCGACCTATCCGTGTTCAGCTTGGTGTAGACCTTATTCACCTTCGAGGCGGATGCAGGTGGACGACTACTCCTCTGTCGCCATGAGTTATTGAACTTCTTCGAACTGCCCTCTGGCCGATCATTATATCCTCCCCCCTTTCTCTGATCGCCATCTGCCTTAGGATCATCTGCATCCTTTAACTGGTCCGAAGAAGGACGTTTCAGGCTATTCATAGCCTCCTCTATAATAATATATCCTTCTGCTTTGTCAAAAGCTTCTGCCAGGCTCTTCGGATGGTTGAACATCAACTTCTTCACCAACTTCTTGGACTTTACCAGATCTAGCCCATTCTGAAACAAACCTACGGCCTGGAGATCATTGAGGTCGGACACGACCAATCGCTTCTCGAACCTCTTCACATATTGACCCCAAGGACTCGTTGGTGAACCTATCGGACTGTCTTTATTGAATCGGGGAAGCCTCTCTCCTTCGATTGCTCCCAAAGCGGGCATGGAACTTATCAAAGCTTCGGTCAAGAGGAAATTGAATCGACCAAGAAAGTCCTCATCCACCGCCTCGCATCTTTCCTCAATGTCGTAACAAATGTGTGGCACTTGGCAAAACATCGGTGAAATCATAATAATCCATGAAGTTTAAAATCGACGCTTTGGTATGGTAGTAAGGGTCCCCGGACCCATCGTAACTCTCCATACGAGGCAACTTCTTGGTGATATTTTTACAATGAATGTGGGATATATGAGTATATGTGGAGGAGGAGTATTTTTGTTACCAAAAATATTTAAAGCATGTTTTATGTGTCGGTGGACCCCATTTCTTGACTGAAATTTGATTATAGCCTATAAAATCGCCTGTTTGTGGATTTCGGTCAATTTCTGTTTGGAATTTAGAAAAACTTTCTTCTGTAAAGTTGTAGAGAATTTAATTTCCTATAAAAACTCGTGAGATTCGAATTTTTTGATAAAAGGGCTATTTATTATGAATTATTGAAGTTTTGAGTTCCAAAATAATTAATTTTAGAAGTATAAAATATTTAAAATGACAAAAACGTTTTTGTCATCATTGTTGTGGGTCTTATATGTTAGAAGTGGCTGAATTCAGATCCTTAGAAGTGGGCGTAGGAATTGTAATATTAATATTAACATTTTAATAAATTTTCTACTTTGGTGTTCTAAGCATTTTTCATAAATAGGTGCTTGGGTTAGAATTGAAAATCACACGAGAAATTGAGTTTTTCTCTATATTATCGAGTATTCTTGTGAGTATTTTGAGTATACTTTGAGTATTGCTATACTGGTGCAAGTTCAAGTTATAGCCTTTATATCCAGGTGTTTCAAATTTAAAAATCGATCTTTCGAGGTAAGGGATATTATTTTTAATGATATTATTTATTCTAATATCATTATACCAAGTATTGATCTGAACTTTTAATCAAATTTGGAACTTTTAGTGTCGAGATTCTTATTCACGCTACTAAGACTATTCACGATACTCAGACTCTTCACGAATACTCTGACTATTCATCGAAAAATAAGAAATTTCCTTGTCGTCCAAAATATCTATTCTGGATACTAGCTCTGATTGTATCCATGTTTTGATCATTCTTTAATTTTACACCACTATGATTATTTTTGAGGTATTTTTGGACATGGATAAAACAAAGTATGAATCCTTAATCCTTAATCCTTGTCATTTTGTTTCTTTGGATTCGTTCTTTAAAAATATTTTCATCATCCTCGGTCTTAAATGATGATATTATTGAATATCTTTGGCTCAGTAGTGCAAAGATGAATGATTTCGATGAATATCTTTGGCCCGTAGTGCAAAGATGAGCAGTGTTTAGATGAACATGACTAATCGATGAATATCTTTGGCTTGTAGTGCAAAAGATGAATATTTGATTCGAGATATATATTGATTGATGTTACAGGATAAAAGATAGACGATGAACTTTTAAATTCATACATAGAAGTTAGTAGTTTGCATTCTCTACTTAACTCTTCTAATGAATTATTATTTCAAATTTGCGAATATTGATTTAAAACTTGTTGCCTATTGATTCTATTAGATTTTTCCCGTTGAAGACTAACGATAATTTGTTGTATATTATCTTAGTCATAATATTCTTTATTGGGCTAGTTGAGCTCACCCTTTTCCTTTTTATTCCATTTTTTCTTCTCGTGGAGGCGAGAATATAAGCAGTACGAGTCGGGGTATGGAATGAAGGTTCTAGAGAGAGTTGTTTAGTAGTCCTCACCATTTTTATAAAATAATGTATCAATAAATGTGATGAGGATTTATTTGAGTATAGATATTGTCTAGAAGATAATATTTGTATTCAAACTCGCAGCTTTTCTTGTTGTAATAATAAAGTTGTAGTTATTTCGTACTCATGTATCGACAACTCGAGAATGGGTGAGGTATACCTATTTTCGAGGCGTCACAATTTGGTATCGAGCTTAGGATATGATCTCTGGCGGAGATCGGGGAATAGAACTAGGAGGAGAGAGACGAGTAAATCCTTCGCTAGTGTGTCTTACCTAAGCTTATTTGTCGGTTGGTCAATATATAGGGATATTATGTGATATATTGATTTCCTTAATTAACCCTTGTTTTATTATGAAGATTTGAGAATGTCGATTGAGAATATTAACAGTGGAGTAAATGAGAACGTGGAGACGCCTATACTCACCAACGAGGAGCGTCTGCGCGCAACAGTCGGCAATGTTCCTCCCGTGAACAACACCAATTGAGCGAGATGATGAGCGAGGGGATGTTTTGAAGCTTTTTGCGATTCATGCAATATCGAACGAGGAAACTCGTGTTCAAAATACGAAGGAAATGATACTAATTCACGGGTTGTCACAACCAAGATTCAAAGAGTTAGGACCACGAATTTAAGGAACGCCAGATCCGATCATGGCGGAAACATGGGTCAAGCAAATTACCAAGATATTCGATGTCTTAGGATGCGTGGAGGAGCGAAGTTTCCATTCGGCACCTTTATGTTACGTTGTGAAATGAACTCTTTGGTGGGAGGCTCCAAGGCGTACCCATCCACCAAGACTCAAAGATATCTTGGGAGACATTTTGAAACTATTTAATGACAAATACTTTCCTGAAAATGTTTGTAAGACCCCAACTTATTATTAATAAAATTTAATTTTCTCTATTTATTATTTTGAAATAGTAAGGGTTGATTTGATTAATATGGATAGTTATGGGTAAAATACGCAAATATTTCAAAATAAGCAAGTGGTTATAAAATATTCATTGTTGTCGGGGAATATTCGTTTGGTCATGGAATATTCTTACTGTCGGAGAATATTCGTACGACGGCGCAGTCTTTTGTGGGCCCATAACGGAAAGCGATTGGATGAAGAAAACAACAAATATAAGTTGTTTAAAAATAACGGCATAGTTTTTACCGCTAATCATCTTTGTTAAAATACTCAAATGGTTAAAACACAAGATATTACTCAGATTATTGCACCAATTATTGATTCTTACGTAAGAATGCACTACTCAATAATGGTTACGGTAATTATTTATCGCTCAAAGATTTTATTGATTTAATAATTCTTTGCGTTGATATTTTATATTCTTTGTTGTTTCAATAATTGTCATTACACAAGATTTTTCATTATCGAAGCAATAATTCATATTATCTGAATAATATTATTAGATAACATTATTGGCAATGTCTAGAAAGTTTTGTCTAAGGAGAGGTTTGGTCACCTAATCAAGGCCAAGAAGGAGAAATTCTTATTGGAAAGCCCCTCTTCCAGGAAGCTGCACGGTTGTCAATATTGTGATTTCGTAATATTATTTGTGAATAATTAATTATTGATTCATATGATGAGGAAAATATTGATTTTATGTGGATATAGATGGAGAAAAATTTTAGTGTGACAATTGTTGAAAATTAAAATTTTATCTTTTTCGATAAAATAATTCATTTAAATATATTATTATATTTTAATAATATAATAATGATGATATTTTTACAATGAATGTGGGATATATGAGTATAATGAGGAGGAAGAGTATTTTTGTTGTAATAAATATTTAAAACATGTTAAACATGTCGGTGGACCCCATTTATTGACTGAAATTTGATTATAGCTTGTAAAATCGACCGTTTGTGGATTTCGGTCAATTTCTATTTGGAATTTGTAAAAACTTTCGTCTGCAAAGTTGTAGAGAATTGAATTTCCTATAAAAAGTCGCGAGAGTCGAATTTTCTGACAAAAGGACTATTTATTATGAATTATTGAAGTTCTGAAGCTCCAAAATAATTAATTTTTGAAGTTTTAAATATTTTTTTAACAAAAAACGTTTTTTGCATGTGTGAGGCATGTATTCAATTGCTAAATTTCAGATTCAAAGGTGTGCGTGAAGATTATATATATATATATATATATATATATAATAATAATATTTTAATAAATTTTCTATTTTGGTGTTCTAAGCATTTTCTTATAAATAGGGTGTTTAGGTTAGAATTGAAAATCACACCAGAAACTAAAGTTTTTTCTCTCTATATTATCGAAAGCGTATTCTTGTGAGTATTTTGAGTATTGCTATCGGTCTGCAAGTTCAAGTCATAGCCTTTATATCTGTTTCAACTGTAAATCTTGTCTTTTGAGGTAAGGGATATTATTTTTTTTCGTAATGATATTATTTCTTCAATATCATTATCTTTCAAATATTGATCTGAAGTTTTTATCAAATTTAGAACTTTTGGTGTAGAGTTATTGTTCACGATACGATCAAGACTATTCACGATAATGACACTATTCACTAATACTTAAGACTATTCATCGAAAAAATGAAAATTTTCCTTTTCGTCCCTAAAATATCTATTGTGGATACTAGCTTTGATTGTATCCATGTTTTGATCATTCTTAAATTTTACACCACTATGATTATTTTTGAGGTATTTTTGGACATGGATAAAACAAAGTACGAATCCTTAATCCTTAATCCTTAATCCTTAATCCTTCATTTTGTTTCACCGCATTCGTTTCTTTAAAAATATGTTTCATCATCCTCGGTCTTAAATGATGATATTATTAATTATCTTTGGCTCATGAGTGCAAAGATGAATGATTCTTGATGAATATCTTTGCCCGTAGTAAAAGATGAGCAGTGTTTAGATGAACATGACTAATCGATGAATATCTTTGGCTCTGTAGTGCAAAGATGAATATTTGATTCGGATGTATATTGATTGATGTTACGAGGATAAAAGATGAGCGATGAACTTTTAAATTCATACATAGAAGATAGTAGTTTGCATTCTCTACTTAACTCTTCTAATGAATTATTATTTTCATTGCGAATATTGATTTAAAACTTGTTGTCTATTGTATTCTATTAGATTTTTCCTGTTGAAGACTAACGATAATTTGTTGTATATTATCTTAGTCATAATATTCTTTCTCGGGCTAGTTGAGCTCACCATTTTCCTTGTTGTTCCATTTTTCTTCTCGTGAGGCGAGAATGTAAGCGAGTCTTAGTCGGGGTATGGAATGAAGGTTCTAGAGAGAGTTGTTTAGTAGTCCTCACCATTTTGTAAAATAATGTATCAATAATTATGATGGGGATTTATTTGCGTGTGGATATTGTCTTCAGATGGCAATATCTCGTATTTAAACTCACAGTTTATATGTTGTAATAATAAAGTTGTAGTTATTTTACATACCATGTATTGACAACTCAGAATGTATGATGTATACCTATTTTGGGAGCGTCGCGAGTTGGTATCGAGCTTAGGATATGATCTCCGAAGCGAGATCGGGGAATAGAACTAGAGAGGGAGAGACGAGTAAATCCTTCGCTAAAGTGTCCTCCTACCTAAGCTTATTTGTTAGTTGGTCAAGTATATAGGGATATTATGTGATATATTGATTTCTTAATTAACCCTTGTTTTTATGACAATATTTGAGAATGTCGAATCGAGAATATTAACAATGGAAATGAGACCGTAGTGTAGACACCTCAGACTCACCAACGAGGAGAACGTGCAACAGTGGCAATGTTTCTCCTGTGAACAACACCATCGAAGCGAGATGATGAACGAGGGATGTTTAGAAGCTTTTATAGTTCATGCAAAATCGCACGAGAGGAGACTCGTGTTCAAAATATAGGAGAAAATGATAAAGATTCACGGGTTGTCACAAACCAAGCGATTCAAAGAGTTGGGACCACGAGAATTTAAGGGAAAGCGGATCCGATCATGGCGGAAACATGGGTCAAGCAAATTACCAAGATATTCGATGTCTTGGGATGCACGGAGGAACAGAAGGTTCCATTCGCCACCTTTATGTTCCGTGGCGAAAGGAGACTACTGGGGGGAGTCTCGTAGAAGCGTACTCCATCCAAACCGCACTCAAAGATGTCTTGGGAGACGTTTTGAACTATTTAATGACAAATACTTTCCGAAAGTGTTCATTATATGAAGGAAGTGGAGTTCATCGATTAAAACAAAACAACATGACGGTGTCTCAAAGACGAGGCAAAGTTTGCAGAGTTATCCAGTTTGCACCTCATTTGGTGGAGAATGAGGAACGTATATGACGCGGATGTTTCGAGAGGTTTGAAACCCGACATACGACAATATCTCATTTCTCATAAATTTTTCTCTATTCAGATGTTGTTAATGTGGCTCAATTGTTAGAAGCGAGATAACGAGTATGTTCAACCGAGGGACCATAACCGTGGATCATACCAGAGATAGCGGTCAATGTAATAATGATAACCAAATGGAGAAAGAAACAGACGGACAAAAATAAGTAACCACTCGGGTGGTAATCACGGCCATGAAAATAGAAGAAGCGAGTGAGGAGGAGATTTTAAAAGAGGAGATTTAACAACGATTATGTGAAGACAGCGGTCTTTAAGCAAAGAATCGGGTTCTAAGGGAGGAGAACGACCACCCATATATATGCTATAAATGTGGGAAAGAGGGACATATCGGTCAAACCGCCCACAACAGTTCAAGGTATGCTATAATTGTGGAAACGAAGGACATATCGCTTCGAGATTATGCAGTAGTGAAACCTAGTTCAATGGGAGACGGTGACTCAAAAGATCGTCCGTAAATGTCAAAGTCAAGCGGTTCCTCGGAAGAAGCGTTTTTGTATGATTCGTCAAAATGCGAGGAACCCAAACGAGGTGATCACGGATAAGCTATTTATAAATTCTTGCGAAGTTTATACCTTACTTGATACAGTCTGCTACCCATTCATTTATCTCTCCCGCTTGTGCTCAATGTTTAAACTTGACTCAGGAGAAATTAGACTTTGACCTATCTGTGGAAACTCCGTTAGAGAAACTTTCATCACATCCACTTTTTATAAATCTTGTTTGATTCAAGTTGGCACCATCACCTTTACCTCATTGACCTTATCTCGTTAAAGATACTTGCTTTTGATGTGATTTTAGAGATTGATTGGTTAACTACTCATCGTGCCAAAATTGATTGTTTTCGTAAGGTTTTTAGTTTTCATATTCCTAACCAACCTGTTATGTAATTTAAAGCAACTAAACCATTAAAATCAATCAAATCATATCTAATCATAAAGCTATTCGCTTATTGAAAAACGGATGTCAAGCTTTCTTAGACCATGTTATGGATTTGAATAAAGACACGTCAAATTTGAATAATATTCTGTTATTATTGACTTTCCGACGATTTCTGAAGAACTTCCGGCCTACCCCGTAGCGTGAAGTTGAATTCTTTATTGATCTTGAACCCAGTACAAAGCCCATTTCTAAAACCCCATATCGAATGGCTCCTATTGAACTTCGGGGAGTTAAAGGTCCAACTACAGAATTGTTGGACATCGGTTTCATTAAATCTAAGACATCTCCTTGGGGTGCTCCTGTTTTATTCAGTAAAGAAGAAAGAGCGGGAGTATGCGACTTTCAGACGACTATCTGGAATTGAACCATGTCACCATTAAGTATAGGTATCCTCACCTCGTATTGATGACTTGTTTGACCGATTGTAAGGGGAACAATTTTTTCAAAGATCGATCTTTGTTCGGATATCATCATTTGAAGATTAGAAGCGAAGATATTCCAAAGACCGCCTTTAGAACTCAGATCTGGCATTATGAATTCTTAGTCATGTCTTCGGATTGACTAATGCTCTGCTGGCTTTCATGGATATGATGAATCGAGTATTCAAGGAATATTTGGATCAATTCGTTGTTGTCTTTATTGATGACATCCTCATATATTCCAAAAGCCGTGAAGATCATGAGCACCATTTAAAATTTGGTACTCAAAGGCTTCGTGAAAACCAACTATATGCCAAATTGAAGAAATGCGAGTTAAAGCGAGGAAGTAGCATTCCTTGGGCACGTGGTGTCGAAACATGGAGTATCTATTGATCCCGTGAAGATTGAAGCAATACAAAGTTGGGAGCAACCGAAGTTTGGATCAAGACGAAGTAGCTTTTGGGCTTAATTGGTTATTATCGGAGATTCGTGGAAGGTTTTCTCGAATCGCTACTCCATTAACCCACTAACTCGGAAGGATACAAAATTCGTTTGGAGCGAAGAATGCGAGAAGAGTTTCCAAGAGCTTTAGAGGAGACTTATTTTAAGACCTATTCTAACAATACCATCCGGTTTCGGATAGATTTGTTATCTACAATGATGCTTGAGTGCAAAGGGTTAGGATGTGTTCTCATGCAACATGGGAAAGTCATAGCCTATGCCTCGCATGACAACTTAAAGAATATGAGAGGAATTATCCTACCATGATCTAGAGTCAAGCAATCGCCAAGCGCTAAAGATATGGAGGCACTATCTATATGGGGAGAAAGTGGAGAAATATTCGGACCATAAAACCTTAAATATTTCTTCACTCAAAAAGAACTCAACACGCGGCAATGACGTTGGCTCGAGCTATTGAAAGACTCACGACCACACTATTCAATACCATCTTGGAAAAGCGAACGTGGTAGAAATGACGCGTTGAGTAGAAGATCATATGTAGGAATGAGTGCGATAATGTCAAGTATACGACAGAGCCAACTTTAATAGAAAAAGTTAAGGTTGTTCAAGCCACCCACCCAGAAATGATGCGCATATGAAGAAGAAAGTACAAGAAGAAGCTATTCGAAAAGCGAGAATTGATGAAGAAGGAATACCGAGTCCACTCTAGACTTTGTGTTCCTAACGACTACGATTTGAAGTACAAGATTATGATGGAGGCACACAATACACCATTTTCAATCCATCCTGGAAGTACTAAAATGTATCGTGATCTTGACATACATTTTGGTGGAACAATATGAAGAGAGAGATTGCAAAGTTTATCTCAATCTGTTTAACTTGTTAACGTGTAAAGGTAGAGCATCTAGTACCTAAGGGTCCGCTGCAACCACTTGAGATTCTCGAAATGGAAGTGGGAACACATTACCATGGATTTCGATTACGGGTCTTCCTACGGTTTCTCAAGGCATCAATGCTATTTGGGTTATTGTTGATAGATTAACCAAGTCCGCTTCATTTTCTTGCCGACACGGAGACTTATTCCTTGAACGTCTTGCTAGTATGTACGTGAATGAGATTGTGAGGTTGCATGGCAAGCTCAGTATCCATAGTTTCGGATCGTGACACAAGATTCACTTCAAGATTTTGGGTTAGCTTGCAAAAAGCTATGGCACGGATTTACGATTCGATCTAAGATACCATCCTCAAACCGGACGGACAATCGAGAGAGGACTATTCAAACTCTTGAAGATCTATTAAGACTCGTGTCCTAGACTTCAAGGGAAGTTGGGATAAGTATTTACCATTGGTGGAATTCTCCTACAACAACGATTATCGTGCAAGTATATAGGTGTGGCTCCATTCAAGCATTATATGGACGAAAATGTCGCTCTCCAGTATGTTGGGACGAGGTGGGTGAAGCAACATTGTTGGGACCCGAGTTGGTACGTATGACTACAAAAAAGATCCAAATGATTCGACAACGTATACAAATGGCACAAGATCGACAAAAGAGTTATGCGGATCTTCATCGAAAGGACGTGAAATTTAGTATAGGGGATCATGTATTGTTGCGAGTTACTCCATGGAAGGGAGTTACAAGATTTGGGAAGAGAGGAAAGCTCAATCCACGATTTATTGGTCCATTTCAAATTCTTGACCGAGTAGGAAATGTAGCCTATAGACTCGCGTTACCTCCGAGTATGTCTCGTGTTCATAATGTGTTTCATATATCCTTGCCTTCAGAATATGTGAAAGACCCGAATCACGTTATAGAGTTAGAACCAGACGAGATAGCCGAAGACTTAACATATGAGGAGGTACCTGTCAAGATCTTGGATAGGAAGGAGCATGTCCTACGCGCAAATGTCATACCACAAGTTAAAGTTTTGTGGAGGAATCATGTTATAGAGGAAATGACCTGGGAATTGGAAACAAAAATGAAAGCGAGGTATCCTCACCTTTTCGAAACACCAGGTACGTACGTTAATTTCGAGGTCGAAATTTCATAAGGAGGGGAGGTTGTAAGACCCCAACTTATTATTAATGAAATTTAATTTTCTCTATTTATTATTTTGAAATAGTAAGGGTTGATTTGATTATGTGGATAGTTATGGTTAAAATACGCAAATATTTCAAAATAAGCAAGTGGTTATAAAATATTCATTGTTGTCGGGGAATATTCATTTGGTCGTGGAATATTCTTGCTGTCGGGGAATATTCGTATGCAAAGGCGATCTTTTGTGGGCCCCATAACGGAAAGCGATTGGATGAAAAAATGACAAATATAAGTTGTTTAAAAATACGACGTAGTTATTACTGCTAATTGTTAAAATACTCGGTGGTTAAAACACAAGAAGATTACTGCAGTATTGCATTCAATTATTGATTCTTACGTAAGAAGGCACTACTCAATAATTGTTACGAAGAATTAATCGCTCGAAGATTTTATTTTATTGATTTAATAATTGCTTGCGTTTATATTTTATATTTTTGTTGTTTCAATAATTGTCATTACACAAGATTTTTCATTATCGAAGCAATAATTCATATTATCTGAATAATATTATTAGATAACATTATTGGAAATGTCTAGAAAGTTTTGTCTAAGGAGAGGTTTGGTCACCTAATCAAGGTACGAAGAGAGAAATTCTTATTCGAAAGCCCCTTCCTGAACCGCTGCTGGTCATCAATATTGTGATTTCGTAATATTATTTGTGAATAATTAATTATTGATTCATATAATGAGGAAAATATTGATTTTATGTGGATATAGATGGAGAAAATTTTTAATGTGACAATTGTTGAAAATTGAAATTTTATCTATTTTTGATAAAATAATTCATTTAAATATATTATTATATTTTAATAATATAATAATGGTGATATTTTTACAACGAATGTGGGATATATGAATATACGAGGAGGAAGAGTATTTTTGTTGCAATAAATGTTTAAAACATGTTAAACCTGTCAGTGGACCCCATTTATTGACTAAAATTTGATTATAGCTTGTAAAATTGCCCGTTTATGGATTTCGGTCAATTTCTATTTGGAATTTGGAAAAACTTTCTTCTGCAAAGTTGTAGAGAATTGAATTTTCTATAAAAACTCGCGAGATTCGAATTTTCTGACAAAAGGGCTATTTATTATGAATTATTGAAGTTCTGAAGCTCCAAAATAATTAATTTTTGAAGTTTTAAATTTTTTTTTACAAAAAACGTTTTTTGCATGTGTGAGGCATGTATTCAATTGCTGAATTTTAGATTCAAAGGTGTGCGTGAAGATTATATATATATATATATATATTAAAATTTTAATAAATTTTCTACTTTGGTGTTCTAAGCATTTTCTTATAAATAGGGTGCTTAGGTTAGAATTGAAAATCACACCGTAAACTCAAGTTTTCTCTCTATATTATTATCGGTATTCTTGTGAGTATTTTGAGTATTGCTATACTGATTGCAAGTTCAAGTCATAGCCTATATCCTGTTTCAACTAAATCTTGTCTTTGTGAGGTAAGGGATATTTTTTTTTCAGTAATGATATTATTTCTTCAATATCATTATCTTTGAAATATTGATCCAAGTTTTTATCAAATTTGGAACTTTTGGTGTCGAGAGTTATTGTTCACGCATCAAGACTATTCACGATATCGACACTATTCACGAATACTGCAAGACTATTCATCAAAAATGAAAATTTTCCTTTTCGTCCCAAAATATCTATTGTGGATACTAGCTTTGATTGTATCCATGTTTTGATCATTCATAAATTTTATACCACTATGATTATTTTTGAGGTATATTTGGACATGAATAAAACAAAGTACGAATCCTTAATCCTTAATCCTTAATCCTTGTCATTTTGTTTCACTGGATTCGTTTCTTTAAAAATATGTTTCATCATCCTCAGTCTTAAATGATGATATTATTGAATATCTTTGGCCTGTAGTGCAAAGATGAATGATTTTTGATCAATATCTTTGGCCCGTAGTGCAAAGATGAACAGGTGTTTAGATGAACATGATTAATCGATGAATATCTTTGGCACCAGAAAGTGCAAAGATGAATATTTTATTCCAGATGTATATTGATTGATGTTACAGGGATAAAAGATAGATGATGAACTTTTAAATTCATACATTGAAGATAGTAGTTTACATTCTCTACTTAACTCTTCTAATGAATTATTATTTCCGCTGCGAATATTGATTTAAAACTTGTTGTCTATTGTATTCTATTAGATTTTTCCCTGTTGAAGACTAACGATAATTTGTTATATATTATCTTAGTCATAATATTCTTTACTAGGCTAGTTGAGCTCACCCTTTTCCTTGTTGTTCCATTTTTCTTCTCAGGAGGCGAGAATATAGCGAGTACTAGTCGGGGTATGGAATGAAGGTTCTAGAGAGAGTTGTTTAGTAGTCCTCACCATTTTTGTAAAATAATGTATCAATAATTATGATGGGGATTTATTTGCGTGTGGATATTGTACAGATGGCAATATCTCGTATTTAAACTCACGCTTTATATATTGTAATAATAAAGTTGTAGTTGTTTCGTACTCATGTATTGACAACTCGGAATGGGTGATGTATACCTATTTTGGGGGCGTCACGTTGTTCGTATATGAAGGAAGTGGAGTTCATCAGATTAGAGCAAAACAACATGGCGGTGTCTCAAGACGAGGCAAAGTTTGCAGAGTTATCGAGTTTGCACCTCATTTGGTGGAGAATGAGGAACGTATGACGCGGATGTTTCTTAAAGGTTTGAAACCCAAGATACGTCAAGATCTCATTTCTCATAAATTTTTTCTCTATTCGGATGTTGTAAACAGGACCCAATTATTAGAAGCGAGATAACGAGTACGGTCAATTGAGGGACCACAACCAGATCATCTAGGAGATGGCGGTCAACAACAAAACAACGATAACCAACGGAGAAAGAAAAAAGACGGACAAAATGGTAACCACTCTGGTGGTAATCATGACCATGAGAATAGTAAAGAAGTTTAATCGGGAGGAGATTTTAAAAGAGGAGATTCAACAACGACAATATGAAAATGGCAACACCAGCGAAGAATCGGTTCCAAGGAGGGAATGACCACCGGTCAGATGCTACAAATGCGGAAAAGAGGACATATCACCAAACCGCCCACAACAGTTCAAGGTATGCTATAATTGTGGAAAGGAAGGACATATCACTCGGGATTACGATAAATGAAACCTAGTTCAGTGGGGATGGTGACTCAAAAGATTGTCCCGGAAAAGTCAAAGTCAAGCGGTTCTGGAAGAACGTTTGTTGCGATTGGTCAAAATGCGAGGAACCCAAACGAGGTGATCACGCAGGTAAAGTTTAATCATAAATTCTTGTGAAGTTTATACTTTACTAGAAACGGCATACCCATTCATTTATCTCTCTTACTTGTGCTCAACGTTTAAATTTGACTCAGGAAAAATTAGACTTTGACCTATCTCATTGAAACTCCGTTAGAGAAACTTTCATCACATCCAATCGCTTATAAATCTTGTTTGATTCAAGTTGGCACCATCACCTTACCTGTTGACCTTATCTCTTTAAAGATACTTACTTTTGATGTGATTTTGGGATTGATTGGTTAACTACTCATCATGCCAAAATTGATTGTTTTCGTAAGGTTGTTATTTTTCATATTCCTAACCAACCCGTTGTTCAATTCAAGTAACTAAACCATTAAAATCAATCAACGTCTATATCTAATCATAAAGCTATTCGTTTATTGAAAAACGGATGTCAAGCTTTCTTAGCCCATGTTATGGATTTGAATAAAGACACGTCAAATTCGAATAATATTCCCGTTGTTATTGACTTTTTCTGAAGAACTTCCCCGATTACCCCGTAACGTGAAGTTGAATTCTTTATTGATCTTGAACCTAAAGACAAAGCCCATTTCTAAAACCCCATATCGAATGGCTCTATTGAACTTCAGGAGTTAAAGGTCCAACTACGTGGGAGTTGTTGGACATCGGTTTCATTCATCCTAGTACATCTCCTCGGGGTGCTCTGTTTTATTTGTAAAGAAGAAAGACGGAGTATACGACTTTGTATTGACTATCGAGAATTGAACCATGTCACTATCAAGAATAGGTATCCTCTACCTCGTATTGATGACTTGTTTGACCGATTGCAAGAGCACAATTCTTTTCAAAATCGATCTTCGATTCGGATATCATCACCAAGATTAGAACCGAGGATATTCCAAAGATCGCCTTCGTAACTCCCCATGACGGGCATTATGAATTCTTAGTCATGTCTTTCTTGATGACTAATGCTCCGCTATGCTTTCATGGATATGATGAATCGAGTATTCAAGGAATATTTGGATCAATTCGTTGTTGTCTTTATTGATGACATCCTCATATATTCCAAAAGCCGTGAATATCATGAGCACCATTTGAAACTAGTACTCCAAAGGCTTCGTGAAAACAAGCTTTATGCCAAGTTGAAGAAATGCGAGTTCTGGCTTGAGGAAGTAGCATTCCTTGGGCACGTTGTAAGACCCCAACTTATTATTAATGAAATTTAATTTTCTTTATTTATTATTTTGAAATAGTAAGGGTTGATTTGATTAATGTGGATAGTTATGGGTAAAATACGCAAATATTTCAAAATAAGCAAGTGGTTATAAAATATTCATTGTTGTCGGGGAATATTCGTTTGGTCGTGGAATATTCTTCATTGTCGGGGAATATTAAATGCATTTGACGGCACGATCTTTTGTGGGCCCCATAACTGAAAAGCGATTGGATGAAGAAAACGACAAATATAAGTTGTTTAAAAATAACGGCGTGAGTTGTTATTCGTTATTATCATCGTTAAAATACTAAATTGGTTAAAACACAAGAAGATTACCGGTATTGCACCAATTATTGATTCTTACGTAAGAAGGCATTACTCAATAATGGTTACGTAATTAATTCGCTCAAAGATTTTATTAATTTAATAATTTGCTGCGTTGATATTTTATATTATTGTTGTTTCAATAATTGTCATTATACAAGTATTTTCATTATCGAAGCAATAATTCATATTATCTGAATAATATTATTAGATAACATTATTGGCAATGTCTAGAAAGTTTTTGTAAGGAGAGGTTTGGTCACCTAATTGCGGCGCCAGAAGAAGGAGAAATTCTTATTGGAAAGCCCCTCTTTCTGAGGAACCTGCTGGTTGTCAATATTGTGATTACTCAGTAATATTATTTGTGAATAATTAATTATTGATTCATATGATGAGGAAAATATTGATTTTATGTGGATATAGATGGAGAAAATTTTTAGTGTGACAATTGTTGAAAATTAAAATTTTATCTTTTTACGATAAAATAATTCATTTAAATATATTATTATATTTTAATAATATAATAATGATGATATTTTTACAATGAATGTGGGATATATGAGTATACTGAGGAGGAAGAGTATTTTTGTTGTAATAAATATTTAAAACATGTTAAACATAAATTGGAACCCATTTATTGGTGAAATTTGATTATAGCTTGTAAAATCGCCTGTTTGTGGATTTGATCAATTTCTATTTGGAATTTAAAAACTTTAAATCCGCAAAGTTGTGAGAATTGAATTTCCTATAAAAATTATGAGAGTGAATTTTCCGACAAAAGGACTATTTATTATGAATTATTGAAGTTTCAAGCTCCAAAATAATTAATTTTGAAGTTTTAAATATTTTTTAACAAAAAACGTTTTTTGCATGTGTGAGGCATGTATTCAATTGCTAAATTTCAGATTCAAAGGTGTGAAGATTATATATATATATATATATATATATATATATATATATAATATTTTAATAAATTTTCTATTTTGGTGTTCTAAGCATTTTCTTATAAATAGGGTGTTTAGGTTAGAATTGAAAATCACACTAGAAAGCTCAAGTTTCTCTCTATATTATCGGCGTATTCTTGTGAGTATTTTGAGTATATTTTGAGTATTGCTATATCGGTGCAAGTTCAAGTCATAGCTTTATATCAAAGTGTTTCAACTAGAAGTATTGTCTTTGTGAGGTAAGGGATATTATTTTTTTCGTAATGATATTATTTCTTCAATATCATTATCTTTGAAATATTGATCCAAGTTTTTATCAAATTTAGAACTTTTGGTGTCGGAGATTTATTGTTCACGATATATAAGACTATTCACGTATCTGACTTTATTCACGAATCACTTAAGACTATTCATCGAAAAATGAAAATTTTCCTTTTAGTCCCAAAATATCTATTGTGGATACTAGCTTTGATTGTATCCATGTTTTGATCATTCTTAAATTTTACACCACTATGATTATTTTTGAGGTATTTTTGGACATGGATAAAAAACAAAGTACTAATCCTTAATCCTTAATCCTTAATCCTTAATCCTTGTCATTTTGTTTCACCGCATTCGCTTTAAAAATATGTTTCATCATCCTCAGTCTTAAATGATGATATTATTAAATATCTTTGGCCTGTAGTGCAAAGATGAATGATTCTTGATGAATATCTTTGGCCCGTCGTGCAAAGATGAACAGGTGTTTAGATAAACATGATTAAATCGATGAATATCTTTGGCTCAGTAGTGCAAAGATGAATATTTGATTCGGATGTATATTGATTGATGTTACAGGGATAAAAGATGAGCGATGAACTTTTAAATTCATACATAGAAGATAGTAGTTTGCATTCTCTACTTAACTCTTCTAATGAATTATTATTTTCATTGCGAATATTGATTTAAAACTTGTTGTCTATTGTATTCTATTAGATTTTTCCTGTTGAAGACTAACGATAATTTGTTGTATATTATCTTAGTCATAATATTCTTTACCGGGCTAGTTGAGCTCACCCTTTTCCTTGTTGTTCCATTTTTCTTCTCGGGGAGGCGAGAATGTAGCGAGTACTTAGTCGGGGTATGGAATGAAGGTTAGAGAGAGAGTTGTTTAGTAGTCCTCACCATTTTGTAAAATAATGTATCAATAATTATGATGGGGATTTATTTTGCGTGTGGATATTATGCAGATGGCAATATCTCGTATTTAAACTCACAGTTTATATGTTGTAATAATAAAGTTGTAGTTATTTTCGCACCATGTATTGACAACTCAGAATGTATGATGTATACCTATTTTGGGGCGCGCGGTTGGTATCGGAGCTTAGGGATATGATCTCTGGCGGAGATCGGGGAATAGAAACTAGGAGGGAGGAGACGAGTAAATCCTTCGCTAAAGTGTGTCCTACCTAAGCTTATTTGTTAGTTGGTCGATATATAGAGATATTATGTGATATATTGATTTCCTTAATTAACCACTTGTTTTATGACAATATTTGAGAATGTCGATCGAGAATATTAACAATGGAAATGAGACAGTGCAGACGCTTGTACTCACCAACGAGGAGAACGCGCAACAGCGGTGGCAATGTTTCTCCTGTGAACAACACCACCGAGCGATGATGAGCGAGGGGATGTTTAGAAGCTTTTTGCGATTCATGCAAAAATCGGACGAGGAGACTCGTGTTCAAAATATAGGAGGAAATGATAGCAATTCACGGGTTGTCACAATGCAAGCGATTCAAAGAGTTGGGACCACCGAATTTAAGGGAAAGCGAGATCCGATCATGGCGGAAACATGGGTCAAGCAAATTACCAAGATATTCGATGTCTTGGGATGCACGGAGGAACAGAAGGTTCCATTCGCCACCTTTATGTTAAAGTGGCGAAAGCAGAATTCATTGGTGGGAGTCTCGTGAAGCGCACTCCATCCACCGCTTTTCAAAGCATGTGTCTTGGGAGACGTTTGAAACTATTTAATGACAAATACTTTCCGAAAGTGTTCGTTATATGAAGGAAGTGGAGTTCATCGATTAAAAGAAAACAACATGACGGTCTCAAAGATGAGGCAAAGTTTGCAGAGTTATCCGTGTTTGACCTCATTTGGTGGAGAATGAGGAACGATATGACGCGGATGTTTCGAGAGGTTTGAAACCCAAGACGTCTGACAATATCTCATTTCTCATAAATTTTTCTCTATTCGGATGTTGTTATGAGGCTCAATTGTTAGAAAGCGAGATAACGAGTATGTTCAACCGAGGGACCATAACCGAGGATCATACCGGAGATAGCGGTCAATGTAATAACGATAACCAAATGAGAAAGAAGCAGACGGACAAAAATAGTAACCACTACTGGTGGTAATCATGGCCATGAAAATAGAAGAAGCGAGTCGGAGGAGATTTTAAAAGAGGAGATTTAACAACGATTATGTGAAGACGACAAAGTCTTAAAGAATCGGTTCTAAGGGAGGAGAACGACCACCCATCGTATGCTATAAATGTGGGAAAGAGGGACATATCGGTCCAAAATGCCCACAACAGTTCAAGGTATGCTATAATTGTGGAAACGAAGGACATATCGCTTTCGAGATTATGCGGCAGAAGTGAAACCTAGTTCAATGGGGACGGTGACTCAAAAGACCGTCCCGAAATGTCAAAGTCAGCGGTTCTGGAAGAGCGTTTGTTGTGGTTGGTCAAAATACGAGGAACCCAAACGAGGTGATCACGGGTAAGCTATTTATAAATTCTTGCGAAGTTTATACCTTACTTGATACCGGTCTTTACCCATTCATTTATCTCTCCGCTTGTGCTCAATGTTTAAACTTGACTCAGGAGAAATTAGACTTTGACCTATCTGTGGAAACTCTGTTAGGAGAAACTTTCATCACATCCACTTTTATAAATCTTGTTTGATTCAAGTTGGCACCATCACCACACTGTTGACCTTATCTCGTTAAAGATACTTGCTTTTGATGTGATTTTAGGGATTGATTGGTTAACTACTCATCGTGCCAAAATTGATTGTTTTCGTAAGGTTTTAGTTTTCATATTCCTAACCAAACTGTTATATTTAATTCAAGCAACTAAACCATTAAAATCAATCACCATCATATCTAATCATAAAGCTATTCGTTTTATTGAAAAACGGATGTCAAGCTTTCTTAGACCATGTTATGGATTTGAATAAAGACACGTCAAATTTGAATAATATTCCCTGTTATTATTGACTTTCCGACGTATTTCTGAAGAACTTCTGCCTACACCCCGTAACGTGAAGTTGAATTCTTTATTGATCTTGAACTGGTACAAAGCCCATTTCTAAAACCCCATATCGAATGGCTCCTATTGAACTTGAGGAGTTAAAGGTCCAACTTGTAAGACCGAAATTTTTTAAATAAAAGGAATTTCCTTTATTTATTATTTTGAAATAGTAAGGGTTGATTTGATTAATGTGGATAGTTAAGGGTTAAATACATAAATATTTCAAAATAAGCAAGTGGTTATAAAATATTCATTTTGTTTGGGAATATTCGTTTGGTCGTGGAATATTCAGATCGCGTAGGGGAATATTAAACGGTAAGCAATGACCATATGTGGGCCCCATAACTGGAAAGCGATTGGATGAGGAAAACGACAAAGTTTGGGTGGTTATAAATAGCACAGTAATTATTCAATTAAGATCGTTGGAATATCCGGTGGTTAAAATACGAATACGCGTGGTTGCATAAAGAAGTATTACCGGTATTGCATAAAGATTCTTGAATTATTGATCTTTACGAAGAAGGCACTACTCAATAATTGTTACTGATAATTCTTTATTCAATATTTTATTTTATTGATTCAATAATTCTTTGCGTTGGTATTTTATATTATTCTTTGCTTCAATAATTGTCATCGCACAAGATTTCCCATTATCGGATCAATAATTCATATTATTTGAATAATATTATTAGATAACATTATTGGAAATGTCTAGAAAGTTACGCATCTAAGGAGAGGTTTGGTCACCTAATTGCGGCAAGAAGTGAGAGAGATCCTTATTGGAAAGCCCCTCTTTCTGGAACAAATTTTGTCATTATAAATGTGATTCTCGTAATATTATTTGTGAATAATTAATTATTGATTCATATGATAAGGAAATATTTATTTTATATGAATATAAATGATGGATTTATTTATGTGGTTATTAATGAAGGAATTAATGTTGAGGTGTTTTATCGGTATTTTATCGGATTGGAGGTATTAAAAATCAAATCGAGGTTTTGAGATATATCATGGGGTTATAATTTTAATCCGACCGTTGGATCGTTGTAATTTTTGGATATGTTATACATACATAAGTTGAGTATATGTCCACAAATTTTGAACCGTTAAAAATGCACGAATGATTTGTTGTGAATTTTAAGAGGTGTCGGATTCGGAAATTAGGTTTATAATTGATTTTGGTGGAAAATTTGAGAATTGAGTGGGCCCCACTTGTGGTTGGTGAAAAAAATGTGCTGAATTTTATTTCAAATGTGGTGGGTGGGAATAGTAGCAAGTAAAGCCATCAGGTTGCAGGTTAAGTCTGCTTCGGCGTGCTAACATTTTCCTATAAATAGAGGGCTAAGTTAGAATTGAAAATCACACCAGAAACAAAGTTTTTTCTCTTTCTCTCTCTATATTATTGAGCGTATTTTGTGAGTATTTAGATACTTTGAGAGTTCTTTATTCAAAGACAAGTTTCATTCAAAGATCACTTGACCTTTCCTTCCAAAATCGATTCTTTGAGGTAAGGGATGTTATTTTCTTCTCAAATGATATTAATTCTTCAATATCATTATCTTTGAAATATTGGTTGGTACTTTTTATCAAATTTGGAACTTTTTCATGTCTGGGGTTACTATTCATGAGTTACTTTACTATTCACGAGTTCTTATTCATGAGTTACTATTCACGAGTTCTATTATTAAGTACTATTCATGAAGCGTGAAGATGTTTTTTTTGTGGAATTTCTATCTTTGGGTGTCGAGTTACTATTCACGTATACGACACTATTCATTATCTCTGCACTATTCACGATATCTGACTATTCACGATACTGAAGACTATTCACGAATCTGGCAAGACTATTCAACCTAAAAATGAAAATTTTTCTTTTCGTCTAAAATATCTATTCTCGGATACTAGCTTTGATTGTATCCATGTTTTGATCATTCTTGAATTTTACTTCACTATGATTATTTATGAAGTATTTTTGAACTCGGATTGTTTAAAGTTTGAATCCATAATATTTGTCATTTTGTTTCTTTGGATTCGAGTTCTTTAAAAGTATTTTCATCATCCTCGTCTTAAATGATGATAGTATTGAATATCTTTGGCACAGAAGTGCAAAGATGAATGATTTTGAAGAATATCTTTGGGCCTGTAGTGCAAAAGATGAATGATTTCTCAAGAATATCTTTGGCCCAGAAAGTGCAAAGATGAATGATTTCTGAAGAATATCTTTGGCCTGTAGTGCAAAGATGAACAGGTGTTTAAATGAACATGACCGACTGATGAATATCTTTGGCCTTTAGTGCAAAGATGAACATGTGTTTAAATGAACATGACCGACTGATGAATATCTTTGGCCTTTAGTGCAAAGATGAACAGGTGTTGAGATGAACATGACCGATTGATGAATATCTTTGGCCTGTAGTGCAAAGATGAATATTTGATTTGAGATGAATATTGATTGATGTTACAGGGATAAAATATTGATGATGGACTGTTAAATTCATAGATTATAGTAGATTTCATTCTCTATGTAACTCTTCTATGAATTATTATTTCCGCTGCGAATATTGATCTGAAACTTGTTGTCTATTGTATTCTATCAGATTTTTCCCTGTTGGAGACTAACGATAATTTGTTGTATATTATCTTAGTCATAACATTCTTTACTGGGCTAGTTGAGCTCACCCTTTTCCTTGTTGTTCCATTTTTCTTCTCAGGAGGCGAGAATGTAGCGAGTACTAGTCGGGGTATGGAATGAAGGTTCTAGAGAGAGTTGTTTAGTAGTCCTCACCATTATTGTAAAATAATGTATCAATAAATGTGATGAGGATTTATTTGAGTATAAATATTGTCTAGAAGATAATATTTGTATTTAAACTCACAGTTTTATTGTTGTAATAATAAAGTTGTAGTTGTTTCGCATCATGTATTTGGCGACTCGAGAATGGGTTGGATGGAATGGACCTATTTTGGGGTGGGGTCATGATTTGGTATCGAGCTTAGGGATATGATCTCTGGCGGAGATCGGGGAATAGAACTAGGAGGGAGAGACAAGTAAATCCTTTGCTAGGTGTCCTACCTAAGCTTATTTGTTAGTTGGTCAATATATAGGGATATTATGTGATTGATTTCCTTAATTAACCCTTATTTTATGACAAGAATTGAGAATGTCGAATCGAGAATATTAATAGTGGTGTAAATGAGACCGTGGAGATGCATGTATTTAACAACGAGGGAGAATGTGCAACAGTCGGCAATGTACCTCCGTGAATAACACCACCGAAAGCGGATGATGAACGAGGGGATGTTTAGAAGCTTTTTGCAGTTCATGCAAAATCGCACGAGGAGACTCGTGTTCAAAATACTGAGGAGGAGATGATAGCAATTCACGGGTGGTCACAATGCAAGCGATTCAAAGAGTTGGGACCACCGCACTCGGGAAAGCCGGATCCGATCATGGCGGAAACATGGGTCAAGCAAATTACCAAGATATTCGATGTCTTGGGATGCACGAAGGAAAGAAAGTTCCATTCGCTACTTTTATGTTCCGTGGCGAAGGCGGACATCGGTGGGAATTGTGAAGCGTGCACTCCATTCACCGCACTCAAGATGTCATGGGAGACGTTTGAACAGTTCAATGACAAGTACTTCCACGAAAGTATTCGCTATATGAAGGAAGTGGAGTTTATTAGATTGGAGCAGAATAACATGGCGGTGTCCTAAGACGAGGCGAAGTTTCATGAGTTATCCGTGTTTGCACCTCATTTGGTGGAGAATGAGGAACGATGACGCGGATGTTTCGAGAGGTTTGAAACCCTAAGATACGCCAAGATCTCATTTCTCATAAATTTTCTCTATTCGGATGTTGTAAAATGTGGCTCGATTGTTAGAGCGAGATAACGAGTACGTTCAACCGAGGGACCATAACCAGGATCATACCAAAGATAGCAGTCATCAGAATAACGATAACCAGTGGAGAAAGAAGAATACGGACAAAAGCGGTAACCACTCTGGTGGTAATCGTGGCCATGAAAATAGAAGAAGCGAGTTGGGAGGAGATTTTAAAAAGAGGAGATTCAACAACGACCATGTGAAGACGTCGGCGCCAAAGGGCAAATCGGTTCCAAGGAGGAGAAAGACCATCACGAATGTTACAAATGCGGAAAGAGGGATATATCAAACCAAACCGCCCACACAGTTTAAGGTATGCTATAATTGTGGAAAAGAAGGACATATCGCCGAGATTATACGATATCGAAACCTAGTGCGTGTGGGCGGTGACTCAAAAGGATGTCCCGAAAAAAGTCAAAGTCAACGATTCTGGAAGAGCGTTTGTCGTGACCGGTTAAAATACGAGGAACCCGAACGAAGTTAGCACGGGTTAGTTAATTATAAATTCTTGCGAAGTTTATACCTTACTAGATATCGGTTCTACCCATTCTTTTATCTCTCTTGCTTGCGCTCAACGTTTGAACTTGACTACGGAGAAATTAGACTTTGACCTATTTATGGAGACTCCGTTAGGAGAAACTTTCATTACATCCGTTGTTTAAAAAATCTTGTTTGATTCAAGTTGGCACCATTACCTTACCTGTTGACCTTATCTCTTTAAAGATACTTGCTTTTGGGGATTGATTGGTTAACTACTCATCATGCCAAAATTGATTGCTTTTGTAAGGTTGTTAGTTTTCATATTCCTAAGCAACCTGTTATTTGAATTCAAGCAATCAAACCATTATAGTCAAACATTTTCATATCAAGCCATGAAGTCATTCGTTTATTACGGATGTCAAGTTTTCTTAGTCCATGTTATGGATTTGAATAAAGACACGCCGATTTGAATAATATTCTTGTTGTTATTGATTTTTCCCGACGTATTTTTGAAGAATTTATTGGCTTACTCCCAAAGATCGATATTAAATTTTGTATCGACTTTGAACCCAGACAAAACTCATTTCTAAAATCTCATATCGAATGGCTCTATTGAACTTTAGGAGTTAAAATTCTACTATAGAATTTGGTACCGAGCCTTTATCGGTGACTTCCTTTGTGGAATTTACCTAAGCCGGACTCTCTATAGGGGACGTCATATTCGCAATGCGATAGTAAAATCGATAGGTGTCATTGTGACGCATATCCAAGATTGGGATATGAGTCACAATTGAGAGCAACCTAAGTCAAGAATCGAAATACGTAGCTTTCAGGCTTAGTTAGTTATTATCGGAGATTCGTTCAAGGATATTCTCGAATCGCTATTCCATTATCGCGGTGATTTCTCAGAGAGATACAAAATTCGAATGGAGCAAGGAATGTGGGAAGAGCTTCAAGAACTCAAGAGGAGACTCATTTCAAAGACATGTTACGACCATGCCATCCTCGGAAAAGCGAACGTGGTAGCCGACGTGTTGAGTAGAAGATCGTATATAAGCACGAGTACGATATTGTCAAAGACTAATTTCAGATAATTTACAAATAATAGAGATGGAGATGAAAACTCTAGGTACCCACGTGATGATATACGAGTATAATCGACTTTAATCGATAAAGTTAAATTTATTCAAGCTACACACCGGAAATGATGAATTTGAAGAAGGAGGTGCAAGAAGTTGTTATTTTAAAAGCGAGAATCGGTGAGGTGAGGAAAGCTCAAACCTTCGATTTATTAATCCATTTGAAATTCTCGATCGAATAGGAATCGTGGCCTATAGACTCGCTTTTTACCACCAAGTATGTATGACGCGTGTTCATAACGTTTTTCACGTATCGATGTTACGTAAATATGTGGACGACCAAACACGTCATCGAAAGTTAAACCGGACGAGAGATAGCCAAGACTTAACGTCACGAGGAGGTACTGTCAAGATTTTGTAGAGGAAAGAACATGACCTATGTACCGAGGTTATACCATAAGTTAAAGTTTTGTGGAGAAACCATGTTATTGAGGAAATGACGGGAGTTGGAAACGAAAATGAAAGCGAGGTATCTTTACCTTTTCAAACACAGTATCGCACGTCAATTTCGAGGACGAAATTTCATAGGAGGAGGAGGTCAGTAAGACCCCGAAATTTTTTAAATAAAAGGAATTTCCTTTATTTATTATTTTGAAATAGTAAGGGTTGATTTGATTAATGTGGATAGTTAAGGGTTAAATACGCAAATATTTCAAAATAAGCAAGTGGTTATAAAATATTCATTTTTGCTCTGGGAATATTCGTTTGGTCGTGGAATATTCGTGATCGTTGGGAATATTTGCACGACTGGTAGCAAACCATGTGTGGGCCCCATAACTGAAAGCGATTGGATGAGGAAAACGACAAAGTTTGGGTGGTTATAAATAGCAGGCGTAATTGTTCAGTTAATTAAGACCGTTGAATACCCGGTGGTTAAAATACGATGAATACGCGTGGTTGCACAAAGAAGACACCAGATTGCGCAAGATTCTTGAATTATTGATCCTTACGTAAGAAGGCACTACTCAATAATTATTTATGTAATTCTTATTCAATATTTTATTTTATTGATTCAATAATTCTTTGCGTTGGTATTTTATATTATTCTTTGTTTCAATAATTGTCAACGCAAGATTTCCCATTATCGGATCAATAATTCATATTATTTGAATAATATTATTAGATAACATTATTGGCAATGTCTAGAAAGTTACATCTAAGGAGAGGTTTGGTCACCTAATTGCGGCCAAGAAGGAGAGATCCTTATCGAAAGCCCCTCTTTCCGGGAACTACTGGTCATTATAAATGTGATTACGTAATATTATTTGTGAATAATTAATTATTGATTCATATGATAAGGAAATATTTATTTTATATGAATATAAATGATGGATTTATTTATGTGGTTATTAATGAAGGAATTAATGTTGAGGTGTTTTATCGGTATTTTATCTGATCGAGGTATTAAAAATCAAATCGTGAGGTTTTGAGATATATTATGGGGTTATAATTTTTAATCCGACCGTTGGATCGTTGTAATTTTTGGATATGTTATACATACATAAGTTGAGTATATGTCCACAAATTTTGAACCGTTAAAAATGCACGAATGATTTGTTGTGAATTTTAAGAGGTGTCGGATTCGGAAATTAGGTTTATAATTGATTTTGGTGGAAAATTCTAGAATTGAGTGGGGCCCCACTTGTGGTTGGTGAAAAAATGTGCTGAATTTTATTTCAAATGTGGTGGGTGGGAATAGTAGCGAGTAAAGCCATCAAAGTTGAGTTAGTTAAATGCTTCATGTGCTAACATTTTCCTATAAATAGAGGGCTAAGTTAGAATTGAAAATCACACCAGAAACAAAGTTTTCTCTCTTTCTCTCTCTATATTATTGAGCGTATTTTGTGAGTATTTAGATACTTTGAGAGTTCTTTGCTCAAAGACAAGTTTCATTCAAAGATCACTTGAGACCTTTCCTTCCAAGCAATCGATTCTTTGAGGTAAGGGATGTTATTTTCTTCTCAAATGATATTAATTCTTCAATGTCATTATCTTTGAAATATTGGTTGGTACTTTTATCAAATTTGGAACTTTTTCATGTCGGGGTTATTATTCATGAGTTATTATTCACGAGTTACCATTCATGAGTTACTATTCACGAAAGTTCTTATTCACGAAAGTACTATTCATTAAGCGTGAAATGATTTTTTTGTGGAATTTCTATCTTTGGGTGTAGAGTTACTATTCACGATACGGCACTATTCACGATATCAAGACTATTCACGATACTCAAGACTATTCACGATACTCAAGCACTATTCACGAATACGGCATAATTCTATTCAATTAAAAATGAAAATTTTTCTTTTCGTCTAAAATATCTATTGCGGATACTAGCTTTGATTGTATCCATGTTTTGATCATTCTTGAATTTTACTTCACTATGATTATTTATGAAGTATTTTGAACTTCGGATTGTTTTAAAGTACGAATCCATAATATTTGTCATTTTGTTTCACTTTGGATTCGTTTCTTTAAAAGTATTTTTCATCATCCTCGGTCTTAAATGATGATAGTATTGAATATCTTTGGCTGTAGTGCAAAGATGAATGATTCGAAGAATATCTTTGGCACGTAGTGCAAAGATGAATGATTTTTGAAGAATATCTTTGGCTCAGTAGTGCAAAGATGAATGATTTCAAGAATATCTTTGGCCCTGTAAGTGCAAAGATGATGTGTGTTTAAATGAACACGACCGATTAATGAATATCTTTGGCCTTTAGTGCAAAGATGAACATGTGTTTAAATGAACATGACCGACTGATGAATATCTTTGGCCTTTAGTGCAAAGATGAACATGTGTTGAGATGAACATGACCGATTGATGAATATCTTTGGCTCAGTAGTGCAAAGATGAATATTTGATTTGAGATGAATATTGATTGATGTTACAGGATAAAATATTGATGATGGACCGTTAAATTCATAGATTATAGTAGATTTCATTCTCTATGTAACTCTTCTATGAATTATTATTTCTACATGCGAATATTGATCTCGAAACTTTTGTCATTGTATTCTATCAGATTTTTTCCTCGTTGGAGACTAACGATAATTTGTTGTATATTATCTTAGTCATAACATTCTTTTTTCGGGCTAGTTGAGCTCACCCTTTTCCTTGTTGTTCCATTTTTCTTCTCGAGGAGGCGAGAATGTAAGCGAGTACTAGTCGGGGTATGGAATGAAGGTTCTAGAGAGAGTTGTTTAGTAGTCCTCACCATTATTGTAAAATAATGTATCAATAAATGTGATGAGGATTTATTTGAGTATAAATATTGTTTAGAAGATAATATTTGTATTAAAAACTCACGCTTTTTCTTGTTGTAATAATAAAGTCAGTAGTTGTTTCGTACCATGTATTTGGCGACTCGAGAATGGGTTGGATGGAATGGACCTATTTTGGGGTCGTCACACAACTATGAGGAATTGTTGGACATCGGTTTCATTGGCCCCAAGTACATCTCCCTGGGGTGCTCCTGTTTTTATTCAGAAAGAAAGAAAGACGGGAGTATGCGATTTTGTATTCGACTATCGGAATTGTACCATGTCACCATCAAGTATAGGTATCCTCTACCTCGTATTGATGACTTGTTTGACCATTGTAAGGGGAACAATTTTTTCAAAGATCGATCTTTGTTCGGATATCATCACCAAGATTAGAATCGAAGATATTCCAAAGACCGCCTTTAGAACTCGATCTTGGCATTATGAATTCTTAGTTATGTCTTTCGGATTGACTAATGCTCCTATGGCTTTCATGGATATGATGAACCGAGTATTCAAGGAATATTTGGATCAATTCGTTGTTGTCTTTATTGATGACATCCTCATATATTCCAAAAGCCGTGAAGATCATGAGCACCATTTGAAAGTCGGTACTCCAAAGGCTTCGTGAAAACCAACTATATGCCAAATTGAAGAAATGCGAATTCGGCTTCGAGGAAGTAGCATTCCTTGGGCACGTGGTGTCGAAACATGGAGTATCTATTGATCCGCCAAGATTGAAGCAATACAAAGTTAGAGCAACCAAGAAAGTCGGTGGCGTGATCAAGTACGTAGCTTTTTGGGCTTATTTGGTTATTATCGGAGAATCGTGGAAGGGTTTTCTCGAATCGCTACTCCATTAACCCAAATTAACTCCCTAAGGATACAAAATTCGCGTTTGGAGCGAAGAACGCGAGAAGAGTTTCCAAGAGCTTTAGAGGAGACTTATTTTGGCACCTATTCTAACAATACCATCCGGTTGAGATAGATTTGTTATCTCACAACGATGCTTCGTGCAAAGGGTTAGGATGTGTTCTCATGCAACATGGGAAAGTCATAGCCTATGCCTCGCGACAACTTAAAGAGTATGAGAGGAATTATCCTACTCATGATCTAGAGTTAGCGGCGATCGTTGTATTTAAAGATCCTGGAGGCACTATCTATATGGGGAGAAAGTGGAGATATATTCGCACCATAAAAGCCTCAAATATTTCTTCACGCAAAAGGAACTCAACATGCGGCAACGACGTTGGCTTGAGTTGTTGAAAGATTACGACCACACTATTCAATACCATCCTGGAAAAGCGAACGTGGTAGTTGACGCGTTAAGTAGAAGATCATATGCAGGAATGAGTGCGATAATGTCAAGTATACGACAGAGCCAACTTTAATAGAAAAAGTTAAGGTTGCTTCAAGCCACCGACCCTTGAAATCGATGCGTATGAAGAAGAAAGTACAAGAAGGTGTTATTACAGAAGCGAGAATTGATGAAGAAGGAATACTTCGAGTCCACTCCAGACTTTGTGTCCCTAACGACTCTGATTTGAAGTACAAGATTATGATGGAGGCACACAATACACCATTTGCAATCCATCCTGGAAGTACCAAAATGTATCGTGATCTTCGACATACATTTTGGTGGAACAATATGAAGAGAGAGATTGCAAAGTTTATCTCAATATGTTTAACTTGTCAACGAGTAAAGGCGGAGCATCTAGTACCTAAGGGTCCGTTGCAACCACTTGAGATTCCGAAATTGAAGTGGGAACACATTACCATGGATTTCGTTACGGGTCTTCCTACGGTTTCTCAAGGCATCAATGCTATTTGGGTTATTGTTGATAGATTAACCAAGTCCGCATTCATTTCTTGCCGATACGGAGACTTATTCCTTGAACGTCTTGCTAGTATGTGACGTGAATGAGATTGTGAGGTTGCATGGCATACCGTATCCATAGTTTCGGATCGTGACACAAGATTCACTTCAAGATTTTGGGTTAGCTTGCAAAAAGCTATGGGCGCGGATTTACGATTGATTCGCATACCATCCTCAAACGGACGGACAATCGAGAGGACTATTCAAACTCTTGAAGATCTATTAAGACTCGTGTCCTAGACTTCAAGGAAGTTGGGATAAGTATTTACCATTGGTGGAATTCTCCTACAACAACAATTATCGAGCAAGTATAGGTGTGGCTCCATTCAAGCATTATATGGACGAAAAATGTCGCTCTCAAGTATGTTGGGACGAGGTGGGTGAAGCAACATTGTTGGGACCCGAGTTGAGTACGTATGACTCACGAAAAAGATCCAAATGATTCGACAACGATATCTAAACGGCACAAGATCGATAAAAGAGTTATGCGAGATCTTCATCGAAAGGACGTGAAATTTAGTATGGGGATCATGTATTGTCATGAAGTTACTCCATGGAAGGGAGTTACAAGATTTGGGAAGAGAGGAAAGCTCAATCCACGATTTATTGGTCCATTTCAAATTCTTGACCGAAAGTAGGAAATGTAGCCTATAGACTCGCGTTACCTCCGAGTATGTCTCGTGTTCATAATGTGTTTCACATATCTGTACTTCGTAAATATGTGAAAGACCCGAATCACGTTATAGAGTTAGAACCCAGACGAGAGATAGCCAAGACTTAACATATGAGGAGGTACTGTCAAGATCTTGGATAGGAAGGAGCATGTCCCCACGCCAAGAAATGTCATACCACAAGTTAAAGTTTTGTGGAGGAATCATGTTATAGAGGAAATGACCTGGGAATTGGAAACGGAAATGAAAGCGAGGTATCCTCACCTTTTTGAAACACTGTGCACGCACGTTAATTTCGAGGTCGAAATTTCATAAGGAGGGGAGGTTGTAAGACCCCAACTTATTATTAATGAAATTTAATTTTCTCTATTTATTATTTTGAAATAGTAAGGGTTGATTTGATTATGTGGATAGTTATGGTTAAAATACGCAAATATTTCAAAATAAGCAAGTGGTTATAAAATATTCATTGTTGTTGGGAATATTCATTTGGTCGTGGAATATTCTTCTTTGTTTGGGAATATTCGCACGACGGTAGCGATCTTTTTGTGGGCCCCATAACTGGAAAGCGATTGGATGAAGAAAACGACAAATATAAGTTGTTTAAAAATAACGACGTAGTTGTTACCATTAATATCGTTAAAATACTCTTGGTTAAAACACAAGAAGATATTTCAGTATTGCACCAATTATTGATTCTTACGTAAGAAGGCTTTACTCAATAATTGTTACAAGAATTATTATCTCAAGATTTTATTTTATTGATTTAATAATTGTTGCGTTTATATTTTATATTGTCATTGTTTCAATAATTGTCATTACACAAAGATTTTTCATTATCGAAGCAATAATTCATATTATCCGAATAATATTATTAGATAACATTATTGGAAATGTCTAGAAAGTTTTGTCTCAAGGAGAGGTTTGGTCACCTAATTGCGCTTTTGAGAAGGAGAAATTCTTATTGGAAAGCTCCCTTTTCTGAGGAACCGCACGGTTGTCAATATTGTGATTTCGTAATATTATTTGTGAATAATTAATTATTGATTCATATAATGAGGAAAATATTGATTTTATGTGGATATAGATGGAGAAAACTTTTAATGTGACAATTGTTGAAAATTGAAATTTTATCTTTTTTTGATAAAATAATTCATTTAAATATATTATTATATTTTAATAATATAATAATGGTGATATTTTTACAACGAATGTGGGATATATGAATATACGAGGAGGAAGAGTATTTTTGTTGCAATAAATGTTTAAAACATGTTAAACATGTCGATGGACCCCATTTATTGACTAAAATTTGATTATAGCCTGTAAAATTGCCCGTTTGTGGATTTCGGTCAATTTCTATTTGGAATTTGGAAAAACTTTCTTCTGCAAAGTTGTAGAGAATTGAATTTTCTATAAAAACACGCGAGATTCGAATTTTCTGACAAAAGGGCTATTTATTATGAATTATTGAAGTTCTGAAGCTCCAAAATAATTAATTTTTGAAGTTTTAAATATTTTTTTTTACAAAAAACGTTTTTTGCATGTGTGAGGCATGTATTCAATTGCTGAATTTTAGATTCAAAGGTGTGCGTGAAGATTATATATATATATATATTAATATTTTAATAAATTTTCTACTTTGGTGTTCTAAGCATTTTCTTTTATAAATAGGGTGCTTAGGTTAGAATTGAAAATCACAATTTAAATCAAGTTTTTCTCTCTATATTATCGAGTTTATTCTTGTGAGTATTTTGAGTATTGCTATATGCTATGCAAGTTCAAGTCATAGCTATATATCCTGTTTCAACTAAAGTACTGTCTTTGTGAAGTAAGGGATATTTTTTTTTTCGTAATGATATTATTTCTTCAATATCATTATGCTGAAATATTGATCTGAAGTTTTTATCAAATTTGGAACTTTTGGTGTCAGAGTTACTATTCATGCATATGGCACTATTCACGTATACGACACTAGTCACGAATACGGCACTATTCATCAAAAAATGAAAATTTTCCTTTTCGTCCCAAAATATCTATTGTGGATACTAGCTTTGATTGTATCCATGTTTTGATCATTCATAAATTTTATACCACTATGATTATTTTTCAGGTATTTTTGGACATGGATAAAACAAAGTACGAATCCTTAATCCTTAATCCTTAATCCTTGTCATTTTGTTTCACTGGATTCGTTTCTTTAAAAATATGTTTCATCATCCTCAGTCTTAAATGATGATATTATTGAATATCTTTGGCCTGTAGAGTGCAAAGATGAATGATTTTTGATCAATATCTTTGGCCGTGTAGTGCAAAAGATGAGCAGTGTTTAGATGAAACATGACCCGGTGATGAATATCTTTGGCACGTAGTGCAAAGATGAATATTTTATTCCAGATGTATATTGATTGATGTTTACAGGATAAAAGATGAGCGATGAACTTTTAAATTCATACATTGAAGATAGTAGTTTGCATTCTCGACTTAACTCTTCTAATGAATTATTATTTCACTGCGAATATTGATTTAAAACTTGTTGTCTATTGTATTCTATTAGATTTTTCCTCGTTGAAGACTAACGATAATTTGTTATATATTATCTTAGTCATAATATTCTTTATTGGGCTAGTTGAGCTCACCCTTTTCCTTGTTGTTCCATTTTTCTTCTCGTGGAGGCGAGAATATAGCGAAAGTACTAGTCTTGGGGTATGGAATGAAGGTTCTAGAGAGTTGTTTAGTAGTCCTCACCATTTTGTAAAATAATGTATCAATAATTATGATGGGAATTTATTTGCGTGTGGATATTGTCTAGATGGCAATATCGTATTTAAACTCACGATTTATATATTGTAATAATAAAGTTGTAGTTGTTTCGTACCTTGTATTGACAACCTCGTAATGGGTGATGTATACCTATTTTGGGGGCGTCACGTTGTTCGCTATACGTATGAAGGAAGTGGAGTTCATCAGATTAGAGCAAAACAACACGGCGGTGTCTCAAAGACGAGGCAAAGTTTGCAGAGTTATCCGTGTTTTGCACCTCATTTGGTGGAGAATGAGGAACGTATGACGCGGATGTTTCTTAGAGGTTTGAAACCCTAAGATACGTCGAAGATCTCATTTCTCATAAATTTTCTCTCAATTCAGATGTTGTAAACAGGACCCAATTATTAGAGCGAGATAACGAGTACGGTCAATTGAGGGACCACAACCAGGATCATACCGGAGATGGCAGTCAACAAAACAACGATAACCAGCGGAGAAAGAAAAAGACGGACAAAAATGGTAACCACTCTGGTGGTAATCATGACCATGAGAATAGAAGAAGCGAATCGGGAGGAGATTTTAAAAAGAGGAGATTCAACAACGACAATATGAAAATGGCAACACCAGCAGTAACTGGTTCCAAGGGAGGGGAACGACCACCGGTCGTATGCTACAAATGCGGAAAAGAGGGACATATCAGTCCAAACTGCCCACAACAGTTCAAGGTATGCTATAATTGTGGAAAGGAAGGACATATCACTCGGGATTGTACGATAGCGAAACCTAGTTCAGTGGGGATGGTGACTCAAAAGATTATCCCAGAAAAGTCAAAGTCAACGGTTCCTGGAAGAACGTTTGTTGTGACTGGTCAAAATGCGAGGAACCCAAACGAGGTGATCACGGGTAAGCTAATCATAAATTCTTGTGAAGTTTATACTTTACTAGATACCGGTGCTACCCATTCATTTATCTCTCTTACTTGTGCTCAACGTTTAAATTTGACTCCGGAAAAATTAGACTTTGACCTATCTGTTGAAACTCCGTTAGGAGAAACTTTCATCACATCCACTGTTTATAAATCTTGTTTGATTCAAGTTGGCACCATCACCTTACCTGTTGACCTTATCTCTTTAAAGATACTTACTTTTGATGTGATTTTAGGGATTGATTGGTTAACTACTCATCATGCCAAAATTGATTGTTTTCGTAAGGTTGTTATTTTTCATATTCCTAACCAACCTGTTGTTCGAATTCAAGTAACTAAACCATTAAAATCAATCACTGTCATATCTAATCATAAAGCTATTCGTTTATTGAAAAACGGATGTCAAGCTTTCTTAGCCCATGTTATGGATTTGAATAAAGACACGTCAAATTCGAATAATATTCCTGTTGTTATTGACTTTCTGAAGAACTTCCGGCCTACCCCGTAACGTGAAGTTGAATTCTTTATTGATCTTGAACCTAAGACAAAGCCCATTTCTAAAACCCCATATCGAATGGCTCCTATTGAACTTCGTGGAGTTAAAGGTCCAACTACGAGGAGTTGTTGGACATCGGTTTCATTCATCCTAGTACATCTCCTTGGGTGTGCTCTGTTTTATTTGTAAAGAAGAAAGGCGGGAGTATACGACTTTGTATTGACTATCTGGAATTGAACCATGTCACTATCAAGAATAGGTATCCTCTACCTCGTATTGATGACTTGTTTGACCCGATTCAAGGAGCACAATTCTTTTCAAAATCGATCTTCGTTCGGATATCATCAACCAAGATTAGAATCGAGGATATTCAAAGACCGCCTTCGTAACTCGGCAGACGGGCATTATGAATTCTTAGTCATGTCTTTGGATGACTAATGCTCTCTTGCAACTTTCATGGATATGATGAATCGAGTATTCAAGGAATATTTGGATCAATTCGTTGTTGTCTTTATTGATGACATCCTCATATATTCCAAAAGCCGTGAATATCATGAGCACCATTTGAAACTAAGACTCCAAAGGCTTCGTGAAAACAAGCTTTATGCCAAGTTGAAGAAACGCGAGTTCGCTTCGAGGAAGTAGCATTCCTTGGGCACGCCAGAAGACCCCAACTTATTATTAATGAAATTTAATTTTCTTTATTTATTATTTTGAAATAGTAAGGGTTGATTTGATTAATGTGGATAGTTATGGGTAAAATACGCAAATATTTCAAAATAAGCAAGTGGTTATAAAATATTCATTGTTGTTTGGGAATATTCGTTTGGTCGTGGAATATTCTTGCTATCGGGGAATATTAAATGCGATGGCACGATCTTTTGTGGGCCCCATGCTTGAAAGCGATTGGATGAAGAAAACGCACAAATATAAGTTGTTTAAAAATAACGGCAGTAGTTATTCAATTATCTTTGTTAAAATACTAAATTGGTTAAAACACAAGAATGCTTTACGGTATTGCACCAATTATTGATGATTTACGTAAGAAGGCATTACTCAATAATGGTTACGTGAATTAATCGCTCGAAGATTTTATTAATTTAATAATTCTTTGCGTTGATATTTTATATATGCTGTTGTTTCAATAATTGTCATTACACAGTATTTTTCATTATCGAAGCAATAATTCATATTATATGAATAATATTATTAGATAAAATTATTGGCAATGTCTAGAAAGTTCTGTCTAAGGAGAGGTTTGGTCACCTAATTGCGCGCCAGTAAGGAGAAATTCTTATTGGAAAGCCCCCTCTTGCTTGGGAACCTATGCAGTTGTCAATATTGTGATTCTCGTAATATTATTTGTGAATAATTAATTATTGATTCATATGATGAGGAAAATATTGATTTTATGTGGATATAGATGGAGAAAATTTTTTAGTGTGACAATTGTTGAAAATTGAAATTTTATCTTTTTCTGATAAAATAATTCATTTAAATATATTATTATATTTTAATAATATAATAATGGTGATATTTTTACAACGAATGTGGGATATATGAGTATACGAGGAGGAAGAGTATTTTTGTTATAATAAATGTTTAAAACATGTTAAACATGTCGGTGGACCCCATTTATTGACTGAAATTTGATTATTTTTGTAAAATCGTCTGTTTGTGGATTTCGATCAATTTCTATTTGGAATTTGGAAAAACTTTCTTACAGTAAAGTTGTAGAGAATTGAATTTCCTATAAAAATTCTCGAGATTCAATTTTTCGACAAAAGGGCTATTTATTATGAATTATTGAAGTTCAAGCTCCAAAATAATTAATTTTTGAAGTTTTAAATATTTTTTTACAAAAACGTTTTTTTGCATGTGTGAGGCATGTATTCAATTGCTAAATTTGATTCAAAGGTGTGCATGAAGATTATATATATATATATATATATATATATATATATATATATTAATATTTTAATAAATTTTCTACTTTGTGTTCTAAGCATTTTCTTATAAATAGGTGTTTAGGTTAGAATTGAAAATCACACCGTAAACCGAATTTTTCTCTCTATATTATCGAGCGTATTCTTGTGAGTATTTTGAGTATTGCTATACTGGCTGCAAGTTCAAGTCATAGCTTTATATCCTGTTTCAACTAAATCTTGTCTTTTGTGAGGTAAGGGATATTTTTTTTTTCAGAATGATATTATTTCTTCAATATCATTATGCTAAAATATTGATCTGAAGTTTTATCAAATTTGGAACTTTTGGTGTCTGAGTTCTTATTCACGATACTCAAGACTATTCACGTATCTGAGATTATTCACGAATCACTAAGACTTATTCATCTAAAAATGAAAATTTTCCTTTTTCGTCCCAAAATATCTATTGTGGATACTAGCTTTGATTGTATCCATGTTTTGATCATTCTTGAATTTTACACCACTATGATTATTTTTGAGGTATTTTTGGACATGGATAAAACAAAGTACGAATCTTTAATCCTTAATTCTTGTCATTTTGTTTCATCGGATTCGTTTCTTTAAAAATATTTTCATCATCCTCAGTCTTAAATGATGATATTATTGAATATCTTTGGCCCAGTAGTGCAAAGATGAATGATTTCGATAAATATCTTTGGCCCGTAGTGCAAAAGATGAACATGTGTTTAGATGAACATGATTAATGATGAATATCTTTGGCCCAGTAGTGCAAGATGAATATTTGATTCGGATATATATTGATTGATATTACGGGGATAAAAGATAGAGCGATGAACTTTTAAATTCATACATAGAAGATAGTAGTTTGCATTCTCTACTTAACTCTTCTAATGAATTATTATTTCACTATGAATATTGATTTAAAACTTGTTGTCTATTGTATTCTATTAGATTTTCCTGTTGAAGACTAACGATAATTTGTTGTATATTATCTTAGTCATAATATTCTTTATCGGGCTAGTTGAGCTCACCCTTTTTCCTTGTTGTTCCATTTTTCTTCTCGGGAGGCGAGAATGTAGCTGAGTACTAGTGCTGGGGGTATGGAATGAAGGTTCTAGAGAGAGTTGTTTAGTAGTCCTCACCATTTTTGTAAAATAATGTATCAATAATTATGATGGAGATTTATTTCATGCAGTGCATATTATACAGATGGCAATATCTGTATTTAAACTCACAGTTTATATGTTGTAATAATAAAGTTGTAGTTGTTTCTGTACCATATATTGACAACTCAGAATGGGTGATGTATACCTATTTTGGGGGTGTCACACACGTGGTGTCGAAACATGGAATATCCGTGGACCCGGCGAAGATTGAAGCAATACAAAGTTGGGAGCAACCGAAGTCGGTGATCAAGTCACGATCTTTTCGGGCTTAATTTGGTTATTATCGGAGATTCATGGAAGGATTTTCTCGAATCGCTACTCCATTAACTCAGCTGACTCGAAAAGATATAAAATTCATATGGAACGAGGAATGCGAGAAGAGTTTCCAAGAGCTCAAGAGGAGACTCATTTCGGCACCTGTTCTAACAATACCATCTAGTTCGGATGGATTTGTTATCTACTGCGATGCTTCAGGCAAAGGGTTAGGATGTGTTCTCATGCAACGTGGGAAAGTCATAGCCTTTATGCCTCGCGAAAACTTAAAGAGTATGAGAGGAATTATCCTACTCATGATCTAGAGTTAGCGCCGATCGTTTTCGCGCTTAAAGATCTGGAGGCACTATCTATATGGGGAGAAAGTGGAGATATATTCTGACCATAAAAGCCTCAAATATTTCTTCACTTAAAAGGAACTCAACATGCGGCAACACCGCTGGCTTGAAGTTATTGAAAGATTACGACCACACTATTCAATACCATCCCGGAAAAGCTTAACGTGGTAGTTGACGCGTTGAGTAGTAGAAGATCATATCGCAGGAATGAGTGCGATGATGTCAAGTATCGATAGAGCCAACTTTAATAGAAAAAGTTAAGGTTGCTCAAGCCAACCAATGGGCAGTGAACGATGCGTATGAAGAAGAAAGTACAAGAAGGTGTTATTCCGAGGCGAGAATTGATGAAGAAGGAATACTTGAGTCCACTCCTGACTTTGTGTCCCTAACGACTACGATTTGAAGTACAAGATTATGATGGAGGCACACAATACACCATTTGCAATCCATCTCGGAAGTACCAAAATGTATCGTGATCTTTGACATACATTTTGGTGGAACAATATGAAGAGAGAGATTGCAAAGTTTATCTCAATGTGTTTAACTTGTCAACGAGTAAAGGCGGAGCATCTAGTACCTAAGGGTCCGTTGCAACCACTTGAGATTCGAAATGGAAGTGGGAACACATTACCATGGATTTAGATTACGGGTCTTCCTACGGTTTCTCAAGGCATTAATGTTATTTGGGTTATTGTTGATAGATTAACCAAGTCCGCTCATTTCTTGCCGATCACGGAGACTTATTCCTTGAACGTCTTGCTAGTAGATATATGTAAATGAGATTGTGAGGTTGCATGGTATGCTCAGTATCCATAGTTTTGGATCGTGACCCAAGATTCACTTCAAGATTTTAGGTTAGCTTGCAAAAAGCTATGGGCACGGATTTACGATTCAGTTCGGCATACCATCCTCAAACGAACGGACAATCAGAGAGGACTATTCAAACTCTTGAAGATCTATTAAGACTCTGTGTCCTAGACTTCAAGTGCAGTTGGGATAAGTATTTACCATTGGTGGAATTCTCCTACAACAATGATTATCAGCAAGTATAGGTGTGGCTCCATTCAAGCATTATATGGACGAAAATGTCGCTCTCCAAAGATGTTGGGACGAGGTGGGTGAAGCAACATTGTTGGGACCCGAGTTCAGTACATATGACTACGGAAAAGATCCAAATGATTCGACAACGATACAAACAAGCACAAGATCGACAAAAAGAGTTATGCGGATCTTCATCGAAAGGACGTGGAATTTAGTATAGGGGATCATGTATTATTCATGCGAGTTGCTTCCTTGGAAGGAGTTACAAGATTTGGGAAGAGAGGAAAGCTCAATCCACGATTTATTGGTCCATTTCAAATTCTTGACCGAGTAGGAAATGTAGCCTATAGACTCGCGTTACCTCTAAGTATGTCTCGTGTTCATAATGTGTTCCACATATCTCGTACTTCAGTAAATATGTGAAGACCCGAACCACGTTATAGAGTTAGAACCAGGGACGAGATAGCCAAGACTTAACGCGTATGAGGAGGTACTTGTCAAGATCTTGGATAGGAAGGAGCATGTCCTACGCGCAAAGGTCATACCACAAGTTAAAGTTTTGTGGAGGAATCATGCTATAGAGGAAATGACCAGGGAATTGGAAATGGAAATGAAAGCGAGGTATCCTCACCTTTTGAAACACCAGTATCGTCGCCAATTTCGAGGACGAAATTTCATAAGGAGGGGAGGTTGTAAGACACCAACTTATTATTAATGAAATTTAATTTTCTCTATTTATTATTTTGAAATAGTAAGGGTTGATTTTATTAATGTGGATAGTTATGGATAAATACGTAAATATTTCAAAATAAGCAAGTGGTTATAAAATATTCATTATTGTTTGGGAATATTCGTTTTGGTCGTGGAATATTAGATCTTGTCGAGGGAATATTAAATGACGACTGACAGTAGCAAATGACCATGTGTGGGCCCCATAACGAAAAGCAATTGGAGGAAGAAAACGACAAGAATAAGTTGTTTAAAAATAACAGCGTAGTTATTCAAGTATTATCTTGTTAAAATACTCGGTGGTTAAAACACATTAGCAGACGGTATTGCACCAATTATTGATTCTTACGTAAGAAGAAGGTACTACTCAATAATTGTTACGAAGAATTACTATTCAAAGATTTTATTTTATTAATTCAATAATTCTTTGCATTGATATTTTATATTATTGTTGTTTCAATAATTGTCATTACACGGTATTTTCATTATCGAATCAATAATTCATATTATCTGAATAATATTATTAGATAACATTATTGGCAATGTCTAGAAAGTTCTGTCTAAGGAGAGGTTTGGTCACCTAATTGCACGCTAGTAAGGAGAAATTCTTATTGGAAATCTCCCTCTTTCCTGGGAACTGCATGGTTGTCAGTATTGTGATTCTGTAATATTATTCGTGAATAATTAATTATTAATTTATATGATGAGGAAAATATTGATTTTATGTGGATATAGATGGAGAAAATTTTTTAATGTGACAATTGTTGAAAATTAAAATTTTATCTTTTTACGATAAAATAATTATTTAAATATATTATTATATTTTAATAATATAATAATGGTGATATTTTTACAATGAATGTGGGATATATGAGTATATGTGGAGGAGGAGTATTTTGTTACCAAAATATTTAAAGCATGTTTTATGTGTTTCGGTGGACCCCATTTCTTGATCGAAATTTGATTATAAACAGTAAAATCGCTCCATTTATGGATTTTGGTCAATTTTACATTTGGAATTTGGAAAAACTTTCTTACGTAAAGTTGTAGAGAATTTAATTTCCTATAAAAAAATACGTGAGATTCAAATTTTACGATAAAAGGACTATTTATTGTGAATTATTGAAGTTTTGAGTTCCAAAATAATTAATTTTTGGAAGTATAAAATATTTAAAATGACAAAAACGTTTTTTGTCATTTTGTGGGTCTTCATGTGTTAGAAGTGGCTGAATTCAGATCCTTAGAAGTGGGCGTAGGGAATTGTAATATTAATATTAATATTTTAATAAATTTTCACTTTGGTGGTGTTAAGCATTTTCCTATAAATAGGGTGCTTAGGTTAGAATTGAAAATCACATTTAAATTGAAGTTTTCTCTCTATATTATCGGCGTATTCTTGTGAGTATTTTGAGTATACTTTGAGTATTGCTATATACTAAGTGCAAGTTCAAGTTATATTTTTTTATATCCTGTTTGTTTCAAATCATTAAGATCGATCTTTCGAGGTAAGGAATATTATTTTTAATGATATTATTTATTCTAATATCATTATGCCAAGTATTGATCTGAACTTTTAATCAAATTTAGAACTTTTAATGTTTGAGTTCTTATTCACGATACTAAGACTATTCACGATATACTGAGATTATTCACGAATACTAAGCACCATTCATCGAAAAATGAAAATTTTCCTTTTCGTCTAAAAAATATCTATTCGGATACTAGCTCGATTGTATCCATGTTTTGATCATTCTTGAATTTTACACCACTATGATTATTTTTGAGGTATTTTGGACATGGATACAACAAAGTACGAATCCTTAATCCTTAATCCTTGTCATTTTGTTTCTTTGGATTCGTTTCTTCAAAAATATTTTTCATCATTCTCAGTCTTAAATGATGATATTATTGAATATCTTTGACCTGTAGTGCAAAGATGAATAATTTCTGATGAATATCTTTGGCCCATAGTGCAAAGATGAACAGGTGTTTAGATGAACATGACTAATCGATGAATATCTTTGGCTGTAGTGCAAAGATGAATATTTGATTCGAGATATATATTGATTGATGTTATGAGGATAAAAGATGAGCGATGAACTTTTAAATTCATACATAGAAGATAGTAGTTTGCATTCTCTACTTAACTCTTCTAATGAATTATTATTTCATTCATAATATTGATTTAAAACTTGTTGTCTATTGTATTCTATTAGATTTTTCCTGTTCAAGAAGACTAACGATAATTTGTTGTATATTATCTTAGTCATAATATTCTTTTACCGGGCTAGTTGAGCTCACCCTTTTCCTTTTTGTTCCATTTTTCTTCTCGGGAGGCGAGAATATAGCGAAGTATTTAGTGGGGTATGGAATGAAGGTTCTAAAGAGAGTTGTTTAGTAGTCCTCACTATTTTTGTAAAATAATGTATCAATAAATGTGATGAGGATTTATTTGAGTATAGATATTGTCTAGAAGATAATATTTGTATTCAAACTCACAGTTTAACTGTTGTAATAATAAAATTGTAGTTATTTCTGTACCATGTATTGACAACTCAGAATGGGTGAGGTATACCTATTTTTGGGGCGTCACAGAATTTGTTATTTTACTTAAAAATGAGAAAATATAATTATTATTACACTTTACAAATATAAAATCACAATTAAAATTAAAAATAAAACAAAATAATAACTAATTATCCTAATTTAATTTAAATTTGTATATATTATAAGAGAATGTATCGAACATCTAATCAAATATGTATTAACCGAGTATGTATTGAATCACAATCAAAAATTCGAGTAGTTTGAATCTTAAACGAGTCAAGTATAACCTTGCTCAGATTCTACTCATATTTTTATTCGAACTATTTTTAATACTCAGATTTGGATCATATTATTAACGAATCCGAGTCTCGATCGTATTTTTTCGAGTCGAGCCCGAACTATGTTGTGTCGTTTACAGCGTTAGAGATAAGTGATGGTCTCATTTGTCAAGAGGATAAATTGTTACATTCCAAAATAAATAAAAAAAATCATTTATCTTTCAGATATATATAATTGACATATTTTTCCAAATTTACCGTCTCAATTTTATTATGATACTATTACTATTAAATTAAATACTTAATAAATTTAAAAATAAACATAAAATAAAATATATTCTTAAAGTTCGTAAATTTTAAAGTCTTTTTTGTTGTAATACAGAAAATATTCTTGTTTGCAAATATTAAAGTTGAAGAAATCAATTATTTGTGTTAAAGAAAATGTTTATAACAATTTTATGAGTAAAATAATTTTATTATTAAAAATATGTTTAAATGTGTTTTTACCAATATTAATATTCATAAAATAAATTAAAATAAAAAAGTTTTTTCTTTTTTTTGTGACGGATAAAAAACTTTAGTGTGTTATAGAATGAAAGTCCTACAAAATAAAATTAGTGTAGAACTAAAAGAACAATAACAACCGATTTCAATTTATTTTCTATTTTTTGTCATAAAAATCGAAATCTATATTGTTTTTGAAGATGTAAAAGAAAAAGATAAAAAAAAAATAAAAAAATACATGGATTGTGGACCTCTGTGAAGCCTTATTTGTCGGGATAATAGACTTTTTTATCACTGTACTAGGGCCCAATTTTTATTGCGATTATCATTTTTTTTTGTTAAAATCACATAATTATACTCTAAAAAATTTACTGTAAGACCCCAACTTATTATTAAATGAAATTGAATTTCCTCTATTTATTATTTTAAAATAGTAAAGGTTGATTTGATTAATGTGATTAGTTATGGGTAAAATGCGCAAATATTTCAAATAAGCAAGTGGTTATAAAATATTCATTTTTTTATCAGAGAATATTCGTTTGGTCGTGAAATATTCTTACTGTCGGGGAATATTCGTACGACGGCGAAACCTTGTGTGGGTCCATAACGGAAAGCGATTGGATGAAGAAAACGACAAATATAAGTTGTTTATAAATAACAGCGTAGTTATTCGCAGTTAATATCTTGTTGGAATACCTTTGGTTAAAACACAAGAAGATATACAAGATTGCACCAATTATTGATTCTTACGTAAAGAAGGTACTACTCAATAATTGTTACGAGTAATTCTTATTCGATGTTTTATTTTATTGATTCAATAATTGTTGCTTTGATATTTTATATTATTGTTGTTTCAATAATTGTCATTACACAGTATTTTCCTTTATCGAATCAATAATTCATATTATTTGAATAATATTATTAGATAGCATTATTGGCAATGTCCAGAAAGTTCTGTCTAAGGAGAGGTTTGGTCACCTAATTGTGTGCCAGTAAGGAGAAGTCCTTATTGGAAAGCCCCCTCTTTCCTGGGAACGGCCTGGTTGTCAATATTGTGCTTCTGTAATATTATTTGTGAATAATTAATTATTGATTTATATGATAAGAAAAATATTCATTTTATATGGATATAGATGAAAAAAAAATTTAATGTGACAATTGTTAAAAATTGATATTTTATCTTTACCGATAAAATAATTCATTTAAATATATTATTATATTTTAATAATATAATAATGGTGATATTTTTATAATGAATGTGGGATATATGAATAAATGAGGAGGAAGAGTATTTTTATTACAAAAATTATTTAAAACATGTTAAACATGTTTGTGGACCATATTTCTTGAAAGAAATTTGATTATAGCCTGTAAAATCGTCCGTTTGTGGATTTCGGTCAATTTCTATTTGGAATTTAGAAAAACTTTCTTCTGCAAAGTTGTAGAGAATGGAATTTTCTATGGTAAAGACTTAAGGTTTGAATTTTTCTAATAAAAGGGCTATTTATTATGTATTATTGAAGTTCCGAAGTTCCAGAATAATTAATTTTTGAAGTTTTAATTATTTTTTTTTTAAAAAAACGTTTATTGTGATTTTGGTGGGTTGTTGGCTGATGTTTTTGACCAAAGAAGGCTGTTAAGAAATTAAAAAAAATATATTAATATTTTATTAAATTTTCTGCTTTGGTGTTCTAAGCATTTTCCTATAAATAGGGTGCTTAGGTTATAATTGAAAATCACACCAGAAACTAAAGTTTTCTCTCCCTTTCTCTCTCTATATTATCAAGCGTATTCTTGTGAGTATTTTGATACTTTGAGTGTTGCTATATCTGAGTGCAAGTTCCCTTCACGCACTATATATATTAGTATTCCAATTTAAGTCTGATCTTTTCAAGGTAAGGGATGTTATTTTTTTTAAAATGATATTATTTCTTCTAATATCATTATCTTGGATTATTGGTAAGATTTTTCTTGTGAAATTCTTGTCTTTTAGTGTGTGGGGTTACTTATTCAAGTATACTGCACTATTCATTCTATCATTTGACTATTAATTAAAAAAAATTAAATTTTGTTTTTGTCCAAAATATCTATTGTGGATACTAGCTTTGATTGTATCCATGTTTTGATCATTCTTGATTTTACTATTTGTGATTATTAATGAAGTATTTTGAACTCGGATTGATTTTAAAAGTACGAATCCTTAATATTAGTTCTTTTGTTTTCAATTTGGATTCGTTTTCTTTAAAATATTTTCATCATCCTCGATCTAAATGATGGTATTCATCGAATATCTTTGGCCTGTGAGTGCAAAAAGATGGTTGATTTTCTTATGAATATCTTTGGCCCGTAGTGCAAAAGATGTACAGGTGTTGAGATAAACATGACCAACTGATGAATATCTTTGGCCTATAGTGCAAAGATGAATATTGATTGATGTTACATGGATAAAATATTGATGATGGACTTTTAAATTCATATATTATAGTAGATTTCATTCTCTACGTAACTCTTCTATGAATTATTATTTCGCTATGAATATTTATCCGAAACTTGTTGTCTATTGTATTTTATCGATTTTTCCTCGTTGAAGACTAACGATAATTTGTTCTATATTATCTTAGTCATAATATTTTTCTTGAGCTAGTTGAGCTCACCCTTTTCCTTTTGTTTAATTTTTCTTCTCGTGAGGCGAGAATGTAGCGAGTTCTAGTCGGGGTGTGGAATGATGATTCTAGAAAGTTGTTTTAGTAGTCCTCACCATTTTGTAAAATAATGTACCAATAATTATAATGAAGACTTATTTGGGTGTGAATATTGTCTCAGATGGCAATATTTGTATTTAAACTCACGATTTTTCATGTTGTATTAATAAAGTTGTAGTTGTTTTATACCATGTTATCGACGACTCAAAATGGGTGATGTATACCTATTTTGGGGCGTCATGATTGGTATCGAGCTTAGGATATAATCTCTGGTGAAGATCGGGGAATAGAACTAGAGGGGAGAGACAAGTAAATCCTTCGCTAGTGTGCCTTTACCTAAGCTTATTTGTTAGTTGGTCAGTATATAGGGATATTATGTGATATGTTGATTTCCTTAATTAACCCTTATTTTATGGCAGTATTTGAGAATGTCGACTGAGAATGTTAATAGTGGGGTAAATGAAACCGTGGAGACACTTTTACTCACCAACGAGGAGAACGTGCAACAGGCTGACAATGTTCCTCCTGTGAACAACACCACTGAGCAGATGATGAACGACGGGATGTTTAGAAGCTTTTTGCGATTCATGCAAAATCGACGACGAGGAGACTCGTGTATGCAGAATACTGTGGAAATGATAACAACGCATGGTTTGTCACAGCCAAGCAGTTCAAAGAGTTGGGACCACCAAAATTCTGGGGAAAGCCAGATCCGATTAAGGCGGAGACGTGGGTCAAGCAAATTACCAAGATATTCGATGTCTTGGGATGCACGGAGGAACAGAAGGTTCCATTCGCCACCTTTATGTTCCGTAATGAGGCGATTCTTGGTGGGAATCGTGAAGCGTACTCCATCCGGCCCACACTCAACACGCTCTTAGAGACGCGTTTGAAACTTTTCAATGACAAGTACTTTCTTGAAAGTATTCATTATATATGAAGGAAGTGGAGTTCATTAGACTGGAACAAAATAACATGACGGTGTCTCAGTACGAGGCAAAGTTTGCAAAGTTATCCAGGTTTACACTTCATTTGGTGGAGAATGAGGAACGATGACGCGGATGTTTTTGAGAGGTTTGAAACCTAAGATACGTCAAGATATCTAATTTCTCATAAATTTTTTCTCTATTCAGGATGTTGTCAATGTGGCTCAATTATTAGAAAGCGAGATAACGAAATACGCTCAACCGGGGACCACAACCGAGGATCATATCTGGTGACAAAGCTATCGTAACAATGATAACCAAATGGAGAAAGAAAAAATGCGACAAGAGCGGCAACCACTCACGGTGGTAATCATGGCCATAAGAATAGAAGAAGCGAGTGGGAGGAATTTTAAAGAGGAGATTCAATAATGACCATGTGAAAGCGCCAACACCAAAGAAGAATCGGTTCTAAGGGAGGAGAACGACCACCGGTCAGTACAAGTTATAAATGTGGAAAAGAGGGACATATCATCAAACCGCCCACAACAGTTCAAGGTATGTTATAATTGTGGAAAGGAATGACATATCGCTCGAGATTGTACGATAGTGAAACCAAGTTCAGTGGGGATGGTGACTCAAAAGGCTATCCCAGAAAAGTCAAAGTCAACGATTCTTGGAAGAGCGTTTGTCGTGACTGGTCAAAATGCGAGGAACCCAAACGAGGTGATCACGGGTAAGCTAATCATAAATTTTTGCGAAGTTTATACCTTACTTGATACCGGTGCTACCCATTCATTTATCTCTTCTGCTTGTGCTCAACGTTTAAACTTAACTCCGGAGAAATTAGACTTTAATTTATCTGTGGAGACTCAGATTAGAGAAACTTTCATCACATCCACTGTTTATAAATCTTGTTTGATCCAAGTTGGCACCATCACATTACCTGTTGACCTTATCTCTTTAAAGATACTTGCTTTTGATGTGATTTTAGGGATTGATTGGTTAACTACTCATCATGCCAAAATTGATTGTTTTTGTAAGGTTGTTAGTTTTCATATTCCTAACCAACCCGTTGTACGAATTCAAGCAACTAAGCCATTAAAATCAATCACTGTCATATCTAGTCATAAAGTTATTCGTTTATTGAAAAACGGATGTCAAGCTTTCTTAGCCCATGTTATGGATTTGAATAAAGACACGTCAGATTTGAATAATATTCCTGTTGTTAGTAAATTTCTGACGTCTTCTCGAAGAACTTCCCGCCTACCCCAGTAACGTGAAGTTGAATTCTTTATTGATCTTGAACACTGTACAAAGCCCATTTCTAAAACCCCATATCTAATGGCTCCTATTGAACTTCAGGAGTTAAAAGTCCAACTACAGGAGTTGTTGGACATCAGTTTCATTCGTCCTAGTACATCTCCTTGGGATGCTCATGTTTTATTTGTAAAGAAGAAAGACGGGAGTATGCGACTTTGTATTGACTACTGAGAATTAAACCATGTCACTATCAAGAATAGGTATCCGCTGTGACGCCCCCAAAATAGGTATACATCACCTATTCTGAGTCGCTAAATACATGGTACAGAATACAAATACAATCTTTAATATACAACAAGAAAGCTGTGAGTTTTAATACAAACATTGTCTTCTAGACAATATCCACTCGTAATAAGTCCTCATTACATTTATTAACACACTATTTAATGTAATAGTGAGGACTACTAATACTATCATCTCGGACCGTCACTCCGCCCCCGATTAGTCCCTACCACGTTCTCATTTTTCGAAGAGAACAAAGTGAAAGAAAGGTGAGCTCAACTAGCCCAAAGAAGAAATATTATGACTAAGATAATGTATAATAAATTATCATTAGTCTTCAACATTGTTAAACTGATAAAATACAATAGACATCAAGTTTAACTGCAGCGGAACATGCAATCCATTAAAAGAGTAAAGTAGAGAATAAAATCTACTATCTTTTATGATTTAAAAGGTTTTCATCACTTTTATCATTTGGGACTCAAATTTTAATAAATAATCCACATCATCCCTGCACTACGGCCAAGGATATTCATTAGTATCACAACCACAAATTATCCATGCACTACGGGCTAAGGATATTCGTGTATTCATCAATGGTCATGATCATGCCCTGTTGACAACATCTGAATACATAGAAAATTTGTGAGAGATAAGATATTGACGAATCTCGGGTTTTAGACCTCTCAGAAACATCCGCGTCATTCGTTCCTCATTTTCTACCAAATGAGGTGCAAACCTGGATAACTCTGCGAACTTCGCCTCGTACTGGGACACCGTCATGTTATTTTGTTCCAGTCTAATAAACTCCACTTCCTTTATATAACGAATACTTTTAGGAAAGTACTTGTCATTGAATAGTTTCTAAAACATTTCTCAAGACATGTTGAGTGCAGCTGGATGGGAACGTTTCACAGATTCCCACCAATAATCTGCCTCTCCACGGAACATAAAGGTGGCGAATGGAACCTTCTGTGCCTCCGTGCATCCCAAGACATCGAATATCTTGGTAATTTGCTTGACCCACATTTTCGCCTTAATTGGATCGGGCTTTCCCCAGAAATCTGGTGGTCCCAACTCCTTGAATTGCTCGGTCATGTGATAGATCGCAAGGCGTTGCCATCACTTCCACCCGTATTTTTGTACACGTAGTTCCGCTTTCGCCTCGATTTTTGCATGAACCGCAAAAAGCTCCTAAACATTCCATCATTCATCGTTTGCTCGGTAGTGTTGTTTACAGGAGGAATATTGTCTTCCTGTTGCACGTTCTCATAGTTTGTGACTAAAGGTTGTTCCACAGTCTCATACACTCCATTGTTAACGTTCTCAGCAGCCATTCTTAAATACTGCCATAAAATAAGGGTTAATTAAACAAATTAACATATCACATAATATCCCTATATTATGACCAACCAACAAATAAGCTTAGATAGGACACACTAGCGAAGGATTACTCATCTCTCCCTCCTAGTTCTATTCCCGATCTCGCTTGCCAGACCATATCCCTAAGCTTTGATACCAACTGTGACGTCCCTAAAATAGGTATACACCACACCCATTCTGAGTCGCCAAATACATGGTACAGAAAGCAAACTACAACTTCAATAATACAATTGTGGTACAAAATACGACAACACATATTTGTGAGTTTAAATACAAATATTGTCTTTCAGCACAATATCCACACTCAAATAAGTCCTCACTATAATTATTCATACACTATTTTACGTAAATAGTGAGGACCGGTAAAACATCTTTCTAGAACCATCACTCCATACCCCGACTCGATCCTCGCTGTATTTCTCACCTCCCGAGAAGAAAAATGGAACAAAAGCAAAAAGGGTGAGCTCAACTAGCCCAAGAAAGAATATTATGACTAAGATAATATACAACAAATTATCATTAGTTTTCAACATGGAAAAATCTGATAGAATATAATAGACAACAAGTTTTAAATCAACAACTGCAGCGGAAATAGTAATCCATTAGAAGAATCACGTAGAGAATGAATTCTACTATCTTCTAAGATTTAAGAGTCCATCATCAATATTTTATCCCTGTAACATCAATCAATATACATCTTTTAATCAAATATTCATCTTTGCACTACAGGCCAAAGATATTCATTTATATCACCAGTCGGTCATGTTCATCTCAACACCTGTTCATCTTTGTACTACGGGCCAAAGACATCAGTTAATCATTCATCTTTGCACTACAGGCCAAAGATATTCAGTAACATCATCATTTAAGACTGAGGATGATGAAAAATATTTCAAAGAAAACGAATCCAAGCGAGATTGAAGGACAAATATTAGGGATTCAGTATAACGGTTTATCCAAGATCAATAAAACTTCATAATAACCAATTGTGAAATGTAATTCAAAAATAACGATCGTAACATGGATACAATCAAAGATAGTAGCAAAATAGACATCTTGGACAAAAGAAAATTTTTATTTTTAATTGAATATTGTCAGATACGTGAATAAAGGTCGTATACATGAATAGTAACCCCGACACAAAAAATTCCAAATTTGATTAAAAAGTTCACCAATATTTCGGCATAATGATATTGAAGAAAATAATATCATTTAAGAAGAAAATAGTATCCCTTACCTCAAAATAACGGTACTTCTGATCGGAATATCGGATAGAAAGTCGAAGGAAACTTGTACCAAACAGCAACTCTAAAAGTATCAAAATACTCACAAAAATACGCTCGATAATCTAGAGAAAAAGAAAACTTGTTTCTGGTGTGATTTTCAATTCTAACCTAAGCGTCTATTTATAGAAAAATGCTAGAACGCCAAAGAAGACTAGAATAATAAAATATTATTATTTCATTTCTTTCATTCTACCCACACTTTGTTGAAAATCAAGGCCAGCCAACTTTGAACCAAATTGGCAGCCCACATGTTGTAAAACAAAAGTGGGTCCCACCCATAATTTTAATAAAAATCATTTTATTTTCCAAAACTTCAATAATTCATAGAAAATAGTCCGTTTATCAGAAAAATACGAATTTTATGTCCATTCCACACGAAATCGAATTCTCTACAATTTTGTAGCTTTAAGTTTTTTCAAATTCCAAACCAAAAATATCCGAAATCCATAAACGGATGATTTTTAATTCCTCCATTCTGACAAAATACTGATAAAATACCTCAGCATTAATTCCTTCATTTATAACCACATAAATAAATCCATCATTTATATCCACATCAAATAAATATATCCATCAATTATATCAAATAAATATTTCCTTATCATATAAATCAATAATTAATTATTCACAAATAATATTACAGAATCACACTTATGACAACCAAGCAGGTTCCTCAGAAAGGGGCTTTTCAATAAGGATTTTCTTATCATGGCGCGCAATTAGGTGATCAAACCTCTCCTCGATGTAACTTTCTAGACATTACCAATAATGTTTATCTAATAATATTATTCAAATAATATGAATTATTGATCCGATAATGGGAAATATCACAGCAAATGACAATTATCAATCAATAATAATATAAACTATCAACGCAAAGAATTATTGAATCAATAAAATAAAATATTAAACAAGAATTCATCTTGTAATAATTATTGAGTAAAGGCCTTCTACGCATTTAATCAATAATTCAACAATATCTTGCAATATCGTGTGCCATCGCGGCAACCATGCATATTACTGTATTTTTAACCACCGGGTATTCCAACAGTGTTAATGGTAACAACTACGCCGTTATTTATAAAAACTCAAACTTTGTCGTTTTCTTCATCCGACAGTTATTCCGTTATGGGGCCCACAAATGACTGCGCTGTCGTACGGATATTTCCGACAAAAAGAATATTCCACGACCAAAAGAATATTCCTAGACAAAATAAATATTTTATAACCACTTGCTTATTTTGTAAAATTTACACATTTCACCCATAACCAAAGCATTATATCAAATTAACACCTTATTAATTTAGAATAATGAATAGAGAAAATTTAATTTTATTTATAAAAAGCTGGGGTCTTACAACGGTCATGATTACACCGAACAATCCCTGGTCATAATCATACCAAGTCTATCTATGCATTACAAGCCACAGATGACTTTCAAAAAAATATAAACATGAGGATGATGACAATGATTTAAGAATTTAATAAAACAAGTTCAAGAATTAATTTATTCAGGAACTAATAACGTCTAAATTGTCAACATGATACTTCTTTGTAGAGAAAAATTCAAGAATGCTCAGAAGAATATTTCCATGAAAGATACTGGATGAAACGCAAATATCAAGGATATTCCACTAATTTCATGGAGTATAGAAGTCAAAACTTTAACCAACCGAGTATAATAAAGAATGGAATAAAAAAAAAATCACTACGTAAATGCGTTTAGCCAGGTGCCTTTAGGTAATAGAAAATAAATAATATATTTAATTATTTTTGTAATTAATATCAAATAAAATTTTATTTATAATTAAATCATTTATTTATACGTGAAATTCTTGTCTTTTAGTGTCGGGATTACTATTCACGTATACGGCACTATTCACGAATACAGCACTATTCACAAAAAAATTAAACTTTCATTTTTGTCCAAAATATCTATTGTGGATACTAGCTTTGATTGTATCCATGTTTTGATCATTCTTGAATTTTACTTCGCTATGATTATTAATGAAGTATTTTTGAATTCGGATTGTTTAAAGTACGAATCCTTAATATTAGTTATTTTGTTTCACTGGATTCGTTTTCTTTAAAATATTTTTCATCATCTTGATCTAAATGATGGTATTATTGAATATCTTTGGCACGTAGTGCAAAAGATGGTTGATTTTTTATGAATATCTTTTAGCCGGTAGCAAAGATGTACAGTGTTGAGATGAATATGATTAATGATGAATATCTTGGCTTTATAGTGCAAAGATGAATATTTGATTCAAGATGAATATTGATTGATGTTACATGGATAAAATATTGATGATGAACTTTTAAATTCATAGATTATAGTAGATTTCATTCTTTACGTAACTCTTCATGAATTATTATTTCACTGCGAATATTGATCGAAAACTTGTTGTCTATTGTATTTTATCGATTTTTCCTGTTGAAGACTAACGATAATTTGTTCTATATTATCTTAGTCATAATATTCTTCACTGGGCTAGTTGAGCTCACCCTTTTCCTTTTTGTTTCATTTTTCTTCTCAAGAGGCGAGAATGTAGCGAGTTCTAGTCGGGGTGTGGAATGATAATTCTAGAAAGTTATTTTAGTAGTCCTCACCATTTTTATAAAATAATGTACCAATAATTGTAATGAGGACTTATTTGGGTGTGAATATTATCAGGCAGCAATATTTGTATTTAAACTCACAATTTTCATGTTGTATTAATAAAATTGTAGTTGTTTCTGTACCATGTTATTGACGACTCAAAATGGGTGATGTATACCTATTTTGGGGGCGTCACATTTACCAAATAGTCATTCCTTACGATTTCAGGTCAAAAGCAGATTTAAAGTATCGATTGTGCATACACGTGATTTTGAAATTCACGTGTGACATATATTTTGACATGTGTAATAATAATAATAATAATAATAATTTCAAAATAATAATAGTAATAATAATAATACTTTTTAAAAAATAATGATAATTTTTAAATAATAATATAAATTCATTAATTTATATAAATACATTTGTTAAATTTATTATTATTATTTTATAATTATTATTTAACAATTATTATTATTATTATTAAAATAATATAAATTCATTAATTTTATATACATACATTTGTAAAAATTATTATTATTATTATTATTAAGTTCCGACAAAGTCACCACCAGACCATGGTTTCGGTCAAAACTTTAACACCACATGAAACCTCAAATAACAGCACCATCACCTAAATTTGACATGCAACATAGATAAGCAAGAACTACACCATGAGACCAGATCGAAAAAACAAACATCAATACAAATCCACCGAATCTGAACATAAGCAAAAATAATCAAGAAAACAAAATGCTAGATCGTAAAAACGAACCATCCAGATCTGGAACGAAGCTCAAATCCAAACTCACCATCAAAACATCTCAGATCTCTCTCTCCCTCCTCCCCTAAATGACCCCTCACCCTCTGAGTCCACCCTCTTTTCACTCAAGACGAATTTATCATTGTTGGTTCCCTCCCTCCCCCTCTCCCTAATTATCCTTTTTTATTTCAGCGATTTCCGATTAATCGGACCGTCAACGAATCCTTGAAGTCATGTTCAAGTCTTTCTGGTAATTAAATATTTTATTCTCCTAATTAAGTCTTTCTGGTAATCAAGCCTTAATGAATTGAAATTGAGTCGTAGTCTGATTACTTGATAAAATTTGGGGGATGATTTGTTTTGAGAAAGTATTTTTTGGGACATGAATTTGTCAGGGAATCAATCTATTGTGAAATAGGCATATATGAAATTATTATTATTATTTTGCAATTATTATTTTTATTAATTAAAAATTATTATTATTATTGTTGTTGTTACTATTATTATTCTTAATATTATTATTTTAAAACTATTATTAAGATACAATTATTTTTAATATTTATGAGTATATGATTGGCACATGATGATACACATAAGCTAAAAAATAGAGTCAAATTACCAACTCATCAATCCCGTTTGCCAACTCAACATTTTTTTAGACGAAAATCGAAAAAAATTACTATTTAATAAAATTTTTAAATTATAATTACGCGATCGTACTAAAAAAAGTCTCGGTAACCCAAAAAATCTATCATCCCCGATTTGACTTTACATCTCCCGTTTGCTAGCAAAAATTAAAATAACAAAGAAAATATCGGTGAAAAAAAGAAGAAGAAAAGTTGTCACTTGCTTGAGGATTGGGCCATCTGAGATCTTATATTCCAGGCATAGCAGAGATCGGGTTGCAATCAATCTTCCTAATCTAGTGGAAAAATCTGCCGGTTTACCTTGTTAATCTTTGGTGCGTTATTGTAGACATTAGTTTTTCGTTGTATCCATATGATTGTTGAATATTTTCTGTGCTAAAAACCCTAGATTTTGATTTATCTCGTCATTATTCATGGTGCATGCTTAATGTTTTTGATTAAATTGTATTTTCTCTATATTTGCAGTACTATTGCATCACAGTTTAGTCTTTTTTCTTAAGGTTAGTGAATCGGAGAGATTGGAATTAGGTGATTGTGATGATTATTATCTTTCCAGTTACCAACCTTAGTCATGGGTAGAAATAAGCTATATATGGGGAAAAGGCAAAGAGCAAACAGTTTTTGCTGAATTTTGAGAAAGACCAATGCACTCTTTGTTACTACAATTGACTGTAGTCCACGTTCTATCACTTCCGGATCCCTTAACAATATTAAGAAACTATATTCTTAATAGTAGTAGCTCCCCCTTCCCCTAAGGCCCAAGTATATCAGATTATAAGAAAGTTTTGTGCATTTCTGCTAAATAAAATCAGCTCGGTTTTCTTTTACTAAGTAGCAGAAGAAAGAATAACAATGGAACATTGTGCAAAACATTCTAAAAGACATGTTAGAACTTGAGCTGCTTTCATTCCTTAACCTCCATCCATAAACACCAAGTTGAACATAAGTAGCTAACCCCTCCATGCCTTCCTCCTCCCCCTCCTACACGAGCCCCAAAAATTGCGTGGAGACCAAGTTAAAATCTGTTGTTTGGAAGATAGGGAAATATGGGATCTTGAGTGAAAATTTGAGATCTTTATGCCACCTCAAATTAGTTTCCCACTCACCTGAAATACCCTTGCTTTATAATTGTTTGAACAAGGTTTTTCTTGTTTGACCTTCGAATTCTATACACAGCTTTGAAAGATAAGAGATCGAGGCAGAGGCTGAGCTTCCCTGTCAACCATGATGGCACACAAACCCATGAACCCTTATCTAGAAATATTGATTCACATAGACTAGAATATGCATTTTGTCAATTTAAAGTTCCCAAATTGTCAATAGAAGGCAGAAATTGTTCATCTAATAGTTAACGTGTTTCTACTCTTCAGCTCCCAAGTAGTCACTGGTTTCTGAACATTCCAAACACCTCCCTTTCTGTTTAATGAAATAGTGGTTGGAGGATTCTTTTATTAGATCTTACCAACAACCAAATTCTACATTTTCACATGTTGTTGAAGCTTTGGGTTGTAAGAGCACATGTTTTTAACTTTAAAAGGAAAAGAAAAGAGGAGTATGTATATCTCTTTCTACCATTTTAGCAATGGAGTTTTCTTGTGATTTGCCTTCTGTTTTTTGCTTTAAATAACTAAACTATTTGAAAGAAAAATTCTTTATGAATTGATAGATTATAAACTTAGTGTTCCAGACTGACTATAGTTAATGATCCAATTTGGGCATTGGATGTGTTTGCCAAAGTTAATTCCAATAATAAATTTAAGAATGAGTTCTATCCATAAATATCTGGTAAACAGAAAAATATTCTCCTTTGAGTATTAGAAATGCAAGTGTTCAATTAGAACATGAGACACTGACTTAGTTAGTCCTAGTTATATTCCTGGACTAAGTGGAAGGAGGGAGGGGATTCTTGAAAGGGGCGAAAGACTCGATGACTTCAAAGGAATTGAGCTGGTAAACATACTACCACTTTGGTGCTTCATCATATCACTCTGCCAATTTCAATACTTGGATTTGGTCATAAAAAAATGGAAATTCATATGACATAAGTGGTCTTTACGTTTTTCAGGATACAATTGTGGAAATTAATTTAGCTTGTAGTGCAAGTTGTGTGTTTAATATCTGATCTCTCGATTAGTATACTTTTGCAGACTTTGTTTCTTAAAGCTAGGTTCATGTCTTCATCATATCTCCCAGCAACCACTGAATCATTGATTCAGGCTACAGAAGCCAAAGCCGCACCTGAAGCCATCTCTATCCTTTATCGCATACTTGACAACCCTTCATCGACTTCCGAAGCTCTAAGAATCAAAGAGCAGGCTGTTTCCAGTCTGTCAGATCTTCTTAGAGAACAAAGTAGGGCAGAGGAACTCCGAAACCTTCTGACCCAGTTGAGGCCCTTCTTTTCCAAGATCCCAAAGGCAAAAACTGCAAAAATTGTTCGTGGAATTGTTGATTCGGTAGCTAAGATACCTGGGACATCTGATCTCCAGATCTCTCTTTGCAAAGAAATCGTGGAGTGGACCCGTGCTGAGAAGCGTACTTTCCTTCGTCAACGAATTGAGGCCAGGCTTGCAGCCCTTTTGATGGAAAGCAAGGAGTATTCAGAGGCATTAAACCTTCTTTCAGGCCTAATCAAGGAGGTGAGAAGGTTGGATGACAAGCTACTTCTTGTGGAGATAGACTTGTTGGAGAGCAAACTCCATTTCTCACTGAGAAACCTCCCTAAAGCCAAGGCTGCACTCACAGCAGCAAGAACAGCTGCCAATGCAATTTATGTGCCTCCAGCTCAACAGGGCACTATAGATTTGCAAAGCGGGATTCTTCATGCGGAAGAGAAGGACTATAAAACTGCTTACAGCTATTTCTTTGAAGCTTTTGAAGCCTTTAATGCTCTTGAAGACCCCCAGGCAGTTTATAGTCTCAAGTATATGCTGTTGTGCAAAATAATGGTGAATCAAGCTGATGATGTGGCTGGAATAATATCATCACAGAAAGTGGGATTGCAATATCAGGGGCCGGAACTTGATGCAATGAAAGCTGTTGCTGATGCTCATTCTAAGCGCTCTCTGAAGCTCTTTGAGTCTGCTCTTCGGGACTTTAAGGCTCAGCTAGAGGAAGACCCTATTGTCCACCGGCACCTATCTTCCCTCTACGACACTCTGCTGGAGCAGAACCTCTGCAGGTTGATTGAGCCTTTCTCAAGGGTTGAGATCATTCACATTGCTGAGTTAATTGAATTGCCTGAAGAGCATGTAGAGAAGAAACTGTCTCAGATGATCCTGGATAAGAAGTTTGCGGGGACCTTGGACCAGGGGGCTGGATGCCTTGTTATATTTGATGATCCCAAGGCAGATGCTATTTACCCTGCAACATTAGAAACCATTTCGAATGTGGGCAAGGTTGTCGATAGCCTCTTTGTGAGATCTGCCAAAATAATGGCATAACGTTCTGGTTTCGCGTGTCCTTTCTTGTTGCCATGGTTTTCCTTTCTCCTTTGGTGTAATCTCTTTATTTCTCTAGGATGTTTGCCGTAGAGCGTATCCTGCTTTATTTTCTATGACTGTTGCTTTAGACTGATTTTACTTTCGCCATTGATTTTTGGACAAAATTTCAGTACGATGACCTTAGAAATGTTTTTAAATTTTTACAGTATCTTAATGTTTCAATATTCTGCTTACCCAAAAAAGGGACGAGGGAAGACTTTACTGGTTGACAATTCCCCAGCTATGATGTACTTTTGATTAAAGAAGTCACAGAATAACAAAAGACACTCAAAGGTTGAAAGTTCCTTGCTGGCTTGCACTCGTCTTTTGGATCTTTGGTTTAGGCTTTCAGTGCTTGAAAAGAAATATGTTTAGATTTTTAATTAGGTTTCATGTGTCTTTGACTGTCTTTACCTCAATCATAATCTTAATTTCCAACAGTCCTGAAAGGTTCATCATTGTTTAGCTGCCTACTCTTATAGCTAAGGGTTTACACGAAGCGAACCTAACCTAACCTGCTCGAATTCGGCTCGAAACGTTAAATTGACTTGAATTCGAATTGTATTTGAAAAATACTAATCAGATTCGACTTGAATATTTATCACTCGAATTCGATCTGACTCGGTTGGAATTATATTCAAATAACTTTAAATTGAAGCTCGAATTTAACTAGATTTATAATAAATATAATTATAAATTGAATTTATTATTTTACTTCAAAATGAGAAAATATATTTATTATTACACTTCACAAATATAAGATCACAATTAAAATTAAAAACAAAACAAACTAAAATAATAATTAATTATCCTAATTTGATTTAATTTTGTATATATTATAAGAGAATGTATCAAGTATTTAATCGAACATGTTTCAATCGAGTATGTATCGAATCCAATCGAGAATTCGAGTAATTTTGAATCTTAAACAAATAGAGTATAACCTTGCTAAGATTCTACTCATATTTTTTCGAACTAATTTTTATGCTTAAATTTGGTTCATATTATTAACGAATCTAAATCATACATTATTTTTTCTTATCGTTTCAAACCTGTTTTAGTTCGTTTAGTTTCAAACTGTTTGGTTCGTATTGCTTGATTGATGCAATAATACGAGTTTACATTCCTAAATATGACTATGTTTGTTTGTAAATATTATATTAGAAATATGACTAATAATTACAAGTGTTTTGTTTGTTTTCAAATTTAAACTTGGGACCTATAATTATAAAATGACTTAATATAAAGAACTATTTAATATCATATTTAACAAAATATTATAATTTTAAGATTATAATCTTCACAAACAAAAACAAACATGACCCTAAAATTACAATATTCTTCATGGTTTATGGTTACTGATTTGGTTGGAAAGCAAGAATAATAAATAAGCGGTGACACTGAGGCACAACCAAAATATAATTGATATAGTCACCATAACTCTACGGAGTAAAATGAATAAACTTGAATTATTATTCATTCATTTCAAAAACAGAATCTTGAGAAATAGATATATTATGCATTAAACAATGAGACTGATGAGGTATTTACCTTGACAGTTAAAATTATTAAGTTTCTGGTTATTTTTTACCAATTGTGTGAGTTTATATTTTCTATATTATTAATTTCTTCGTTATTGTAAGACTTGTATAGTTTGGTATTTTGTAATTGACAAAAAAATCATTTTATCTGTACTCCAAACTATAATTTTGAAAAAAAACAAAAGACACTAGTCAATGACTGCATTCTGTATTAAAAATTTAGTACAACAACTTGAGAGTGTAATTTCAGAAGAAAACAAAATAAAATTACATAATTAATGATTGCACTAATTTAAACAAATTTTATTCAAAAAAAATAAAAACAATAGTAATAATTATGGGACAGAAAATCTAGGCCTCCGAAAGGACGGCGGACATACTACAATCTACAATCCGCAAATTTAAACGGGTGGTTAAGTTCGGGGCGAACATATACCCATATTATAGATCTGCTTCCTCACCAAGAACGAGCTGATCCTCTCTTAGTCTTACGGTCTCGTCTCATCAAAGCGAATTTATTGGTTCTGTTCTACTTACTTCCCTTGCGATCTTCCTTGACTTCTGGTAAGCTGCGATCTACACATGGATTCATTTCTTCTAAATTTATACACGTATATATTATATGCAGATGTTCATAATATCACCATCTACTTATCTCTCTATTATATTATACATGAATTTCGTCACAAAATGAATGCCTTGATTGTTAGGGTTTTTATTTGGATAAATATGGATGTCAAAAGTCATGCAATTGACTACAGGATCAGTTGTTTCAAATCGTTACTTCATTTGTTTAGTTTCTAATGGACAATTGAAGTGATCGACTCTGCGCTCTCTTTTTGCAAGGAAATATGAGTGAAGTATTCGAAGGATACGAGCGGCAGTATTGCGAGCTTTCAGCCAATTTGTCCCGAAAATGTATTTCAGCTGCTGTTATTCTTGATCGAGGTATGAGAAATTCTGGCTTCTTCTTTACTTAATTTATGGACGTTATTTTCCACTGTTTAACTGGCTCTGAGTCCATGCCTGGGCTGATCTGTAATTTTCCATTGTTATGTGTTCAGAAGTCTAGTCTGAATATATTTGTGTAACTAGTTAAAAGTGAAAGGTATATACTAGACGTTGAATGTCTTAATTTGTGAGGTTATGTTTATTGGAGTATTTAGCACTGTGATGGTCATCGTATGGTATCCATTGTTTCAATTAAATTAATAGACCTGTGTAGTGAAGAGAATAAAAAATGAATGTACGTAAGATTAGTCCTTGCAAGTTATGATCTGATTAAAAGTAGTACATAGTGTTTTTTTCACAAGTAATGGTATATAATAAAGAAAGACACCAACCTGGGGTGCCATCCTAGTACAAGCGGAGTATTCAAGGAGCAGGTGTACCAAAAAAACACAATTTGCTCCAGAGAACAACCACTACAAACATTCCTTCAAATGGGCCGCATGGCAAAGTCACCTAAAAAATCAGTAAAGGAAAATCGAAAGTAGTTCGGAGGTAGTCATGGTGTTAATTTTGCCATCTTAAAATATACTTCCTTCAATTTATAATTGTTGTTTATACCTTCTACTTAGTAAATATGTTTTTAATACCTTTGGATTAATAGGTTTACTTCTAGCATCTCATCTTATCTTATTTACTTCTTTAATTCCAAAATATAAGATCAGTTTGACTTTTAAAGTCAATATGAGATATTTTCAATTCAAAATTCTTGTCACTTTTAGAAACAATAAATCTTGTAACTAATAGTTCCCTCTAAATAGTTTATAGTTTTCATAAGTATTGTCAAAATTTATGAATTCATATCAATTTTGAATTTGAAAATATCTCCAATTGATTTCAAAAAGTCAATTTTGATCTTATATTTTGGACTAGAGGGAGTATTTATTTATTTTGAGATGTTTCTTAGAAAGCTATAACTTTTCGTAATTGGATCCTTTCACTTTCATTTTGTTTGCTGATCATGTGGTTGTGCCATTATAATTTGAAGAGCAAAAGAACAGACAGGTTTCTGAACTACAAGCTGGATTGGATGATGCTGATGTTGTGGTAATGTAGCTTATTTCTTATTTCTTAATGCAACTTCTTTCTGTTATTCTTTGTAATGTTTAATGCTTGTACTGTGCCAGATACGAAAGATGGATCTCGAAGCAAGAAGTTTGCAACCAAGTTTAAAAGCTATGTTTCTTGCTAAGCTAAGGGAATACAAATCTGATCTGAATACGTTGAAGAGGGAAGTTAAGAAACTGACATCGCCTAAATCTGAGCAAGCCGCACATGAAGAATTGTTGGAGTCTGGAATGGCAGATGCACATGTGGTATGTCTGGCAAAAAAAAATGTGTATTTATATTTTGCAGACTTTGTTAGTGCACAACTACTTTTATGGATGGCATAATTTAATAATAAGACCACATGACATAATCCATTTAGCTTCATGTATAATTTTTATTTTATTGGTGTGCAGTTAGGGGTGTTCATCGGTAAATAACCGTACCGAACCAGTTACCCAAAGGGTCTAAATTCACGTAGCGATACCGGTTAGACCGGTGTTCCGAACCGGCTAACCGGTTCGGTACCGGTTTTTACCTATTCTTGTACCGGTTTTTGCCGATTCTTGGCCATCATCCATATTCTGCAGTACAACTTAGAATCCCCTTACTTAGAATCCCTTTAAGAATTCTTAACAGAGTTAAATCTATTGTGCTTTTTGCTTACCGGATCATTGTAAGATGGCATAACAGAGTTAAATCTTTTAGGATGCTAATGAATGGAGTTACCCTATTAAACTTTATCTTTTTTTTAAATACTTAGCAATTAGAGAGAGCAAACAAAAGTAATCAACAACCAACAAAAATACTAGTATCATATGCTTTAATTAGAGCTAGTGAACTGAATCAGTAGCAATATGGAGTAAATAGATTAGTAATTAGAGACCTGAAATGAAAGATGAAGTACAGAGACCGGCAAAAAGGGAGAGAGAAAAATAGAATCTTGAATTTTAAATCCCAAATGAAATTATAATTGAAGAAATTGATACAATCTATATCAATTTTCAGAGATTAAAGAGAGCCCAAATCTATTCAGGAATGAATTGAAAAACTGAAAGTATAATAAATTAATAATTAAACTGGTTCGGACCGGTATATACTGAACGAGCCAAATCTCTTCCTGGTACCGGTACCGAATATCCGGTATGTACCGGTTCTATATACTGATCCCGAACCAGTAATCATTTGTCCCGAACCGGCGGTTCAAACCGGTTCGGTTAACCAAAAAATCAAAAAAACCGATTGGTTTGCCCACCCCTAGTGTGCACATGAATTGTTGATTAGAACTGTTTAGACTATCTAAATTCAGATTTACAATCTTTGCTAGTCCCCTGGTTTGTAGCATTAGATCAATTTGATAGTTTGTTAAGGAGCCAACACCCCTTAGCCCCGGTAGGGGGGAGAAAGCAGTACTAATTGTGGGAACATCAGTTTATGTCGGAACAGGGGTGAAGAAAGCAGTATCTCCGCCGCCATATTCATATTCAATCCCCCGGCCCTCCTGTTTACCTCATTGCAGGGGTGAAAGCTGGCTTTGCTCCCCTCTCCATACCGTAATGGTGTAACGACTATCCCGTTGGTATGGTTCGAGGTTGTCCCTTCCCTGTACAACTTGATTAGCCTCAGGCGTGAAAGTTTGAGACTCGGTTGTTTAGTAAGCTGCTATGTCCCCTGTTACTAGGTAGAAGAGCACCTTGAGCTTTGATCTTGTTTTCATAGGTGTAGTAGGGGGACTTTGCTGTTAAGTCCAACCCCATTGGCCTATTTTGGGTTCATGAGGAGCTTCTGCTCATCACCATGGAATGTTCTGGTTTTCGAGTCAAATTAGATTAGCAGTATTGTTCTATAAATTGTCTTCATGATGTAGGACTCCTCTTTGTAAATTAGAACACGTCAATTGCTTTACGTAATTAGCTCAGTCCACTGAAATTTCCATCACGTGGCTATTGCAAACTGAGCTTTTTTCGTCTTCCACAGGATTTGAAATCCTTCTCCTTTACATCTAGTCTATATCCTATATACCTGTTTAAGGAGAACATTTTATTCCAAGTTAAACATTTTTAGAAAACAAAAGAGAATATTTATCCAAGTTGGTATTGTTTGGTTGTTAAGTGAATTGCAAAATTTTTTGGACCATCCTTTCATTGCAAAATGCATCTCTTATTGGAACTTGTCTTGTATAAAAAGGGGCATTTTGATTTTTTTCTCTTTATAATTTTCAGTAACTGACTGCAAATGACTCCTTATTAATGTTTTAGGTATTTTATATTCCAGATATCCTCCATAGTCTTTGTTTTTCATGCTCTTTAGGACTGAGGGGTACCAATCACCATCGATAAGGTGAATGATTGCAGGAGTGGAAACCATAACCTCCTAAAACATTGCTGTTTAAACATCAGTCCCCGTCCCAATTTTTCCCAGCTGCTGCAACACCACCACAATGTCTAAACCTTGGAAGTTATATCCTTATTATTCCGGTTGGATGTGCAGAGACATCACAGACCATATTGTCTCTGAATGTTCCTTTTCACTTTGCTATTTTATTTCCTTTTGCTTCAATTGTACTCTGCTTTTGTGATTGCCATGAAGTGGATTCTCCTATGAAATCAGTATACACTTCCTTTCTCTCTCTCTCTCTCTACGCACTCTTACTAGTGAGCAACATGACTTCTATATGTTTTAAGGTTTGAGTTACCATATGGAGATCTATTTATTCAAACTTTTAAATTCATTTTCCAAATTCCCATTTATTTTTTCCTGTCCCTAATGAACAACTTCAGTATTTGATTTAATGAGGATTTCCAAACTCTATATATTTGTAGCTGTAGTTCTCTAACTGATTTATATTGTTATAGGCTTCTGCAAATCAAAGAGAAAGATTGGTAATGTCTACTGAAAGACTAAATCAATCAAGTGATAGAATCAGTGAGAGTAGAAGAGCTGCGCTGGAGACGGAAGATCTTGGTGTCTCGATCCTTCAGGATTTGCATCAACAGCGTGAAACTCTTCTACATTCCCATACCAAGGTATGACACTCGAGGAAATTTTGTTTCCAAATTTATTATTTCCTCCATTTTAAAATGGATAATACTGTGTGCACCAACTGTACACAAAAAATTGTGCACCAAGAGTAGGACCCATATATTGCTTACAAATGAAAATGGGTAAAACATTCAATTGTAGGTCCCACTCCTTATTTTCTCTCCTTTTTATATTGTGCGTGCACAATTTTTTGTATATAGTTGGTGTCCCTAGCATTACTCTTTTAAAATTAGAGAACAATTTCTAAAACCAACTTTTGAAGGAAAACTTTATTTTTCCAAACATATCCGTTACGTTTGCTAGAGATGTAGTAGTGGTGGCATGGTTGTACTCAATCTACGTAGTTGATAATTAATGGACATGTTAGGAATTTAATGAGACTACGGTCTAAATAGAAACTTCTCTCTTATTTTGGATTGGTCTAAAAGTAAAATGTATGTCTAATTTTGGAACTAAGGAGTATATATCAGCACTCTGTTGGAAGCTAATTTGGTAACTCATGTAGTTTATGGTCTCTACAAGTCCCTTTTGCAAACAAAAAATGGGCTTTAATAGAGAAGTTCATTTCTATCATTTTTATTTCCTGAGCTACACCCCTCATGATTGGTACCTTTGGTTTCTTGTGCTGCAGCTTCACGGTGTAGATGATGCCATTGACAAGAGTAAAAAAATATTGAGTGCCATGTCTAAAAGGATGAGCAGGAACAAGTGGATAATTGGCTCTGTAATTGCAGCCCTTGTCCTCGCAATCATATTGATCCTCTATTTAAAAATCTCTCACAATTAAGTGTCACTAATTTAATTGGGATATTTGTTGTATATATTGTTATGAACAATATAATTTGTGATTCCTTGTGTTTATGTATTGCATTACTATTCAAAGTTGATTGAATTTTAATTCATATTTAGCATTGAACCATTGTTTGACATTTATCTCTGTTATGAGAAGTCTTATAGGGCAAGCAAGCTTGAATATGTTGATTGAGCTTTATTTAGAAGTCAAAAGTCAAGCTTGAGCCTTTTAAATTGGAGGCAACCACCAATCGTCATAGCAGTCACTGCCTAGCTAAAGGGGCAGCTGATAAATACTAAGATTTTATGTTTGATTGGTTAGTCTTATTATTCTTTGTTGCTTAAGTTATTAGCCAATTCGATCGGCCTCTGTTTTGCTAGCTTGGATTTTAGAAGCTTCATTTTTTCTGGTCTTATGGTTTGGGGCTACTGGTCCTGACCTTCCATTAATGAAGGACGTGTATGTTAGACCACATTACACCTATGGAGTAGTATGGATTTCTTTATTAAGTCGTACGATTGAAAATGTATGTATTTTGTTAATCTTTTTAAGGACTAATAGGGGGAGAGAATAAAAATACTACTAATTGATTTTTGTTTTACTGGTCTAGTAATATCTCAAATGATGATGTAGAATGAATGATGGAATCATTTATATTACCTTTTTATTTCAGCAAGGCGAAAAAAACACGTGCAGAGTTTCTCCAAAAAGAAAGTAAATGTAAACTGGTAGAGAGAGGTGTACAATTTTTTTTTTGACCGGTGATGATCCCAGTTACTAGTACAACTACTGACAGCACAGGACCTACCCGGACACGAAAACAAGAGCTCTTCTCCTTTTCTTCCTCAATTTTCACATTCGTATACGCAGAAAACATACTCCCTCTCTCTCTCTCTCTATAGAAGAGGTCTGTATCTTAAGTTTATCCCTTATCTAACATAACATCGTCAGATAACTCTTTTAGTCTTGGGATCGGTCCGTCATATATATGTAACCGCGTCGCCTTAACTTTTAGTAATGAATGCATAACATATAACGACAGACCAAACCTACAAATGACAAACCGAATTGTCGCCCATGCATGCCGTCGCTAAAAGAGGGTATGCAAGGTACATTAGATAAGAGATAAGTTTTAAGATCCTGGATCAATATATATATATATATATATATATATATATATATATATATATATAGGGGTTCCATCCACAAATGAACCGGGTCACGTGGGAGCAACCCTTTATTGGCACTGTGTTGAAATTTTTATTTTATTTTTTTTGCTCGGTAAATTTCAACCTGGCCGAAAAAGGATTGCTCCACAGCAACCGGTTGCAGTGGATGGAACCCCATATATATATATACTAGTAATTGTCCGTGCTTGTAGGCACGACGACATTAGACTAAATTGCAAATCTTACTCTCTTATTTGTCATATTTTTGTTAAACTGTTTCCTAAACTTTTTTTTAGCACAACTATTTCTCATTGATGTGTTAGTCATGCAAATGTGTTTCTCTAATGTTCCTTAATTTTTTTTAGCACAACTGTTACTCATAGATGCCTTATTCATGCAAATATGTTTTTCCAAAAAATTTCACCTATTAAAAATTAATTTTCTCTCATCTCTCCCCTCTCCTCTCTCCTCATTTTTTTATTTTTTTATTTTTAAAATTTATATAAAAAATACACTCTTCTTCTTCTTCTTTTGTTCAAAATATAAGATCAAGTTTGATTTATTTAAATCAATTTCAGATATATTCAATTTTAATTAAATAAATCATACAGTTATTAGTACCATCTAGATAAAATAAAAAAAATAGTAAGCTTTATAATTTTGGTAATTATAGTCTAAAATTAATTAATTTACATTAATTTTAAATTTAGAGATCATATTGAATTCTAAACGTCAATATAAAAACAAATAAATAAAAAGAAGAAGAGTTTTTTTTTACACAAATTTTAAAAATAAAAAAAAAATGAAGAGCTAGGAGAGAAAAAATCAAATTTTAATAGGTGAAAAAAAATGGAAGAACACATTTGCATGACTAACGCATCTATGAGGAACAGTTGTGCTAAAAAAAAATAGGAAACATTGGAGGAGCACCTTTGCATGTCTACCACAGCTATGAGGAACAGTTGTGCTAAAAAAAAAAATTTAGAGAACCATTTAGCAAAAACATGACAAATAAGAGGGTCAGGTTTGTAATTTAGTCTACTACGTTACCTAAAGAGTCTTTGCAACCTAAAATAAATTACAAATAAATTAGAATGAATCTGAACCGTTTTTGTACTTTTTCGCCCAAATCAATTTGCATGTGAAAACATAACGACCGTAATACCCGAAAAATAGGAAAATAATGTTAATACTAAAAGGGTGACCCATGTTACTTATTATTATTATTATTATTATTATTATTATTATTATTATTATTATTATTATTATTATTATTATTATTATTATTATTATTACTATTACTATTATTATAGTGTAGGGTGAATTTAATTTGGGCAAATTTTTTTTATGTGAGATGAAATGTGGGCCATTAGATTAAGTTGAAAGAATCTAAACCGTCATTGTGCTTTGTCGAATGAAAAATACAAAATGAGTTTTGTTTTTATTATATAAATTATTATTATTATTATTATTATTATTATTGTAAGACCCCCCAACTTTTATGAATAAAGATGAATTTTTTATAATTATCATTTTTTGAATATTATGGAATGAATTTGATATAATGTTATAGTTGTGGATAATAGTTATAAATTTTGCAAAGCACATGAAGTTGTTATATAATATTCGATTGGTCGGGGAATATTCGTTTTAACAGGGAATATTCGTATGACGGCACAATCATTGGTGGACCCCACAACGGAATTATTGTCGGATTGAGAAAACGACAAAAATATTTTATGAAAATAACAGCGAAAGTTTTATCGTTAACTATTAAAATATCCGGTGTTAAAAGTACAGGAATACACGTGGTTGCATAGTAGCACACGGTATTGATTATTGATGCTTACGTGAGAAGTCATTCAGTTTTGTTCAATTATTGCTTCAGTAATTGTTGCATAATATATCACGTTAATTGATTCAATTATTGTCAATATTTTATATTTTATTAAATCAATAATTGAGACGACAAAGTTATTAATATTATTATTTGCAATATTAACGACGTCTAGAAGTTCTGCCAAGGAGAGGTTTGGTCACCTAATCATGGCTAATATAGGAGAAATCCTTATTGAAAAGCCCCCTCTTTCCTGGGAATGACTTGGCCGATTAATAGTGTGGATTATAATAATGATGATGAAGTTTTGTTTTATTAGTATTATTAATATAATAAAATAGAAAAGCTTTTTATATAAAACAGAATACTTTTATAAAGTTATTCGTTTTATTAGACTATAAATAGAATATATTATATTCTATTATGCATAGTATTTTGCATAGTAAAATCTCTTTATATAAAACAGAATACTTTTATAAAGTTATTCGTTTTATTAGACTATAAATAGAATATAATATATTTTATTACGCATAGTGTTTTGCATAGTACTCATAGTAGTATTTTGCATAGTAAAATCTTTTTATATAAAGCAGAATACTTTTATAAAGTTATTCGTTTTATTAGATTATAAATAAAATATATTATATTTTATTTAAAAGATTTTGTTTTATTAGAATATTTTATAGTAAACCAATCTGGACCGTCCGTTTAAAAGTAAATCAATCTGGATCTTTCAGAAATTAGTTACTATTCAGTCCATTCTCCTATAAATAAAAGCTCATTTCTTCATTATTTCTTACGAATTCACTGAAATTCTAGAGAGAGAAACTATAGAGAGAAAGAAGAAAAGTATTCTGCTACTTCACTACTCCTATATCCAGTTGTTCTAAGGTAAGGGGTATTATTTCTTTTGTGACGCCCCCAAAAATAGGTATACATCACCCATCTTGGGTAGTCAGATACATGGTACAGAATTTAAATACAACTTACTAATATAACTGTCGTGTACAATCTGACATAAAGCGTGAGTTTGAATACAATATTGTCTACTAGAGATCATACAAACTCAAAAGGAGTCCTCATTACAATTATTATCACACTATTTTACAGAATAGTGAGGACTACTAATGCTATCCTCTGGACCATTACTCCTTTCCCCGACTCGTCTCCGGCTATATTCTCATTTCTCAAGAGAACGGTGAAAGAAAGAAGGAAAGAGCCAACTAGCTCAAGAAGAAATATTATGACTAAGATAATGCGAATAAATTATCATTAGCACTACAACAAAGTTGTTAAACCGATAAAATATAATGAACATCAAGTTTAACTACAATGAGCCAAAGAATCCATTAAAAGAGTCAAGTAGAAAATAAAATCTACTATCTTTTATGATTTAAAAGGTTTTTCATCACTGTTATAGCTGAGACTTAGCTTTAATAAATATTCCACATCATCGAATCACCCCTGCACTACGGCCAAGGATATTCTTTAATATCACGACCACAATTATTCATGCACTACGGGCCAAGAATATTTGTGTATTCATTAATGGTCATGATCATGCCAACAACGGTTCATCAATGCACTACGGGCCAATGAGAACTTTTACCACATCATTTATAACATTACGGTCATGATTACACCGAATAATCCCTGGTCATAATCATACCAAGTCCATCTATGCACTACAGGCCACAGATGACTTTCAACAAAATATAAACATGAGGATGATGACAATGATATAAGAATTCAATAAAACAAGTTCAAGAATTATTTTATCCAGGAATTATTAACGTCCAAATGTGACAATAATCATCGCTTTGTAGAGTAAAATTCAAGAATACTTAGAAGAATATTTCCATGAAAGGATATCTTTGGATGAAGCGCAAATATCAAGGATATTCCACTAATTTCATGGAGTATAGAAGTCAAAGTTTTAACCAACCTGAGTATAATAAAGAATGGAATAACAAAAGAAATCACCATGCATGCGATAGAGCCAGACAGCAGTGAGTTATTCCAAATGAATAATAAATAACGAAACGGTCCCGGCGTGAAAACGCATGACGTGATATTCCAAGAATAATAAAGAATGGAACTGTGTCCGGCGTAAAAACACGCAGATGGGATGTTCCAACAGAATAATAATAAAAGAGCGGAACTGAGGTCGGTGTAAAACACACGCATGTGATGTTCCAATGCGAATAATAGAAGAATGTCACCAAGTATAGGGTAAATCGCGTATACAAAGTTATTCCAATGTAATAATAAATAATGAGAACCGGGCAGGCGTAAAAGCGCATGCATGAGGATATTCCAATGTAATAATAAAGAATGGAACCGTGTCCAGGTGTAAAACACATGTAAAGGATGTTCCAAATGTAATAATAGAAGAATGTCACCAAGTATAGGGTAAACCGCGTATATAGGTTATTCCAATAGAATAATAAACAATGGAATAACAACAGTTCTCTTCATGAATAATGAAGAATAACACCCCTTACTTTTGGTAGGAGATTGAATACCGCAAAGTAGTGTAGTAACAAAATACTCTTCTTCTTTCTCTCTTATTTCTCTATACTTTCTCTCTATAGCTTGAATGAATTCGTGAAAATAATGAAGCACTAGGCCTCTATTTATAGAAGATTTCTAGCTTAGCACTTTGCCATGTGAAAAGGCAAGTGGCTTGGATGTTGGTGATGTGAAAAGAAAAGTGGTTTGGCGTCGTAATGTGAAAGCGACAAGTGGTTCGACACCGTAATGTGAAACGACAAGTGGTTCGACACCGTAATATGAAACCAAGCAAGTGGTTTGACGTCGGTAAAGGTAATTACTATTGATTGAAGGTAATTATTATTCACAAAGGTAATTACTATCGATTGAAGGTAATTACTTATTCACAAAGGTAATTACTATTGGCGAAGGGTAATTACTATCGACGAAGAGACTCTTTGATGATGACATATGGGCCCCCATAAAATAATCAAACTTACCACAAACGTCTCATAACAGACTCTTTATATACATCAAGGATTGAATAAATATTACCACAAATCATTTTATTTTTAATCAACACATATTTAATCTTTCAACAATTATTAATCATTTATAACGTCGTCTCAATTATTGATTTAATACTATAACATATTATCTGATGATAATCTTGTGACAATAATTGAATCAATAATATAAGAGATATGATGAAAGAATTATCGTAGCAATAATTGAGCATGGTGAGTGACTTCTCACGTAAGCATCAATAATCAATATCATGTGCTAATATACAACTACGCCAGACATCGTATTTTTTACTACTAAGGGTAGTTCAGCGGTTTTAACAGTAACACCTCTGTAGTTATTTTTATAGAAAGATAATTTTGTCGTTTTCTAACTACGACAATACTTCCGTTGTGGGGTCCACCAATGATTGAGCCGTCATACGAATATTCTCCGACAAAAAGAATATTCCCCGACCAAACGAATATTTTATAACAACTTGCTTACTTTGAAAAATTTATAAATATTACCCACAACTATAACATTATTTCAAATTTATTCCATAATATTCAAAAATAATATTTATAGAAAATTCATCTTTATTTATAAAAGTTGGGGTCTTACAACCTCCCCTTCTTATGAAATTTCGCCCTCGAAATTAGGGTACCTTGATTTCATTTCAGATTCTAACTCCCAAGTCATTTCTTCAACATCGTGGTTCCTCCACAAAACTTTGACTTGAGGTATAACCTTGGAGCGTAGAATATGTTCCTTCTTATCCAAGATTTGAACAGGAACTTCTTCATACGTCAAATCTTCCGCTATTTCGTCCGGTTTTAACTCAATAATGTTGTTCGGGTCTTTCACATATTTACGTAACATGGATATGTGAAAAACGTTATGAACACGAGACATACTTGGCGGTAAAGCGAGTCTATAGGCCACAGTTCCTACTCGATCGAGGATTAAAAATGGACCGATGAATCGAGGATTGAGTTTTTCTCTCTTTTCAAATCTTGTAACTCATTTCCATGGAGCAACTCTTAACAACACATGATCTCCTATATCGAATTCCACGTCCTTTCGATGAAGATCAGCATAACTCTTTTGTTGATTTTGTGAGGTTTTTATACGTTGTCGGATCGTTTGAATCTTTTCCGTAGTCATACGTACCAACTCCGGTCCCAACAACGTTGCTTCACCCACCTCATCCCAGAGATACTGGAGAACGACACTTTCTTCCATACAACCTTTGAATGGAGCCATGCCAATACTTGCTTGATAACTATTGTTGTATGAAAACTCCACCAATGGTAAGAACTTGTCCCAACTTCCCTTGAAATCAAGGACACAGAGTCTTAATAGATCTTTAAGAGTTTGAATAGTCCTCTCCATCGCTCATTCGTCCCTCGAGGATGATATGCCGAAGCTAAATCGTAAGTCTGTGCCCATAGCTTTTTTGCAAACTAACCCAAAATCGTGAAGTGAATCTTGGGTCTCGATCAGAGACTATATATACCGGTATACCATGCAGTCTTACAATCTCGTTTATATACACAACGAGCAAGGCGTTCAAGTGTATAAGTTTCTCGTGTCGATAAGAAATGGCGCAGACTTGGTCAATCTATCAACAATGACCCAAATCGCATCTATGCCTTGAAAAACCTTAGGAAGACCAGTAACGAAATCCATGGTAATGTGATCCCACTTCCATTCTGGAATTTCAAGTGGTTGCGATGGACATTTTGGCACTTGATGCTCCGCTTTAACTCGTTGACAAGTTAGACACCTTGAGATAAACAGTAGCTTATCTCTTTCTTCATATTGCTCCACCAAAATGTATGATGAATATCATGATACATTTTGGTACTCCTGAGATGGATTGCAAAAATGGTGTGTTGTGCGCCTCCATCATGATATTATACTTTAAATCGTGGTCGTTAGGAACACAAAGTCCGGAGTTGACTCAAGTATTCCTTCTTCATCGATTCTTGCTTCCCAGATATGACGTTCTTGCACTTTCTTCCTCATACGCATCACCTCCGTGTCAGTAGCTTGAAAGCGACTTTAACTTTATCGATTAAAGTCGGTTCTACTCAGATACTCGCTATCATCACACGCGTCCACGAGTCTTTAACTCCATCTCCATCCTTTGCAAGTCACACAAAATGGGCCTTTGCGTTGACAATATCGCACTTTTCGTGCTTGCATATGATCTTCTACTCAACGCGTCGGCTACCACGTTCGCTTTTCGGGATGGTATTGGATGGTATGATCATAATCTTTTAACAGTTCAAGCCAACGTCGTTGTCGCATGTTGAGTTCCTTTTGAGTGAAGAAATATTTGAGGCTTTTATGATCCGTAAAGATCTCCACTTTCTCCCCATACAAGTAATGCCTCCAAATTTTAAGTGAAGAAGACAAATTTGCTTAACTCTAGATCATGAGTAGGATAATTCCTCTCATATTCTTTGAGTTGTCATGAGGCATAGGCTATAACTTTTCCATGTTGCATGAGAACACATCCCAACCCTTTGCGAAGCATCACCGTGGATGACAAATCCCTCCGAGCCGGATGGTATTGCCGAGCAGTCTTTGAAATAAGTCTCTTCTTGAGTTCTTGAAAACTCTTCTCACATTCTTCGCTCCAACCGAACTTTGTATCTTTCCGAGTCAATTTGAGTCGATGGAGTAGCGATTCGAGAAAATCCTTCCACGAATCTCCGATAATAACCAATTAAACCGAGAAAGCTACGATTTGATCATCGATTTAGGTTGTTCCCGGCTTTGAATAGCTTCAATCTTTCTTTGGGTCAATGATATTCCATGACTTGATACCACGTACCCAAGGAATGCTACTTCTTCAAGCCAGAACTCGCATTTCTTCAACTTGGCATAAAGCTTATATTCACGAAGCTTTTGGAGTGTCAGCCTCAAGTGTTGCTCATGATCTTCACGGCTTTTGGAATAAATAAGGATGTCATCAATAAAGACGACCACAAAGTGATCCAAATATTCCTTGAATACTCGGTTCATCATATCCATGAAGGCAGAGGAGGAGCATTAGTCAATCCAAAGGACATGACTAGGAATTCATAATGCCCGTCGAGTTCTGAAAGCCGTCTTTGGAATGTCAGCGGTTCTAATCTTCAATTGATGATATCTGGAACGAAGATCAATCTTTGAAAAGAATTTAGCTCCTTGCAACTGGTCAAACAGGTCATCAATACGTGGCAATGGATACCTATTTTTGATGGTGACATGATTCAACTCCCGATAATCAATACAAAGTCGCATACTCCCATCTTTCTTCTTCACGAATACAACAGGAGCACCCCAAGGAGAAGTACTAGGATGAATAAAGCCAATGTCTACTAATTTCTGCAGTTGGGTCTTTAACTCCTGAAGTTCAATAGGAGCTATTCGATATGGGGCTTTGGAAATAGGTTTTGTACCGGGTTCAAGGTCAATACAAAATTTAATTTCACGCTCTGGGGGTAGGCCAGGAATTTCTTCGGAGAATACGTTAGGAAATTTATTAACAATAGAAATATCGTTCAAAACTGACGTATTTTTGTTTAAATCTGTGACATAAGCTAAGAAAGCTTGACATCCGTTTTTCAATAAACGAATAGCTTTATGGCTTGAGATGACCGTGATTGATTTTAATGGTTTGGTCGCTTGATCACGTCAAATGCAAGTATTTTTAATGAAATAAGATCGACAGGTAATGTGAGGGTACCGATGTGACCCCCCCAAAATTAGGTATACGTCACCCATCTTGGGTCGCCACTTACATGGTACATAAATTCAAATACAAACTTAATTATACATTTGTCGTGTAACATACGACAATACATAAACTGAGAGTTCTAATAGGAATATTGTCATTTAGATAATATCCATTCTCAAGGAGTCCTCATTACAATTATTGTCACACTATTTCACAGAATAGTGAAGACTACTAATGCTATCTTCGGGACCATCACTCCGCTCCCAGACTGGTCGTCCAAACTATATTCTCATTTTAAGAGAAACGGTGAAAGAAAGGGTGAGCTCAACTAGCCCAAGAAGAAATATTATGACTAAGATAATGCGAGAATAAATTATCATTAGCCTTCAACGATGTTAAACCGATAAAATACAATAGACAACCAGTTTAGCTGCGGTAAATGAATATGCAATCCATTAAAAGAGTCAAGTAGAAAATAAAGTCTCGCTATCTTTTAGGTTTTAAAGGTTTTCATCAATTTTATCACTAAGACTCGGTTTAATGAATAAACCACAATATCTAATCATCCACGTATACCACGGTCAAGGATTTTCATCAAATTATCAATGGTCATGACTATACCGAATCACCCCGGTCATAATCATACCAAAAACTATCCATCATCGCATTACGTGCCACCGAGGACTTTTATCACATCATTTATAACAAGCCATGATTATACCGAATGATCCTCGGTCATAATCATACTAAGTTCATCTATCTTGGCGTAAGCCAAAGATAACATAATATATCATGAGGATGATGACAATGACATAATAATTCAATAAAACAAGTTCAAGAATTATTTTATCCAGGAATTAGTAACGTCCAAATTGTCAACAAGATACTGTTTTGTAGAGTAAAATTCAAGAATGATCAAAAGAATATTTCCATGAAAAGATACTGGATGAAACGCAAATATCAAAGATATTCTACTAATTTCATGGAGTATAGAAGTCAAAGTTTTAACCAACTGGGTATAATAAAGAATGGAATAACAAAAGAAATCACCATGCATGCGGTGCTTGCGATGTATAGGCGAGTTATTCAATGAGAATAATAATAACGGAAACCGGTCGGTGAAATTCACACGCAAGCAGGATTGATCAAATGAATAATAAATCTTTGAATAATAAACAATGGAACTGAGTTGAGGTGTAAAACACACGAGCAGGATATTCCAATGAGAATAATAAATGCGGAATAATAAACAATAGAACTGTGTCGGTGTAAAACACACAGACAGGATATTCCAACAGAATAATAAAGAATGGAATAATAGAAGAAGATCACCAAGTATAGGGGATTCCGCGTATACAGGTTATTCCAACAGAATAAATAAGAATGGAATAATATAAGGATTTCACCAAGTATAGGGTATCGCGTATACAAAGTTTTTTATAAGGTATGCCCACTTTTACAGGTTATTCCAACAGAATAATAATGAATGGAATAACAGAAGTTCTCTTCATGAATAAGAAAGAATAACACCCCACTACGGTACAACAAATAATATTCCCTACCTTAGAAGAACCGAATATTGGAAAAGTGAAGTAGCGAGAATACTTTTCTTCTTTCTCTCTATAGTTTTCTCTCTGTAGTTTCAATGAATTCGTAAGAAAATAATGAAGGAATGAGCTTTTATTTATAGGAAAATGGAATGCATAAGTAACTAATCCATGAACGGTCCAGATTGATTTACTTTAATCTGACGGTCCATATTTAAAGCAAAAATCTTTTAAATAAAATATAATATATTCTATTTATATAAAAACATTTTACTATGCAAACACTATGCAACACTATACAAAACACTATGCAAAACACTATGCAACACTATGCATAATAAAATATAATATATTCTATTTATAGAATAACTTTAATAAAGTATTTTGTTTTATATAAAAAGATGTTTACATTTTATTACGTTAATAATACGAATAAAACAAAACGTCATTATCGCTATAATAATTCATATTATTAATCGACAATAATGGAATCAAACTGAGTGACTTCTCACATAAGCATCAATAATCAATACCGTGTGCTACTATGCAACCACACGTACATCGCATTTTTACTACCGAAAGTAGTTCAACAAGATCAACCGGTAAAACTTCCGCCATTATTTCAATAAAATATTTTTGTCGTTTTCTCAATCCAGACAATAATTACATTGTGGGGTTCACCAATGATTGGTAGTTATCACGAATATTCCTTGCTAAACCAAATATTCCCCGACCAATCGAATATAATATAACCACTTGCATACTTTGCAAAATTTATAAATACTACCCACAACTATAATATTATCTCAAATTCATACCATAATATTAAAAATTATTTCGACAAAATTTAAATCTTTATTGATAAAATCTGGGGTCTCACAATCTCCCCTCCTTATGGAATTTCGCCCTCAAAATTAGGGTACGTACCTGGTATGATAAAGAGGTGAGGATACCTTGAATACCTTTATCGTTAAAAATATTAAATTCATCTTCGCAATCCGCCAAAGATATTCATTAACAATTCATCTTTGCACTACAGGCTAAAGATATACAACTGTAAAACCAATAATGCTGAGAAGCAGCTTAATAGTATCACAACCACGAATTATTCATGCACTACTGACCAAGGATATTCGTGTTTTCAATTACGGTCATGATTATACCGAATAATCAAGTGGTCATAATCATACCAAGTCTATCAATGCACTACTACCAAAGATGACTTTTACTACATCCATGAATTAATATTTCATTCTTTGAGACTCAAATTTCAATAATTAATCCATATCATCGAATCATCCCCGCACTACTATGTGCCAAGGATATTCATTAAGTATCACGACCACGAATTATCCATGCATACTACTACCAAAGATAATCGTGTATTCATATAGTATACAATTACCACAAATTATCCATACAAATTATCCTACTACGGCCAAAGATAATGGTGTATTCATTTAGTATCACGACCACAAATTATCCATGCACTACTACCAAAGATAATGATGTATTCATTAGTATCACGACCACAAATTATCCATGCACTACTACCAAAGATAATCGTGTATTCATTAGTATCACGACCACAAATTATCCATGCACTACTACCAAAGATAATCGTGTATTCATTAGTATCACGACCACAAATTATCCATGCACTACTACCAAAGATAATCGTGTATTCATTAGTATCACAACCATAAATTATCCATGCCTTACTACCAAAGATAATTGTGTATTCATTAGTATCACGACCACAAATTATCCATGCACTACTACCAAAGATAATTGTGTATTCATTAGTATCGCGACCACAAATTATCCATGCACTACTGACCAAAGATAATCGTGTTTTTCAATTACGGTTATGATTATACCCGAACAATCCTCGGTCATAATCATACCAAGTCCATCTATGCACTACTGAGCCACGAGATGACTTTCAACATAATATAAACATGAGGATAATGATATAAAGAATCAATCAAATGAGACAAAGGATAAATATTAAACATTTATAATATAATTTATCCAGATTCAAGAATATCCTCATGTTATCAATCACTTAATAATCTCATAATCTAATATCATTAATATTACAACAATATTTTAATCACTTCTTAAATTTATAAACAATTTATCTCAATTGTTTACGCTTTTACCATATAATGCATTTAATCATTCAAAATGCCATACTCATAAGATATCATCACCAATTATCAAATCCTCATCAAAAAAATATGCATATACTCTATATAGGATCTTCTAGCCATAAAATCCTATTTTCAACTTTCATACTTCACATAACATATTTAACTCATATGTTCAGTAACTAAACTATTTTCATGAAAAATACCAAATCAGTCCTAAAAATATATCTTTTCTGGGATTTAGCATAATATAGTTCCATAATGAAAATATATTTTTCTCGGAATTTTTAAAATTCATTTACTATTTTTTTAAAAATCAATTTCTAATTAATTCCTTAAGAAATTAGCTACCTCAAGTTTAACTCCAAAATTCCCAAATCTTGGCAGGACCTTACACATGTTAACGTGAGCTTCAGTTTAAATTTCATGGTCATCTGAGTTATAGAACTCGGTTATAGCATTTTTTCAGAGAAAAACCTAAATATTGAAATAGTCATAACTTGCTCATTTTAAGTCGAGAATGAGCTCATTTTTGGACAGGAGGTACTTTATACCATATACTTTCATGTTCCAAAAGGCCAGAATTTTTCTCATAATTTAAGTGGCCAAAACAGCCCTCTAAAATCATGGCAGTAGCTTTTTCGGTTTTGCAGCTTTGCACTCCTTTGCTAAAATCAGTCCACACAAAAAATCTACAACACCTTTTCCAGTAATTCCACTTGGATTAGTTAGGTAACTCATAGATCTAACTCTAGGACTTGAACACATTCAAAAATTCAAAATATAATAGGAGATATGGTCAATTGAATTTCATGTTACGTTTTTCACCAAAATCTGATTTTCAACTCTTTGTGATTTTTAAGAAACTTTCATGTTTTCACATAATAACCAACATAAATCATCATAACACTTACTAATACTTCATATACCCATGATTTTCATTAGTCCAATGCTTTTATTATGAATTTCATCATAATCCTAAAAATGATCCTTTTAGTTGAAGAAATATTTGAGGGTTTAAGAAATGGATTTTGTCTTGGGTCAATACAAAATTCGATTTCACGCTCTAGGGTAGGCTAGGAAATCTTCAAGAATACGTCAAGAAATTTATTAATGATAGAAATATCATTCAAAACTGTTACTCTTATCCGTTACATTGATACCAACTGTGACTTCTATCCTTTAACCTAGATAGCACCTCACAATGATACCTATCAACTTGTCATCGTCATTCACGACGTCGCCTATAGAAAGTCTGGCTTTGGTGCATTCCACACAAGAAAGTCAACAACGAAAGGATCGGGGCTCTTTACTTATGGCTTGATATAACAGTGATTAACTTTAGGGTTTGGCTACTTTGAATTCGTATAACAGGTTGGTTAGGAATATAAAAGCTAACAACCTTACGAAAAGCATGATGAGTAGTTAACCAATTGATTCCTAAAATCACATCAAAGGCAAGTATTTTCAAAAAGATAAGATCGACAGGTAACGTGAAAGTGTTTATTTGAATCAAACAAGATTTAAAAATAGTAGCGGTAACGAAGGCTCCTACTAACGAAGTTTCAACCAATAAGTCAAAGTCTAACTTCTCAGGAGTTAAATTTAAGCGTTGAACGCAAAAGAGAGATAAAATAATGGGTAGAACCGGTATCTTATTAGGTATAGACTTGAAATTTATAATTAACTAACCCGTGCTAACCCGTTCGGGTTCTACTCGCTTTTTGAGAAGTCATGAAAAATGCACTTCCTAAAACCAACGACTTTGTTTTGTCCATATCCACATTTGGTGCCACCGTCCCAACTAGACTTGACTTTGGTGTACAACAAAATTGAGCTAAATGACCTTCTCTTCTTGCAATTTCCACATCTATTATCTTTGTCATGATTACCAATCAAGTGGTTACCATTCTTAGCATGATAATTTCCCCACGATGGTTATCATTGTTACGATGGTGAATTGCCACCACCGAGATGATTATTATCGTGTTGTTGGTCGTTACCTTTTGTTTGAGTGAATCAACACTCTCATGTGCTTCATTGCTTATCTCAAAGCATTTTCGGATGTCATTCTCAAACACCGTCACAAAACAAGGGTTAATTAACATATCACATATTATCCCTATACTACTCGTGACCACCAATTAAATACCAAATAAATTTAGGTAGGTCATACTAGCTGAAGGAATTCCCGTCTCTCACCTCCTAGTTCTTATCTCACATCTCACCTGGGATCATATCCTAAGCTACGATACCTGTTGTGAGGCCCCAAAATTAGGTATCGTCACCCATCTTGGGTGCGCCACTTACATGGTACATAAATTCAAATACAAACTTAATTATACATTTGTCGTGTAACATACGACAATACGTAAACTGAGAGTTCTAATAGGAATATTGTCATTTAGACAATATCCATTCTCAAGGAGTCCTCATTACAATTATTGTCACACTATTTCACAGAATAGTGAGGACTACTAATGCTATCTTCGGGACCATCACTCCGTTCCCCGACTCGTCCCAGCTATATTCTCATTTCCTGAAGAGAACAGTGAAAGAAAGGGTGAGCTCAACTAGCCCAGTAAGAAATATTATGACTAAGATAATGCAGAATAAATTATCATTAGCCTTCAAACAGTGTTAAAGCGATAAAATACAATAGACAACCGGTTTAAGCTGCGGTGAGGAATATGCAATCCATTAAAAGAGTCAAGTAGAAAATAAAGTCTACTATCTTTTAGGTTTTAAAAGGTTTTCATCAATTTTTATCACTAAGACTCGGTTTAATGAATAAACCACAATATCTAATCATCCCCGTACTACCACGGCCAAGGATTTTCATCAAATTATCAATGGTCATGATTATAAGAATCACCCCCTGGTCATAATCATACCAAAAACTATCCATCATCGCATTACAGTGCCACCGAGGACTTTTATCACATCATTTATAACAAGCCATGATTATCCGAATGATCCACGGTCATAATCATACTAAGTTCATCTATCTTGGCGTAAGCCAAAGATAACATAATATATCATGAGGATGATGACAATGACATAATAATTTAATAAAACAAGTTCAAGAATTATTTTATCCAGGAATTTAGTAACGTCAAATTGTCAACAAGATATCTTTGTTTTGTAGAGTAAAATTCAAGAATGATCGGAAGAATATTTTCATGAAAAGATCTTTGGATGAAACGCAAATATCGAGGATATTCTACTAATTTCATGGAGTATAGAAGTCAAAGTTTTTAACCAACTGGGTATAATAAAGAATGGAATAACAAAAGAAATCACCATGCATGCGGTGCCGATAGATGAGTTATTCAACGTAATAATAATAACGGAACCGGTCGGGTGAAATTCACGCAATGCGGGATGATCCAATGTAATAATAAAATGAATAATAAACAATGGAACCGTGTTAGGGTGTAAAACACACATGAGGATATTCAGCGAGAATAATAAATGCGGAATAATAAACAATAGAACCGGTCGGTGTAAAACACATGACAAGATATTCAACGTAATAATAAAGAATGGAATAATGAAGAAGATCACCAAGTATAGGGGATTAAGCGTATACTGAGTTATTCCAACGAGAATAAATAAGAATGGAATAATATAAGGATTTCACCAAGTATAGGTATGTCTATATATATATAGGTTATGTATAGGGTATGCCACTTTTACAAAGTTATTCCAATGCAGAATAATAATGAATGGAATAATAGAAGTTCTCTTCATGAATAAGAAAGAATAACACCCACTACGAAGGTACAACAAATAATATTCCCTACCTTAGAAGAGGCGAATATTGGAAAAGTGAAGTAGCGAGAATACTTTTCTTCTTTCTCTCTATAGTTTTCTCTCTCAGAGTTTCAATGAATTAAGTAAGAAAATAATGAAGGAATGAGCTTCTATTTATAGGAAAATGGAATGCATAATAACTAATCCATTGAGCGGTCCAGATTGATTTACTTTAATCGACGGTCCATATTTAAAGCAAAATCTTTTAAATAAAATATAATATATTCAATTTATATAAAAATATTTTACTATGCAAACACTATGCAACACTATACAAAAACACTATGCAAAATACTATGCAACACTATGCATAATAAAATATAATATATTCTATTTATAGAATAACTTTAATAAAGTATTCATTTTATATAAAAGATGTTTCATTTTATTACGTTAATAATACTGAATAAAACAAAAGCGTCATTATCGCTTATAATAATTCATATTATTAATCGGTAATAATGGAATCAAACCGAGTGACTTCTCACATAAGCATCGATAATCAATACAGGTGTGCTACTATGCAACCACACGTATTCTTTGTACTTTTACTAAGGAAGTAGTTCAACAAGATCAGCGGTAAAACTTCCGTAGTTATTTCAATAAAATATTTTTGTCGTTTTCTCAATCCGACAATAATTACATTCATGTGGGTTCACCAATGATTGAGTAGTTATGCGAATATTCCTCGCTAAACCGAATATTCCCCGACCAATCGAATATAATATAACCACTTGCATACTTAGCAAAATTTATAAATACTACCCACAACTATAATATTATCTCAAATTCATACCATAATATTAAAAATTATTTCGACAAAATTTAAATCTTTATTGATAAAATCTGGGGTCTCACAACCGATTTGAACCAAGCAAGACTTATAAACAGTGGATGTAATGAAGGTTTCTCCGAATGAAGTTTCCACAGATAAGTCAAAGTCTAATTTCTCCGGAGTCAAATTTAATCGATGAGCACAAGTAGGAGAAATAAAAGAATGGGTAGAACCGGTATCAAATAAAGTATAGACTTTATTAGAGTTTATGATAAGCTTACCCGTGATGACCTCATTCGGGTTCCTTGCTCTCTGGGAGGTCACAATAAATGCTCTCCCTTGCACTACCGGTTTTGACTTTTCTGGGACGGCCTTTGGTGCCTCCATCCTAGCTGAATTTTCCTTCGGTAAACGACAAAATCGAGCTAAGTGACCTTCTTTTCCACAATTATTACATGCTTTGGACGACATGGCGCAGTTTGGACTGATGTGTCTCTCTCCTCCGCATTTGAAGCATATAATAGGCGGTCTTTCTCCTTCCTTAACAACGGGTGTTGGTGCTGACGTCTTTCCATCATTGTTGAATCTCTCTTTTCTTGAAATGTCCATTCTTATTGTTTGGGTACGATTACCACCAAGTGGTTACCATATCCGCTTTGTTGATTCCCTCCACGCTTGTTGTCACCGCTTCGATGACTACTCTCATTTGGTATTATAATTTTGTCTTTACCGCTCTCTTTTAGTTAAGGCGTTGACTCGTTATCGCGCTCCACTAATCGAGCCCTATTTACAACATCGAATACAAACACAGTTTATGAGAAATAAGATGTCGACGTATCTCTCGCTTCAAACCTCTTAAAACATTCGCGCCATTTCTCTTCATTATCCACAAGTGGGGATGAAACCGTGATAACTCCGCAAATTTTGCCTCGTATTGCGACACGGTCATATTGTTTTGTTCCAACTTGATAAACTCCACCTCCTTCATGTATGGCGAATACTTTCGTGAAAGTATTTGTCGTTGAAGCGACTCTCGAACTTCTCCCAAGATATCTTGATGCAGACAAGAAGTTGAGTACGCTTTTACCGATTCCCACCCGATGTCGCCTCTCCGCGCAGAACATAAAGGCGGCAAAGGAACCTTTTGCTCCTCGGAGCATCCCAAGACATCAAATATCTTGGTAATCTGCTTTATCCATGCTTCGCGCGAAGTGGTTTTGGCTCTACCTTAAACTCCGGTGGTCCCGGCTCCTTCGCTTATTTAGCGACCGCCTGTGCGAGAGTTTTTCGTGTTTCCACCTACGTTTTGGACAGAGTCGCCTCACTTTCTTTGTTGCATGAATTGCATAAAGCCTCTAAACATTTGATCATTCATCATTTGGTCGGTTGTTGTTGTTTGCATGAGGATTGTCGCCTTCACGATGCACATTATCCTCGATTATTAATATGTGGTGAATCAACGATCTTTGTGTGCTCCATTGCTATTCTCAACATTCTCGGATGTCATTTTCAAATACCGCCACAAAACAAAAGGTTAATTGACATGTAACATATTATCCCTATATTTCGAATGAGACCAATAAAATAGCACATAAACTTAGGTAGGTCATACTAGCGAAGGTATTCCCGTGCCTCCCCTCCTAGTACTATTCTCACATCTTAGCTAGGATCATATCTCTAAGCTTTGATACTAATCATGGACGCTTAGCCCCCAAAAATAGGTATACATCACCTATTTTGGGTAGTCGATACATGGTATGTAATTTAAATACAACTTACTAATATAAAGCGTAGGTGTGCAATACGACATAAAGCGTGAGTTTGAATACAATATTGTCTACTAGAGATCATACAAACTCAAAAGGAGTCCTCATTACAATTATTATCACACTATTTCATAGAATAGTGAGGACTACTAATGCTATCCTCTGGACCATTACTCCGTTCCCAGACTCGTCCCAGCTATATTCTCATTTCCTGAAGAGAACAGTGAAAGAAAAGATGAGCTCAACTAGCTCAAGAAGAAATATTATGACTAAGATAATGCGAATAAATTATCATTAGTACTTACAATGATGTTAAAGCGATAAAATATAATGAACATCAAGTTTAACTACAATGGAACCAAAGAATCCATTAAAAGAGTCAAGTAGAAAATAAAATCTACTATCTTTAATGATTTAAAAGGTTTTTCATCATCTTCGTTATAAATGAGACTTAGCTTTAATAAATATTCCACATCATCGAATCACCCCGCACTACTCTGACAAGGATATTCTTTAGTATCACGACCATAATTATTCACGCACTACGGCCAAGAATATTTGTGTATTCATTAATGGTCATGATCATGCCAACAACGGTTCATCAATGCACTACGGGCCAATGAGAACTTTTACCACATCATTTGTAACATTAATTGGCCATGATTACAACCGAATAATCCATGGTCATAATCATACCAAGTCCATCTATGCACTACGGTGCCACGAGGATGACTTTCAACAAAAAAAATATAAACATGAGGATGATGACAATGATATAAGAATTCAATAAAACAAGTTCAAGAATTATTTTATCCAGAATTATTAACGTCAAATTGTCAACATGATCATCGCTTTGTAGAGTAAAATTCAAGAATACTTAGAAGAATATTTCCATGAAAGGATCTTTGGATGAAGCGCAAATATCAAGGATATTCCACTAATTTCATGGAGTATAAGTCAAAGTTTTAACCAACCGAGTATAATAAAGAATGGAATAACAAAAGAAATCACCATGCATGCGATAGATCGCATGCATGAGTTATTCCAAATGAATAATAAATAATCTAAACCAGTCCGGCCAGAAACGCATGCATGGGATATTCCAACAGAATAATAAAGAATGGAACCAGTCCGGCGTAAAATACATGCATGTGATGTTCCAAATGAATAATAATAAAGATGGAACCGAAGTCCGGTGAAAACACATGCATGTGATGTTCTGTTAGGTTTTGTGAAAATCAAAGTAGCAATAAAATTAAAAATTAGCGGAAGCGAAATAAAATCGATTTTAAAATTTTTCACAAACCAATTACTCCGGATCATCCTTTATGCTTATTATTAATTAAACGAAGAATAAGAAATTATGAAATCATACCTGTAGAAACGAGCTTCCTCGTAATGAAGTTCACCTCCTCCTTCTCCATGATCTCCTTGAATCTCCGGGTAGATTTCTTCCTTTGATCAATGTAAGCCACCCAAGTGTATGGCCTCAGAGGTGATCCACCAAAGAAGAAGAATTTTCAAGAAGAAGGGTATTGGCTCAAACCCTAGTTTTTCCTATCTCAGTATAGAAAAAGGAGGCGCTCTTGGAATTACGTATATTAGATATCCGATATAAGACTCCTCTTATAAAGATATCATGTAACCTATTTTAATTAAAATAAGGTATTATTTATTTAATTAAACTCTTTTAATTAAAAATGGGCTCCCCTAATCCTATTAGGGGTAATTAATTAAACTCCTTTAACTAATTTTCTTTCCTAATCCAATTAGGAATAAATGAGAATACTTATATTAAATTAATTCCTAAACCTTTTAGAAATTAAAATAATAATAATTGTAATAATATTAATAAGACTCCTCTTATTAATTTATATTTAATATTTCTAAAATATTAAATAATAAATATTAAGCTATTTAATTTATTCTATCACCATAGATTAAATTAAATATACTTAACATATTATTACAATTATGCCATTAACTTCTTAAATAATTATTCTTCCTTTTATGGTGTGACCCTTTAGGTTCTCCATATTAAACCGGTTGTGAATAAATCAATTAGAACAATTCTAATCTCATTTAAATAAATAAATTAAACAAATAATTTATTTAAATAAATAATATTTATTTTACAATAGGGATAAGCCTCCCTAGCGATCAACGACTTTTCAGATAATATAGATTTCAATATTAATCATAAAAGAACCTTTGAGTAAATAGTTACCGTACAATTCAATCCTTCCGCCATACAATGTCCCAATTAAATATAAGACATGGAATTACTATCAAGTCTTATTTTATTTAATTATATGTATTTCGATTCCTAAATGCACAAATCCTAATGAATGCAAATTAGAAACTACTTTCTAATTTCATTCCACCTTGGCCAAGGATTCTTGGGTTGTCATTTATCGAATTACATAGGACATTTCTCCTTTTACTAGAAGTGGTAGATTCTTTATTGATCATTCATTATCTTCATATATAACTTATTACACCCAAGCATACCCTTTGATATACTCTAAGAGTCTTAAGGAATAAGTCAAAGTGTAATTCATTATATATAAGATACTATGATAATCTCAAGTCTAAGGATCATTTGTACTACTATCCTTCTGAGAATTTCTATCGAGGTAAGTAAAACTCCATTAGGTATTCCTTAGCGAGTCACGTTCAATGAACTTATTCTCTAATAAGCACCTACATACTTGCTTTAGTGTCTCCATAAAAATGATCATGAGATCAATCATCCTCATCCAATGAGCAAACAACGTACGTACCAATCTATCTGGATTCATTAATCTCCTTTTTAGTAATCCATTGATTGGGAACATTTTAGTTTTAAGCTATCTAAGAATTTAGATCTCATTAGCATGATCTCATCGTGATTCTAAAAGCATTGCTTAAAACTATGGGTTTATCACATATTATTTATTAAAACAGCACCATGTAGATAATAAATGCCTTTAATAAATAATTCTTTTATTAATAAATAAATAAGATTGATTACACAAGATATGCTTTATCATCATACATGATTGGCTTGTATGCATAATACTTTCAATCTTCCACTTGCACTAAAGCCAATCGTAGTGGTATCTCATACCCATCTTCTCTAAGTGACGATCGAAGCTTCTTTGTTGTGTTAACGCTTTAGTAAATGGATCTCGCAATATTGTCTTGAGAGTCCACACGCCTGTGGAAGGATTTGTAAGACCCTCAAATTTTTTAAATAAAAAGGAATTTCCTTTATTTATTATTTTGAAATAGTAAGGGTTGATTTGATTAATGTGGATAGTTAAGGGTTAAATCATAAATATTTCAAAATAAGCAAGTGGTTATAAAATATTCATTGTTGTCGGGAATATTCGTTTGGTCGTGGAATATTAAATGCTGTCGAGAATATTAATTTGCCACAAGCAATGACCATGTGGGGCCCATAACGGAAAAGCGATTGGATGAAGAAAACGACAAATATAAGTTGTTTTTAAATAACTTGGCGTAGTTATTCAATTAATCTTGTTGGAATACCGGTGGTTAAAACACACTAATACGCGTTGTTGAATTTAACAAGTAGCACACCAGATTGCACCAATTATTGATTCTTACGTGAAGAAGGCACTACTCAATAATGGTTACGATAATTCTTTCGCTCGAAGATTTTATTGAGTTAATAATTCTTTGCGTTGATATTTTATTCTTTGTTGTTTCAATAATTGTCATTACATAGTATTTTTCATTATCGAAGCAATAATTCATATTATCGAATAATATTATTAGATAACATTATTGGCAATGTCTAGAAAGTTACGCTAAGGAGAGGTTTGGTCATCTAATTGCTACCCGAAGAAGAAATTCTTATCGAAAGCCCCTCTTCAGGAAGCGCACGGTTGTCAATATTGTGATTCGTAATATTATTTGTGAATAATTAATTATTGATTTATATGATGAGGAAAATATTGATTTTATGTGGATATAGATGGAGAAAATTTTTAAATGACAATTGTTGAAAATTAATATTTTATCTTTTTCTCGATAAAATAATTCATTTAAATATATTATTTTAATAATATATTACTTGGTGATATTTTTATAATGAATGTGGGATATATGAGTATATGAGGAGGAAGAGTATTTTTGTGGCATTAAATGTTTAACACATGTTTTGTGTGTTGGTGGACACAATTATTGACCAAAATTTGATTATAGCTTGTAAAATCACCCGTTTGTGGATTTGGCCAATTTCTATTTGGAATTTGGAAAAACTTTCTTCTGCAAAGTTGTGGAGAATTGAATTTTCTATAAAAACTTGCGAGATTTGAATTTTCTGATGAAAGGGCTATTTATTATGAATTATTGAAGTTCCGAAGCTCCGAAATAATTGATTTTTGGGAGTTTAAATTATTTTGTTAAGAAAACGTTTTTTGTATTTTTTGGACATCATTAACATGTGTGGCTGGTGTTTTGACCAAAAGGTGGGCTAAGGAAAATTTTTATAATTATATTAATATTATATTAAATTTTCGCTTTGGTGTTCTAAGCATTTTCCTATAAATAGGTCTTAGGTTAGAATTGAAAATCACACCGTAAACCTGAAGTTTTCTCTCTATTTCTCTCTCGATATTTTGAGCGTATTCTTGTGAGTATTTTGAGTATACTTTGAGTATTGCTAGGCAGTGCAAGTTCCTTCAAAGACTATACCCGTTATTCAAATTTAAAGTCTTAATCTTTCGAGGTAAGGGATATTATTTTTTTCGTAATGATATTATTTCTTGATATCATTATCTTTGAAATGTTGATCTGAAGTTTTATCAAATTTGGAACTTTTTCATGTCGGGGTTACTTATTCATGGGTTACTATTCATGAGTTCTTATTCACGAGTTCTTATTCATGAAGATTCTTATTCACGAGTTACTTATTCACGAGTACTATTCATGTAAGCGTGAAGATGTTTTTGTGGAATTTCTATCTTTTGGTGTCTGAGTTACTATTCACGTGATATCAGACTATTCACGATATCTGACACTATTCACGATACTGCAAGACTATTCAATAGAAAAATAAATTTTTTTTCTTTTTGTCCAAAATATCTATTCGGATACTAGCTCGATTGTATAAATGTTTTGATCATTCTTGAATTTTACACCACTATGATTATTTTTGAGGTATTTTTGGACGTGGATAAAACCAAGTACTGAATCCTTAATCCTTAATCCTTGTCATTTTGTTTCAATTTGGATTCGTTTCTTTAAAAATATTTTCATCATCCTCGGTCTTAAATGATGATATTATGGAATATCTTTGGCCCGTAGTGCAAAGATGAATGATTTCTTAAGAATATCTTTGGCACGTAGCAAGTAAAAGATGAATGATTTCTGAAGAATATCTTTGGCTGTAGTAGCAAAGATGAACAGTGTTTAAATGAATACATTAATCGATGAATATCTTTGGCTGTAGTGCAAAGATGAATATTTGATTCCAGATGTATATTGATTGATGTTACGGGGATAAAAGATGAGCGATGAACTTTTAAATTCATACATAGAAGATAGTAGTTTACATTCTCTACTTAACTCTTCTAATGAATTATTATTTTCATTGCGAATATTGATTTAAAGTTTGTTGTCTATTGTATTCTATTAGATTTTTCCTGTTGAAGACTAACGATAATTTGTTGTATATTATCTTAGTCATAATATTCTTTCTTGAGCTAGTTGAGCTCACCCTTTTTCCTTTTTGTTCCATTTTTCTCGTGGAGGCGAGAATATAAGCGATTTAGTCTGGGGTATGGAATGAAGTTTTTAGAAAGGATTGTTTAGTAGTCCTCACCATTTTTGTAAAATAATGTATCAATAAATGTGATGAGGATTTATTTGAGTATAGATATTGTACAGAAGATAATATTTGTATTCAAACTCACGCTTTTCTCGTTGTAATAATAAAGTTGTAGTTGTTTACGTACCATGTATTGACAACTCGAATAGGTGATGTATACCTATTTTGGGGCGCGTAGCGACGCGTCTCCTCTTTCAATGATCTCTCCGATCAAATGAAATCGTCGCAACACGTGTTTGGATTTACGATGAGACACTGGGTTCCTTAGCTTGCACAGTGACTCTAGTGTTGTCGCGAGAATAAAGGCTTTGGTCCTTTAATGCTAGAAACCACACCAAGTTCGGTAATGAACTTTTTCATCCAACAGCTTCCTGCGCCTTCACTTGTGCCTATGTACTGCCTGCCTCGCCTTTGAATCAGAACTGTTTCTTTCGCTTGGAACTCTTCCAACTCAACTGCGCCACCGTTTAAGGTAAACACATACCTCAAAGCAGTTTTTTGTCATCTTGGTCTGCGTTTGAAAACTTGAGTCCGCATGAAGCCTCTAGTTTTAATTCGGACCCCGTAGACAAGAAATACATCCTTAGTTCTTCTTAAGTACTTTAGGATATTTTTCAACGCCTTCCAAAGTGTTCTTCTCACGGATTCGACCGATATCTCGCTTGTTACACTAAGTGCGTGAGCGACATCCGGTTTAGTACATATCATACCAGTACACGATAGATCCTATTCTTTCAAGCATAAGGAATCTTACTCATACGATTCTCTCCTCGTGTGTCTTTGGGGCTTGTTTCTTGAGAGATGTATTCCATGGCTCATCGGCATGAGACCTCTTTGGAATCTTCCATGCTAAACCTTTTAGCATCAAGTCAATGTACGTTCCTTGGGACAAGCCAAGCATCTTTTTAGATCTATCTCTATAGATCTTTATCCCCCAAAATATAGGATGCTTCTCCCAAGTCCTTCATGGAGAAGTGTTTAGATAACCGATTTTAATTGATTGCGAAAGATAGGAATATCATTCCCTATCGGTAATATATCATCAACATATAATACAAGGAATGAAACAGTAGCTCCCACTAACCTTCTTGTACACACATGGTTCGTCCTCATTTTGATAAAATCAAACTCTTTGATTGTCTCATCAAAATGGATGTTCCACCTACTGAGAAGCTTGCTTTAATCCATAAATGGATCGTTGTAGCTAGATGAGACTTGATTTGTTCCAACCTTTGAAACAAATCCTCCGGTTGTGTCATATACACATCCTCCTCAAGTTTCCCATTGAGGAAGGTCGGTTTTCACGTCCATCCGCCGATTTAAGTCATGGTAAGTTTGCAATCGCAAGCAAAATCCGAATGGACTTGAGCATTTACTCTTGGTGAGAAGGTTTCGTCATAGTCAACTCCTTGTCTTTGTTTGAAACCTTTTGCAACCGACCGGGCCTTATAGGTCTCTACCTTGCCGTCTGCTCAGCTTTTTTCTTTTAAAGACCCATTTACACCCAATAAAGCTTAATGCCTTGGTGGTGAGACCAAAGTCCATACTTGGTTCTCATACATGGAGTCCATCTCGATTTCATGGCTTCTTGCCACTTCTCCGAAGTCTTTACTACTCATAGCTTTGTTCAGTAATTCAATGGATCATCATCATCTATGACGTACCTCATTGTCATCTTCTATGACAAGTCCATACCTGTCTCGGTATCTTTGGTACTCTTCCAGATTTACTGAATCAGGTGTGGTATGAAGGAATCTCTACTTGGTTAGGTACCTCACTTTGATCTGTAGTATTTTGTGGTTCTTGAACCTCTTCAAGATATACCTTACTCCCACTGACCCCTTCAAGGATAAACTCCTTTTCCAAGAAGGTAGCATGTTTCGCAACAAACACCTTTTGATCAGTTGGATGATAGAAATAATACCCCGATGTTTCTTTAGGGTATCCCACAAATCTATATTTGTCAGATCTAGTCTGTAGCTTATCGTTTTCAAACTTTTTGACATAAGCTGGACAACCCCAAGTCTTAACATGCTTAAGATTTGGTTTCCTCTCTGTCCATAACTCATATGAAGTCTTGGGGACGGATTTTGTAGGTACCTTGTTAAGTAGGTATATGCAATTTGGATTCTAGGCATATCCCCGTATGAAACCGGAAAGGCTCAGTAAAACTCATCATAGATCGAACCATGTCCAACAATGTTCGATTTCTCGTTTCAGATACACCATTCATCTGTGGCGCCCCGGTGGAGTCCATTGTGAGATTATACCATTTTCTTTGAGACAATTGAGAAACTCACCACTTAAGTATTCTCCTCCTCGATCCAGATCAAAGAATCTTAATACTCTTACCAGTTTGCTTCTCAACTTCACTTCGAACTCTTTGAACTTTTCAAATGATTGATTTGTATTTCATTAAATACACATATCCAAATCTTGAGTGGTCGCAATCGTTGAATGTAATAAAATAAGAATACCCTCCTCGTGCGATTCGCCATCATAGTCCACATACATCCTGTGTGTACCAACGCTAACAACTCAGAACTCTTTCTCCTTTTCCACTAAAAGGAGATTTAGTCATTTTACCCATGAGACAAGATTCACAGTTGGATATGATTCATAATCGAGATAGCTCTAGGAGCCCATCTTTATCGCAACTTGGATAATCTTGTTTCATTAATACGAATAGAGTCTACAAAGTGCCACATGAAGGTATAATTAACATCATCTCTTTTCATTTTCTTAGTTTGTTCAATTTGAAATATATTTTCATGCAAGTCAAGTATATAAAGTCCATTTCGCAAATTACCAACACCATTTAAAACATTATCATTATAAATAGAACAACTGTTGTTCTTTATTATAATATTAAAACCATCCATATCCAATATAGAGATAGAAATAATGTTTCTAATGATATTTAGAACAAAATAACAATTATTTAAATTAATGAACTTTCCCGTAGGCAGTGCTAAACAATAAATCCCTACAGCTAATGCAGCAACCTTTGCTCCATTTCCTACTCGTAGGACGACCTCATCCTTGCTCAGCTTTCTACTTCTGACCAGTCCCTGCATATTATTACATATGTGAGAACCACATCCGGTATCCAATACCCAAGTAGAAGATTGACTTTCAGAAAAATTAATTTCAATCATAAACAAACCTTGATTAGGATTCAAGCTTCTCCAAGCTTCTTACGCTTTTGATTCTGCGAGATAATCCTTGCAGTTCCTCTTCCAAATGATCTTACTTATCAGAATGGAAGCAAATTCCTTTGCTAATTTGGATCGAGTTTCTTTTGATCCTTCACTTTCACCTTCCCCTTAGCCTTCTTAGATTTCTTCTTTTCGGAAGATACCTTGGGCCTCTTCCTTTTCTTGGAAGAATCATCCACCGAAGAAGACATGGTTCTTCTTGGATGGGAAGTGACCTTCATTAGCTTTTCAACATGTTAAGTAATTCGAGCAAGTCGACATCCAACTTATTCATGTGAAAATTCACAACAAATTGTGAGAAGGTGTATGGGAGTGACCGCAAGACTAAATCTTGACTCAATTCCCCATCCACGATGAATCAAGTCGCCCAAGACATTCAATCAGATTGATCATCTTTAGGACATGAGTCTCAAGCAGTAGTGCTCTCGGTCATCCCGAGATCGGAAGAGCTCCTTAGATATTTCATATCTAGCAAATCCTACTTTGCTCACCATACAACTCTCGAAGGTGCAGTAGATAAGTAGAGCATCCATGTTTTCATGCCGACAACAAGCTCGTTATTTCATGGATGCGAGCATGATGCATCGAGCCACGATGCATCATCTTGCCACGATTTAAAAGTAGCAATCTCTCTTCTTCAGAGGTCGTCTCTCGCAACTTTTGCAGTATGCAGGTAATTTAGGACATAAGAAATCTTTTCAAGAAGTGAGAACAATTCTCAGATTCCTTAACTGCACCAGTGTAGTTGATTCCCATTCGGTTTGTTAAGATCAAGTATGCTTTCTGTGATGAAATTAGTGAATGTGACATTTTCAAAATTTCGCATGTAAAAAGATAATATTTTAGCAAACATTCATTTAATTAATTACTAAAATAAATTAGGTCTTATTTTATATTGGTATCTCCACTATTTTCTTCAAACTATATTACCCTCATTTATATAGTTCTAAGAAAATCTAATTAAAGTTTTTCTTTAGTGAGAATAAGGATCCCATTTTAAAATATATATAGTCTTGTGGTGACACAACAAACTATATATAAATAAATAGGTAGACAACTCCTTGTCAATTACATCAACATGTAACTCCTTATGTTTTGCCTCTTAGATTATTTTGATCAAGTGGTGGCACATCCGAATCAAAATTATCTAAGTTAAGTCCAACCTAGCACTTCCATATATTCAAAAAGAAAATATCGCCCTTGTGGTGACACAACAAAATAATATTGTTCAATTTTCTTTATAAGCATCAAATGTGATAAATTAACATCTTAAATACTTAATACTTGCCTTGTGGTGACACAACAAACTCATATTAAATATTTAATACTCTATTAATTTTATCATGCTAGAAGGCGACGTTCGATATTCTAAATATCTTTGAACGCTTAAGACTTAATATATAAAAACTTTGAGGGATTTGTTATTATTTGTCTCATCTTGTTTAGCGCGCATTCAAATATATATATAAAATACGCGTCATATTATTAAACATGCGAAACATGTTTGCATAATATATAATATATATAATACTAGCATGCACATATAGAATACTATATTCTACCCGGATTGATTATGGACTTTTATATTCTAGTTTGGTTCACTAGAGCCACCAAGTGAACCAAAAGGTCAAACCCTAGGGTGCAAAGAATAAACATTTAAATATAACTATTACATTTAAACCCGGGCTCCATTACAAACGGGTCTTCAAGCGCTCCTTGATCTCTGGTTCTTCGAAAAAAATTCTAACTATTTAATTTAAATAGAAACCTTGATCAAGTGATCGAGGGAAGTACATAGGAGGAGATAGAATTTACATCAAGAAGAAAACCGTAGAAAAGGCAGGTACGCAGACCTCATTTAATAAAACCCATTCATTCAAACATCCAACTAAAATAAATCCAATCACATTGGTCAATTGTCCATAATCAATCCCATTTATTATCATACATATCATCATATGTATCAATAAATAAAATCATTCCATATATATATGAGTATCATTTAATGGGCAATTTATATTGCATGAAATCCAATTTCAAGATTAAAATAATCATTTTATTTTAATTATAAAATTATTAATATTATATATATATATATATATATATAACTATTATATATATATATAACATTAGTCGACGTTATATATATAATATATATAACACGTGAATGAGCCCGTAGTCCATATGAATATTTACCGGAGATGATTACTAAATACTATACTTATAAATCTATCACTTGTTAAGTAATATCATATATATATATATAATAACAACCAAGAACGTGGATGTCTTCAAATACCAGGGAATATGCTTCAGGTTAAATATTATATATATATATATTAGACTTATTAGTATAGTAATCAGGCTTATTCACGTGAATCAAGTAACATGAATAACCATATGCAATTCACGACAATACATCACGTCCGCTTTTCAAAAACAGTTTCGCCATTTTTTTTAAAAAAAATAATAATAATTTTATACAACAAATTATGCCCAAAAAATTATTCTAAATACATACCCATACATATATGGAATCAAAATAATTAATAATTCGCATAAAGTTTGGCTCATGATACCACTATTTGGTTTTGTGAAAATCAAAGTAGCAATCAAATTGAAAAATTAGAGGAAGCGAAATAAAATCAGATTTTAAAATTTTTCACAAACCAATTACCCGGATCATCCTTTATGCTTATTATTAATTAAACGAAGAATAAGAAATTATGAAATCATACCCTTGTAGAAACGAGCTTCCTCGCAGTGCGAAGTTCACCTCCTACTTCTTCGCGATCTCTCCTCAATCTCAGGGTAGATTTCTTCCTTTGATCAATGTAAGCCACCCAAGTGTATGGCCTCTAGAGGTGATCCACCAAAGAAGAAGAATTTTCAAGAAGAAGGGGTATTGGCTCAAACCCTAGTTTTTCCTATCTGTATAGAAAAAGGAGGCGTACTCTTGGAATTACGTATATTAGATATCTGATATAAGACTCCTCTTATAAAGATATCATGTAACCCTATTTTAATTAAAATAAGGTATTATTTATTTAATTAAACTCTTTTAATTAAAAATGGGCTCCCTAATCCTATTAGAGGTAATTAATTAAACTCCTTTAACTAATTTTCTTTCCTAATCCAATTAGGAATAAATGAGAGTACTTATATTAAATTAATTCCTAAACCTTTTAGAAATTAAAATAATAATAATTGTAATAATATTAATAAGACTCTCTTATTAATTTATATTTAATATTTTAAAATATTAAATAATAAATATTAAGCTATTTAATTTATTCTATCACCATAGATTAAATTAAATATACTTAACATATTATTACAATTATGCCATTAACTTCTTAAATAATTATTCTTCCTTTTATGGTGTGACCCTTTAGGTTCTCCATATTAAACTAGGTTGTGAATAAATCAATTGTAACAATTTAATCTCATTTAAATAAATAAATTAAACAAATAATTTATTTAAATAAATAATATTTATTCTACAATAGGATAAGCTCCCCCAGCAATCAACGACTTTCCGGATAATATAGATTTCAACGTTAATCATAAAGGAACCTTTGAGTAAATAGTTACCGCATAATTCAATCCTTCCACCATACAATGTCCCAATTAAATATAAGACATGGAATTATCACAAGTCTTATTTTATTTAATTATATGTATTTCGATTCCTAAATGCATTAAATCCTAATGAATGCAAATTAGAAACTACTTTCTAATTTCATTCCACCTCGCCAAGGATTCCCTGGGTTGTCATTTATCGAATTACATATGACATTTCTCCTTTTTTACTAAGTGGTAGATTCTTTATTAATCATTCATTATCTTCATATATAACTTATTACACCCAAGCATACCATTTGATATACTCTAAGAGTCTTAAGGAATAAGTCAAAGTGTAATTCATTATATATAAGATACTATGATGATCTCAAGTCTAAGGATCATTTTCAGATTACTATCACTACAGAATTCCTATCGACAGTAAGTAAAACTCCATTAGGTATTCCTTAGTGAGTCACGTTCGATGAACTTATTCTCTAATAAAAGACCTACATACTTGCTTTTAGTGTCTCCACACAAATGATCATGAGATCAATCATCCTCATCCAATGAGCAAACAACGACGTACTCAATCTATCCAGGATTCATTAATCCCCTTTTAGTAATCCATTGATTGGGAACATTTTAGTTTTAAGTTATCTAAGAATTTAGATCTCATTAGCATGATCTCATCATGATTCTAAAAACATTGCTTAAAACTATGGGTTTATCACATATTATTAAAACAAGACCATGTAGATAATAAATGCCTTTAATAAATAATTCTTTTATTAATAAATAAATAAGATTGATTACACAAGATATGCTTTATCATCATACATGATTGGCTTGTATGTATAATACTTCAGGGCCCAAGAATAATAGAAGAATGTCGCCAAGTATAGGTAAACCACAAGCGTATCTGAGGTTATTCCAATGTAATAATAAATAACGGAACCGGCCTTACAGAAACGCATGCAGATGTGATATTCCAAATGTAATAATAAAGAATGGAACCAGTCCGGCAGAAACGCATGCATGAGGATGTTCCAATGAATAATAATAAAAGGCGGAACCAGGTCCGGTGTAAAACACACGCACAGGATGTTCCAAATGTAATAATAGAAGATTGTCACCAAGTATAGGTAAATCAGCATGATACAAAGTTATTCCAATGTAATAATAAACAATGGAATAACAACAGCTTTTCTTCATGAATAAGAAAGAATAACACCCCTTACTTTTGGTAGGAGATTGAATATCGCAAAGAGTGTAGTAAGAAAATATACTCTTCTTCTTCTCTCTTATTCTCTCTATACTTTCTCTCTCTATAGCTTGAATGAATTCGTGAAAAATAATGAAGCACTAGGCCTCTATTTATAGAAGATTTCTAGCTAAAGACCTACCACGTGAAAAGGCAAGTGGGCGACGTATTGGTGATGTGAAAAGAAAAGTGGTTTGACGTCTCAGAATGTGAAACGACAAGTGGTTCGACGCTTGTAATGTGAAACGACAAGTGGTTCGACGCCGTAATATATAAAACGGCAAGTGGTTTGACGTCCGGTAAAGGTAATTACTATCGACGAAGGTAATTATTATTCACAAAGGTAATTACTATCGACGAAGGTAATTACTTATTCACAAAGGTAATTACTATCGACGAAGGTAATTACTATCGACGAAGAGACTCTTAGATGATGACATATGGGTCCCCCATAAAATAATCAAACTTACCACAAACATCTCATAAAAGACTCTTTATATACATCAAAGATTGAATAAATATTACCATAAATTATTTTATTTTTAATCAACACATATTTAATCTTTCAACAATTATTAATCATTTATAACTTGTCGTCTCAATTATTGATTTAATACTATAACATATTATCTGGATGATACGGTGACAATAATTGAATCAATAATATAAGAGATATGACGCAAAGAATTATTGAAGAATAATCGAAAGATAAATGAGTGACTTTCACGTAAAAGATCAATAATCAATATCGTGCTCTTCTATATCTATACGCCAGACATTCATTTCTTTTACTACCGGGTAGTTCAACAGCTTTTAACGATAACACCTCCGCCGTTATTTTTATAGAAAGATAATTTTGTCGCTTAACTACGATAATACTTCCGTCATGGGGTCCATTAACGATCGAAATTGTCGTATGAATATTAAAACAAAAGAATATTCCCACCAAACGAATATTTTATAACAACTTCGCTTACTTTGCAAAATTTATAAATATTACCCACAACTATAATATTATATCAAATTTATTCCATAATATTCAAAAATAATATTTATAAAAATTCAACTTTATTTATAAAAGTTGGGTCTTACATCTTTCGTATTCACGAAGTTATAACTTCATTATTCCATTCTTTATTATTCGTTGGAATAACTTCAGATATGCCAAGATCGCTGCGTCGTGGTGAAATTCTTCCGTTATTCCATTCCTTATTATTCGCATTGGAATAACCTCCGTATATGCCAATCATCGCATCGTGGTGAAATTCTTTTGTTATTCCATTCTTTATTATTCATTGGAACATCCGTTCAATACGTGCTTTTACGCATTTGACCGATTCCGTTATTTATTATTCTATTGGAATATCCTCGTTTGCCATTCGTATTACGTCCTAATTCTGGTTCCATTAATTATTATTACATTGGAATAACTCGTCATGCATGGATTCTATCGCATGCATGGTGATTTCTCATTGTATTTTATTCTTTATTATTCTCATTGGAATATCCCGTCGGTCTTAATTTTTTACCGACCTTGGTTCCGTTATTTATTATTCATTGGAATAACTCGTCATGCGGTTTATCGACGCTTGGTGATTTCTTTTGTTATTCCATTTTTATTATACTCGGTTGGTTAAAGTTTTGAATTTCTATCTCCATTGAAATTAGTGGAATATCCTCGATATTCAAGGCTTCATCCAATATCTTTTCATGGAAATATTCTTCCGAAAGATTTTTTGAATTTTACTCTCTGAAAAGTATCGTGTTGACAATTTGGACGTTATTAGTTCCCTGATAAATTATTTTTTGAACTTGTTTTATTCAATTCTTATATCATTGTCATCATCCCTCATTTTTATTTTATGTTAAAAGTCATATGTGGCTATGTAGTGCGTAGATGGACTTTTGTATGATTATGACTGAGGATTAATCAGTATAATCATTTAATCAGTAATGTTACAAATAATGTGATAAAAAGTTCTCATTACCAGTAGTGCGTTGATTTTTGAGTTGTTAAGATAAATGACCATCGACGAATCACACGAATATCCCTACCAGTAGTGCATTGGATAATTTATGGTTGATATTAATGAATATCCCTACGTAGTAGTCATAAGGATGATGTGAATTATTTATTGTTCGAATTCCAACGATAAAAGTGATTTAAAACCTTTTAAATTATAAAAGATAGTAGATTATTCTCTACTGAATTTTTTTTAATGGATCGCTTGTTCACCGCAGCTTAAATTTGATGTTTGTTATATCAGATTAGTTTAACATTGTTGAACGCTAACGATAATTTATTACGTATTATCTTACCATAATATTTCTTACCGAAATTTAGTTAACACTTTTTACTTTCATTGTTCTCTCTTAAAACGAGAACGAGTTATAGATCAATGAATCGGGAATGACAAATTCAGGATAATAAGATTATAAGTCCTCACTATTCATTAAATAGTGTGATAATAAATGTAATGAGGACTCAATTGAGTGTGGATATTGTTTAGATGACAATATTTGTATTAAAACTCACATCATATGTTTTGTCAGTATTTTACACTAATTGTTGTATAATTAAGTTGTATTTAAATTTTTGACCACGATTTACGATTTTCAAGATAAGGTGATGATACCTATTTTGGGGCGTCACAATTATTGTTATTACTATTACTATTATTATAGTGTAGGATGAATTTGATTTGGGCGAGAATTTTTTTAAGTGAGATGAAATATGAACCATTAGATTAAGTTGGAAGAATCTAAATCATCTTTGTATTTTATCAAATGAAAAAATTAAAATAAATTTTATTTTATTATATAGATTAATTATTAACCCGTTGACAAAAAGAGTTCATATCGTTTAGTAATTACTTGTCGTTTCTAGTGCGAAACTTCAATATATTACTCACCCAAAATACGAAAAAACTAGTCATCGGGAGAATCTAATACTGTTTGAAAAAGTAAAATGATCCAAAATCTTCCTCTTAACTGCCGGTCTAAATATAGTAAGTTAACAAACCCCCATACATTTGAATTGAATTTCATATATTTTTGTTCCACTTGATCCGTTCGATTTTTAACCGCAATTGTTGTCGGTCCAAATGAGTGGGAGCGAAGGTAGCTCGGGGCATTCGGCCGGAGGAACAGATGCCGAGCCGGGGACGAAGAAGAAAGGGAAGGCCAAAGTAAGCCGGACGTCGCTCATACTGTGGCACGCTCACCAGAATGATGCGTCGGCGGTCCGGAAGCTGTTGGAGGAAGATCGGTCTCTGGTTCACGCTAGGGATTACGATAACCGGACTCCGCTTCATGTGGCCTCGCTTTACGGTTGGATCCAGGTCGCCAAGTCTTTGCTTGACTTCGGAGCTGACGTCAATTCCCAAGATCGATGGAAAAACACGGTAGTCATGTTTATCAAAAAATCTGGTGTTTATTTTGGATTGAAATTCGCTCTTCTTTCTTTGTTAACTTAAATGCTGTTAGCAACTGTTAATGTCAAGATCTTTTTCCACGTCCCAATCACCAAGACGCGTTCGATATCCTGCACAGTTCAACAAGTCAACACCAAAAACTCGACGAATTGATTGTCGAGGTATATCTTCTCCCGTGAGAAGTCAAGATGTCGGCGATCATGCAGGTTAATAAATGGAGGAAAAATAATGTATAACGCCAAGATCTTTCTCCACGCCCCAATCACCAAGACAACGTCCGATATCCCGCATAGTTCAACAAGTCAACATTAAAAAATTTGACTATTGGACCGTCGAGGTATAAATTTCCGTGAGAGTCGATTTCGGCGATCATGAGGTTAATAAATGGAGGAAAAATAATGTATAATGCCCGAGAGAATAATAATATGAATGTGTATGTAATATTTTATTACTTTACCTCTTTGTGATCCTAAATTTCATACATACTTCAATCCCGGCATCAGTGCACACTCATCACCTCCCGACACCTTTTCCCCCACTCCGGTCATTTCAAATTAGAAAGTATGTAGAACTGCTACCACTCTTTTTGCACATCACGCCATTCAATATCCAGCCTCATCCTCATTAACGCCATGCAGAAAGGTATGCGAACATAGTAGTCAACTATTATTTGGCATAATGATTACGGTCAAAGTTGGGTTAAGTTGATTTGTATAGATAACGCCAATTCAACGACTAAGCCTCAAATAACTAAACGACCCTAAACGATGGGATCCAACCGAAAGGACCCATCGAAATAATCAAGTAATTGGGCCCAAATCATTCTTGGACCAATCGATAAAGAAAGAATATAATCCAAGGGAGGGCCTATTAAGCCCCTACCTAATAAGGAAAAGGATTATACCAATATCATTTCTTGGTCTTTTTATTAAATGCGGTGTTTAATGAAAGACTATAAACAAGATATAGCCCAACGATATAACGTAATTATGATAAGTCACAAGAGGTCCAAAGTGAAACTCACCAAAGCTCAACAAAATCGATCCAAACCGATATCGTAAATGTAAATGGGAAGCCCAATAGATACAAGTCCACTCAGATGAAGATATTTAGACCCAAAAATGGACGAAACCTCTTCCAATTCACCATCATTGCTGTGAATTAAATGTGCCGCCCTCGATTACCGTGTAACCGTCAGTATAAAAAATAAACTTTACCAATTCTGACTGTTTTACCTGCCAATACTCCAATATTAATTTAACTGGAAAGATGCACAAACTCTTTCATGGACTGAACTCGAACTGTTAATTAATAACTAAACATGTCATATAACAGATAAGATGAAGTTAAAGAATGAGGCATTCCGAACTCGACACTTAGAAAAAAATTTAGGTAATAAAGTAAAGGGATACTTATTAGTTACCGAAGTGTGAGACAGATCTGCTTCATTAGGAACTTGTTTACCCCGAAAGGCCTAACAAAACCAAGAGATGACATTTGCTTGCCTACCACGAAGGGCCCGACAAAGTCTAAAGGATAACGCCATTTACCACGAAGGGCCCGACAAGATCCGAAGAAGGATGACACTTGCCTACCCCAGAAGAACTTCGACAAGGTCTAAAGGATGACACTTGCCTACCACGAAGGGCCCGACAAGGTCTAAGTGTCGACAATCGCTTACCACGCAGGGGGCCCGACAACGTCTTAAGGATGACACTTGCCTACCACGAAGGGCGACAAGGTCTAAGTGTCGACAATCGCTTACCACGCAGGGCGATAACGTCTTAAGGATGGCGTTTCATTCACAACGAAGGGCTTGACAAACCCATAAGAACCACTAAAAGGCTACCATCGAATGGTCGTGAGTTCACCCGAACCTCCTAACACCATCGAATCGATCAAGAACGCGAAGACAAGATTTGTTTGAGAAAAAGGGAACTTTATTGATGATGACATAAATATTTACGACTTCCAATGTAATCGACATCATTTTATGAAAGTACTTCCTAAGCTTTCGCCGCATGCCAAGTATTCTTAATTCACGAACCCGCCTAATGCCTTCAACCGATAAGTCCCCGGCCTCGCACTTCAATTGATTTTATACGGTCCTTCCCAGTTTGGCATCAACTTTCCCAGATTCTGAGGTGTAGATGCTTCAGCTTCTCTGAGGACAAAATCTCCTACTTCAAACCTGCGAAACTTTACCTCCTTGTTATAATGCTTGGCCACTCTTCGCTGATAGATTGCCAATTTGATTAAGGCTGTTTCTCTGACTTCCTCAAGCAAATCAAGATTGGCCTTAAGCCCTTCTTTATTGTAGATCTCTTTGAATTGACTAACTCAAAGACTTGGAGATCCAATTTCAACTGGGACTAAGGCATCAGTACCATAGGCCAATTTGAAAGGTGAATCCCCATCAGTAGTCCTCGAAGTAGTTCTAAGCCCATAACACGCTAAGTAGCTCTTTCCGCCATCTCGCCTCGCTTCATCCAATCTACGCTTGATCCCATTCCAGCCGTTTCGGTGGTCACTTCAACTTGTCCGTTTGACTGAGGATGAGTTACTGAAGTCTTTCTGTGCTGGATCCCCAGTTCTTTCAAAAATGCTTCAAATTTCGATCCCACAAACTGACGCCCATTGTCCGATATTACCACCTTAGGAATCCCAAAACGAAATACTACTGATTCTTTCAAAAATTTCAAGCATTCCTGTTCCGTTATTAACCTAAGTGGCTTTGCTTCTACCCATTTGGTCATATAGTCGATGACAACTATAACAAAACTGACTTGACCTTTTGCTTTCGGTAGCGGACCCAGTATATCAACCCCCCAGACAGCGAAGGGTATAGGAGATAAGATCGAGTATAGCTCTCTTCCGATGGTCGATGGGATCGGATCGTTGAGTTGACACTTCTCGCACTTCTTGACGTATTGATCTCTTCCTTGAAGATGGTAGGCCAAGAAGTACCCTTCGACGAAGTACTTTATAAAGCTAATGACTTAGCCGCCATACGGTCGCCACAGATGCCTTCATGTACTTCTGGAGAAGCATATTCAACCGCATTTTAGTCGACATTTCAAGAGTGGAGATGAGAAAGCCCTTCTAATGATCCCCATCAATCGTAACAAAATTAGCACTCTTATACTTAATTTTCGCTAGCATCCGATCCGAAGGTAAGACGCCATCCGCCAGATACTCTATATATGGAGTCAGCCAGCAGTTGGTTTGGTCAATGCACATCACCGATTCATGATAAACACTAGGACGTTGTAAAATTTCTAAGTAAACCGACCCATTAAAGATGTTAAAATCCGTAGTGGCTAATTTGGAGAGTGCATCAGCAATGGAATTGTTATTACGCTCGACCCCTTGAAACTCGTAGGATTGGAAATATTGAAGTTGTTCCTTCAATTCTGCCAAATATTTGATCATTCTTGAGCCTCGAGCTTCGTACTCCCCAGAGAGTTGCTTAACGACTAACTGAGAATCACTGATGTGACGCCCCCAAAATTAAGTATATGTCACCCATCTTGGGTCGCCACTTACATGGTACATAAATTCAAATACAACTTACTAATATAACTGTCGTGTACAATACGACATAAACTGTGAGTTTGAATACAAATATTGTCTACTAGATATTATACAAACTCAAAAGGAGTCCTCATTACAACTATTATCACACTATTTCACGTAATAGTGAGGACTACTAATGCTATCCTCGGACCATTACTCCGTTCCCGACTTCGTCTCCAAATTTATGTTCTCATTTTCTCAAGAGAAACGGTGAAAGAAAAGGGTGAGCTCAACTAGCCCAAGAAGAAATATTATGACTAAGATAATGCAGAATAAATTATCAATAGTCTTCAACAATGTTAAACCGATAAAATACAATAGACAACAAGTTTAGCTGCGGTATGAATATTCAATCCATTAAAAGAGTCAAGTAGAAAATAAAGTCTACTATCTTTTAGGTTTTAAAAGGTTTTCATAAATTTTTATCACTAAGACTCGGTTTAATGAATAAACCACAATATCTAATCATCCTCGCATACTGGCCAAGAATTTTCATCAAATTATCAATGGTCATGACTATACCGAATCACCCCCGGTCATAATCATACCAAAAACTATCCATCATCGCATTACGTGCCACCGAGGACTTTTATCACATCATTTATAACAAGCCACGATTATACCGAATGATCCTCGGTCATAATCATACTAAGTTCATCTATGCACGTAAGCCAAAGATAACATAATATATCATGAGGATGATGACAATGACATAATAATTCAATAAAACAAGTTCAAGAATTATTTTATCCGGGAATTAAGTAACGTCCAAATTGTCAACAAGATACTTTTTGTAGAGTAAAATTCAAGAATGATCGTAAGAATATTTTCATGAAAAGATTTCGATGAAACGCAAATATCAAAGATATTCTACTAATTTCATGGAGTATATAAGTCAAAGTTTTAACCAACCTGGGTATAATAAAGAATGGAATAACAAAAGAAATCACCATGCATGCGCAGATTGTGATACATGTGTTATTCCAATGTAATAATAATAACGGAACCAGTCGTGAAATTCACACCAACAGGATGATCCAATGTAATAATAAATTTGAATAATAAACAATGGAACTGTGTCCTGTAAAACACACGACAAGATATTCCAATGTAATAATAAATGCGAATAATAAACAATGGAACCGTGTCCTGTAAAACACACGCATGTGATATTCCAATGTAATAATAAAGAATGGAATAATGAAGAAGATCACCAAGTATAGGGGATTCAGCAGATACAAAGTTATTCCAATGTAATAAATAAGAATGGAATAATATAAGGATTTCACCAAGTATATAGGTACGCCACATGTATACAAAGTTATGTATAGGGTATGCCACTTTTACAAAAGTTATTCCAATGTAATAATAATGAATGGAATAATAGAAGTTCTCTTCATGAATAAGAAAGAATAACACCCTTTCACGGTACAACAAATAATATTCCCTACCTTGAAGAACCGAATATCGGGCAAAGTGAAGTAGAAGAATACTCTTCTTCTTTCTCTCTATAGATTTTCTCTCTATAGCCTTCTCTATAATTTCTCTCTAGAGTTTCAAGTGAATTCGTAAAGAAAATAATGAAGGAATGAGCTTCTATTTATAGGAAAATAGAATGCATAGTAATTAATCCATGAATCGGTCCAGATTGATACTTTTAATCGACTCGGTCCATATTTAAAGCAAAATCTTTTAAATAAAATATAATATATTATATTTATATAAAAATATTTTACTATGCAAATACTATGCAACACTATGCAAAAACACTATGCAAAATACTATGCAACACTACGCATAATAAAATATAATATATTCTATTTATGTAATAACTTTAATAAAGTATTCATTTTATATAAAAGATGTTTTCGCTTTTATTACGTTAATAATACTTAATAAAACAAAACGTCATTATCGCTATAATAATTCATATTATTAATCGATAATAATGGAATCAAACCGGGTGACTTCTCACATAAGATCAATAATCAATACCATGCTACTACGCAACCACACGACATCTTGACTTTTACTACTGAAGTAGTTCAACAAGATCAACCAGAAAACTTCCGCCGTTATTTTAATAAAATATTTTTGTCGTTTTCAATTTAACAATAATTCTGTAGGTCCACCAATGATTGAGTAGTTGTACGAATATTCCCGCTAAACCAATATTCCCCACCAATCGAATATAATATAACCACTTGCATACTTTGCAAAATTTATAAATACTACCCACAACTATAATATTATCTCAAATTCACACCATAATATTAAAAATTATTTCGACAAAATTTAAATCTTTATTGATAAAATTTGGGGTCTCACAACTAAAGATGACTATTCTCTCAGATTTCAAGACTCTTTGCGGGTCAGTAACCTCATGAAAAATGCTACCATACTCAACTTTCGTTGTTTCGTCGCTTTAATCGAAATCATGGCTCTCTCAGACTTGAATCCTCCGGACTCGTCGTAATAATCCTCGCTTCCATCGACGTCCGTGGTAGAAGACCCATCTGCATACACGATCCCATTTAACTCGCTTTCATCAAGAATCAGAATCGCTTCGTCGGATCCTTGACCACCGCCACAACTTCATCACTAAAAAACGAGCATTCAACTACAAAATCAGCCAAGGCTTGCCCTTTGATGGCGGTTTCGGATGATATTCAATGAAAATTGGGATAACTCCATCGTCCATGCAATTTAATCTCCCCGATACCTCGGGTTTGCCCATAATCTTCTTCAAAGGTCGATCTGTATACTATTACCAATCTACCTTGGAAGTATTGCTTAAGCTTTCGATTAGTAAGTGATTAAAGAAAAAGCAAACTTTTCGATGTTTCGAGTACCTTGTTTCAAAGATCCCAAGGGATACGGCTTACATAATAAACCGGTGTCGCTTACCCCCAACTTCACGCACCAAAACCGCTCCTATCGCCAACTAACTAGCCGCTAAGTATAAATATAGAGGCTCGCAGGAGCGGGTTTCACCAACAAAGCGCCAAGATAAGTAGGACTTGATGCTCGAAGGCGCCCTCACACCAAGTCCATTGAAACATCTTTGCATTCTTCGCCCTTTCAACGATCAAAGAACCGGCAAACACATCTTGCCGACACTCGACATGAACCTCCTTAAAGTCGCAATCCTTCCAAATGACGTTGAACATCTTTAAATGACCGAGGAGTCTTCATGTTCGGGATCGCTAGAATCTTCTCTAGATTGGCTTCAATTCCTCTCTCGATCGACAAGATAACCCGTAAACTTGCTGACTCCTGTAGACCCAAGGTGCACTTAGTGGGGTTCAATCTCAAATTATGATGATTTAATCGTCGAAAGCATTCTTCTAAATCATCCAGATGTTTATGCACCAACATGCTTTTGACAATCATGTCGCCCACGACACCTCCATATTCTCGCCCAAATTGATATCCTCAAGACACGGTTCATCATCCTCAGTATGTGGCTCGCATTGATGAGGCCGAAAGTCATTTTCTTATAGGCATATACCGAACGATGCGTAATGAACGCCGCCTTTCAGATATCCTCTTACACATGGAAATTTGATGATATCCAGAGAATGCGCCCATGAAACTTAATAAAGCATACCCCAAGTGGCATCAATGAGTTGGTCGATGTGGGGCAAATGGATAGAAATCCTTTCGACAAGCTTTATTTAGATCGGTGTAGTCGATGCGCATCGCCATTTACCATTCTCGCTTCGACCAAAGACCACATTTGCCATCCATCGCGGGTAGTCGATCTCAAAGATGAAGTCACCGCCAACGCTTTTGGTAATCTCTTCATCGATGATTCACGACGCTCAGTGCAAAGATCGTCCTCTTCTTCGCTTTGACCGGTTTCTTTCGACGGGTCCACCTCCAACCGATGCTCGCCGATATCCTCGCTTACTCCTCGCATATCTTGAGGTTCCCATGCGAAGATGTCAATATAGATTGCAGAGCTCCATGAGGTTCGTCTCGGAGAGGTTCCAAGCAGACCAACCTATTTTCACCGCCTTGTTCGCTTTGCCGGATGAGCTCTATCTCCTCCGCTTTCTTCACCGGTCGGGTGACCAACGGTTCGTAACTACTCGTGAAGGGTTCGATCTCTATCGCCATGGTCCGCTTCGCTTCGATACCCCACTCCAAGTGATCACAACGTTCTATAACACCTTCGCCGATCTAAATTCCTTTCACTTCACCAACCCCATGAGCCAGTAGGAAATTTGATTTTGAAATGAGGAATTGAGGTCACAACTTGCAAAGCAATTAAAGTAGGCCTTCCCAAAATAAAGATTATAAGCGTAATCTATACGCACAACATAAAATTTGCAAATAATTTCTACACCGTTGGGGGCCGTTCAAGACGATCGGTAGTTCAACGGTTCCACCACCTCGACGGGTCATTACTAAAACCATATAAAGGAGCCTCCCGTCATATCTCCATCTTCCGCCCGCTCTAGGTGCATCATCCGATAAGCGTGGGCATACTGTAATATCTACGTAAGACCCATTATCCACCATCATTCGCTTCATATCCACCGAACCCATCATCAGGCAGCCAAGACCAATGATCCTCGTGGTGGTTCGATGACTTCAAGGGTAATCTTCATCAAGAAAGGAGATTACCAGATTCGAATAAGGTCCGCTACCAGGAGGGTACCCGCCATCGATACGACCGAATCCAAGTAACTTCAAATTTCTTCTTTCCGGCCGAAGTTCATGTAAGTACCCCTGAGTGATGACATCTATTACATGCCTGCAAGTCGCTTTTGAGCCGGGCAACGCCATTGAATCGGGTTGAGCCGCCAAAACAGTCCTCCGTCTCATTGTTGATTTGTTCGGCGTACCACATACCCAATTAAAGCTCCACCTTGTACCTTTCTTTCAATAAAGTCCTTCAACTAGCATGTACTGCTCAGATCGTGACTCAAGCTTCATGGTAATCACAATACTTACGAGAATTCCCTTTCCGGGCTTAATGTTATCTCGAGGTGGCTCAAGATAGGTTGATTCTTAATCGATCCAAGATAATGTTCGTCTCGTGGTCTGTTGAGCAGACGCCCTATTCACTCTCTCAATGGAGCGGATTTAACGCCCTCCACCTCGCTCCAATTGTCAGATTTCTTCAACTACCGTAGCGGCCTCTATTCCCTTCATTCTTCTTCTAGTCTCTATCGGCTCATTCCGACCTGCCTCTTTAAGCTTCTATTCAAGAAGGACGTTTAAGGTCGTCCATGGCTTTCTACCACGATATAGCCTTCACCTTTGTCGAAGGCTTCAGCCGAGACTCTTCTGGGGTGATGAAACATTAACTTCTTCACCAACTTCTCTCGATTTGACCAGATCTAACCCATTCAAAAACAAATTAACTTGTAGATCGCTCAGTTCGCTACACTACTCGCCGATCGCTTCACTTGAACCGCTTCACATATTGGCCCAAAGACTCATTCAATATTGTCGAACCCGAGCCAACGAACCAGCTTGGTTTTCCCTTCTTTGTTGCTCCTCCAAGTGAGCATGAAATTTATCGCATATATCGCCCAAGATGAAATGAATCCGAGGGCAAAGTCCCCATCCACCGCCGAGCATCCTTTCCGAAAGGCCAGACAAAAGTATGGCACTTAGCAAAGATCGCTAAAGTCATAATAATCCATCACTATCGAACGCCGATCATGGGTCGTAGGATCCTCCGATCCATCATAACTTTCGATATGGGCAACTTCTTGGTGGGGTCACTTTTTCCTCGAGAATCTCCACAAAAAAGGGATGCTTCTTTCCCGAAGTATCCTTCATTTTTTGTACTTCGACAGGCTGCTTCCGAAGTTCTTTTAACTCTTTAACCAGATACTCTACACCTTCTAGTTGAGATGATGCTTCTTTTTCCGGTGACTCCTTCCTCCTCTGAGTGGATCGGTGTCTTACAATAGAGCCTTCAACTTTAGAAGGACTTCTCTAATGGCGAGTGTCCACAGGGTGGCGTACCCTCAGTAGACTCTCGGGAGTACGATCTCAAGATATACTTCGTCTCTGAACTCGAACGCTATGGCGAGAATGTGCAACAACAAGTGCTTTCTTTGTGGTCTCGAGTGCGATCTCCGGATCGACCTCTTCGTTCTTTTCGACCTCGCTCCTTAGAATCGACAGGTGATGTGCCCTCTTCGATCTTTGAGGAGTAGGGCTTCGGATCTTCTTCTTCTCGAAGTTCGACCGAGGCTCTCGGCCCCGAATGAATGTGTTCTTTCCCACTCGGTGTCCTCGCTTCTTGACCGATCATAATCGAACTCTTCATCCCTCAACTCGCCATCCCGAGCCATCCGTTCATTTATATCCCGTCAGCCGCTTCACAAGTACTTCCATAGCTCTATCCGCTTCCTCCGCCATCTTAGCTGGTCGTGAGGCCTTTTCGTCTTGGTCATCTCAGATCGAGTTCCTAGGCGAGGTGCCTTCTACTCGCTTTCCCACCATGGCTGATTCTTTCTCCGTCGGGAAGACTAGCTTACGCTTAGCTTTTTGCCCACCGCCTTTCTACCGAAAATCTTCATGTGATCGTTTGACGTCAGGTCGGGTAAGAACACTTATCACGGCCCCAAACGATTCGATGACACTCGTGGTACCGATTCACCGGCAAACCTTCTACGCTTCTTTCTAGTGTAGGTGTTCTACTCTTCACCATGAATATCGACGAGAACAAACATACCGATGCGGATTGAAAAATACTCAGACACTAGAACTCACGCCTCCTTCTAAATACCAATGTTAACGCCAAGATCTTTCTCCACGTCCCAATCACCAAGACGCGTCCGATATCCTCGCATTAGCTTCAACAAGTTAACACTAAAAGCTCGACTACCGACCGCTTTTGGGATAACTCCAATGAGAGTCAAGATTCGGCGATCACAAGGTTAACAATGGAGGGAAAATAATGTATAATGCCTGAGAGAGAATAATAATATGAATGTGTATGTAATATTTTGTTACTTACCCTCTTTTGTGATCCTAGCCCCATACATACTCCAATCCCGGTTTACCGTGCCACCCATCACCTCCTGACACCTTTTCCCCCACTCCCGATCACTTCAGCCGAAAGTATGTAGCCTACTTTCTCACCTGCTACCACTCTTTGCCACCGGCATTATCCGAAAGTCCCATCCTCATTAATGTCATGCAGAAAGGTACAGGTATATAAGAGTCAACTATTATTTGGCATAATGACACGGCCAAAGTTGGGTTAGGTTAAGTGACAATTAGATAATGGGCCAATTCAACGACTAAGCTCAAATAACTGAAATGACCCAAACGACCGGATCCAACCGAAAGGACCCATCGAAATAATCAAGAACCGCCCAAATCATTCGGACCAATCGTAACAAGAAAGAATATAATCCAAGGAAGGTTCTCATTAAATCCTCATCCAAAAAAAGCGATTATATATTCAATCTGCAACTATGCATACTCTCGAGAGAAAAAGAGAGAGTATAGGCGAACTTCAACGATCACTTGCTTAATAATATATATTGATTACTATTTCTCTGGCCTAGCTGCGTGCTCTACCAATTGGAGCTGATTCTTCGTGTTTTTACTGAGTCAATTATTTGAGAGAATTTGTTTGCTCAAACATTTACATCTTGTTGAGATGTCTAAATTAGACGCTTTTTGTAAGTGGTAAGATATGAATATATGCATGATGCATGCTTGCATCACTCATGCATTGGCTTGGCCTTGTATGATCTGTGGAGATTATGGACTTCTAGAAAATAAAAGTTCTATTATAGGACTATTAAGTATACTATTCTGAGAAAGCTCAAAAGTACATTATGATTTCATTTTCTTTGAGCATTACATTGAATATAAAATGTTCCTTATGTTGGTCAAACAAATCCTCACCCATTTATTGCGTCCGCCGCCCATTGAATTTTCATGCTCCCCCCTTTTGAATTCCGCCTACTCTTTTTCTTTACTCCCTCCCTCAGTTTGTGGCTATAAAATAAGGCCAAATGGATGAAAGAAAAACACATCCAAAACACAAGCTCTCATCCGAGAGTAAAGAAAAAAAGAAAAGGGTGGGTGAGAGAAATTCTATTCGGGGAGGATAGATGAAAGTAATTCCATCCGGGAGAGGATGGAAGAGAGCAAGGAAAAGATAGAGAGAAAGATAGTTCAAATAAAATAGTGCTTTTATTCGTGGCCCATCACATAGCTTATTTGGTACAAGAATTTGAGTTTCAGACTCAAATTAAGATATCTTTGTATTCTCTCAGATTATTATAGTGAATTGTTCGGAGTTTGTCCCGTGATTTTTACCTCTTAGTTTTAGAGGGTTTTTCACGTAAAATTCTTGGTGTCTCATGGTTGGATATTTTTACTCATTATTTCCTGCATGATTATTAGTTTGATAGAATTGCAAATTTAATCTGTTTGGCATGTGCTGATATTTTATCCGTCTAATTTATCAAAGACAACAGTATTTGGGAGGTGATTTTTTCCCAACACCTTAATTGGGTTTGGATTCTATAGGCATTATACTTATTGGGTACATTCACGTTTTTCCATTTCACTGGATGAAGATAATCCTGCTCATTAGCTCTCTTTCATAAATGTGTGTTTCTAGTTTTAACCATTGTTCTCGCTTATGCTATTTGAGGTCACAAGTTCATTGCTAGGTAAAATTAAAATTGCTAATCCTATGCTTATGTAAGTTATTTTTCTTTGTCGATGTATATATATATATATATATATATATATATATATATATATATATATATATATTCTTATATGGTGGAACCCTTCCAGAGTTGATAAACTTATTGAAGAGATTGAAACATAAATATACCAGTTCTGACAAATCTTTTAATTTTTATTTTAATATGAGGACCCCACATAGTCAACATGTTGTCAGGGGTTGTTTTTAAATAAACGAATTTTTAATATTAAATAATACTCAATTGACAGAGCAAGCTCTTGTAAAAAAAAAAAAAAAAAAAAAAAATCTAAAAGAACACCTTTCATATCCTATTATAAAAATATTTATTTTTATAAAATATTTTATATTCTTTATGTTATTATAAAAATATTTGTTATTATAAAAATATTTGTTTTTATAAAATAACAAATATTGTTATAAAAAATAACAAATTTTTTTTTTTTATATGTAGTAAGTTGTCAATGGGATTATTAGATTTTTTTTTTTTACGTCGTAAGAGCTTGTAACGATATTTATATATTTATTTATTTTTTTTTTATTTAGTTTATGTATTTTTTCACTCATCACATTTCAAAATTGATGCATTAATTACATGTTCATTATAACGATTGTCGCCATCCTTCATACGGATATCGATCGATCGACAGTCGATTGAAACGCTTTTAAACATTCGCCGCTTGTTCCATTCGATTTCATTCGGAGACATTTCGTACCGCGTCAATGTCACAACGCCTCCGAATCACAAATAGAACAAACGGCAGATGTTTAGACGCTTCCAACGCCAATTTGCCGATTCCATGAAATATAATGTTCGTAAACTTAGTGAGTCAGGTGTCACCGATACTAAGGTTTATGCAAAGGTATAATGCAGATGCAATCGAAAGTGGTGGAAGATATAAAGAAGTTGTCAACAATCGATAATCGATCTTGCTATATGTAATCGCCAAATGTTTTCACCGTGAATTTGCAGTACATCTTCGAGATATTTCAAGCAAAGAGTATTTCACAAATACCGAACCGATACGATCCTTCATCTGGGGACAAGAGATTTAACAAAAGCAATGGTGAAGACTTACTCTTTAACTCCACATCTCACGACTTCGAACAAAATCAAGCAATGCGCTTATAATCATTCGATGGGTGATTACCAGAGTTAACGAAAAAAGCGGCTTGCTCAAATTCGAGGTTACAAACCGTTTTAAACCGAATGCACGAGGAAAAGAGTCGTCGACCAAAGATGATCCGGATGAGAATATTATCGAATCGGTAGATTTATTTACATCGACAGACAATTGAGATCCAAATCATGATACGGGATACGATAATGACGTATGAAGATGCAGAGGTGGAAGAAGAAGAAGAGTTTTTGCCGCCTAATATTTCTCAAACAAAGGGCCGCAAAAACAATCTAAATTCAAGAAAGGCACTGAGAAAATCATTCCTTCTAAGACTCATCAAAATGTGCAATTTGTGGCTTTGAAACCCACCACTTATAAGCGTAAATCACTATCGAAAAGCTAAGGATTCCCGAGCCAAAAAAAAATAGGCGCTTATTGTATTAATCATTCTATGTTTTTTTTTTTTATTTTATGAAATGAATAATGTAATACGACTATTCCTCTTAATGTTACGCAAGACTAGTATTGTATAATCAGATTTCTAATATTGATAATCACATTATTATTATTATAATAATACTTCACTACTTTTATAAATTGATAAGTAAATTAATTTCCTAAACGACTTGAAAATTATCATCATTACTTATTAGATTAATTGAACTAGTTTTATTAATAATAAAATCATTTTTAATAATAAAATCATTGCTTAATATATAAAATCATTACTAATAATCATCGCTTAATAATAAAATTATTAATACTAATAATACAATGAATATAAAATCATTATTTATATTTTATTAAAGAATGATATTTATTTTTAATATATTAATAATCTTTTATCTGATATTATTACAAAGATAAGAAAACATATTAAAGGGGATAATAATAAATATAGATATTATTATTTCTCTTAGTGTAATGGTCTCATTTTAGCTTGGTCATTCACTATTAGTTTCCATCTGTTACCTGTTTGTTAACTGAACTTGGTATCACTCATGACAGCCTCTAGCTGATGCAGAAGGAGCTAAAAAACATGGTATGATTGAGTTATTAAAGTCATATGGTGGCATGTCTTATGTAAGTTCAATGCCCACACTTGCTCTCTTTCTCCATTCCCCTCTATTTTCAATTTCACTATCAGACCTATATTTGTTTCATTATTTTCTTGGAGCATGTTAAGTAACATGTGGTTTTGCTTAATATCTTTGGTTATTAGTTATTACTGCCATGGAGAAATTAGTGTTTTTTGCCTTCATATTGGAAAACATCTAATTCCTACAGCATTTATCTATCTATCAATATTATTTTATCATCCACTGCCCTAAATAAACACCTTCGAAAGTTTATCCATCTCCACTTTTCCATCCTTCCTACCAAACGGACAATTGAACTTTATCTGATGTTATGTGTAGAAAGTGGCTACCATTTGAGTTATCTTACCTTTTGAACTTGTCATTCATTTATCTTGAAAATTGAGATGCCTCCTTAGGTGTGCTGCAATGCTTTGTGAAGATGCTAATATTCCTTTCTGATTTGTGTTTCTTGTACTTTGCTGGATAACTTTTAGTGGTATTCTGCAGGGTCAGAATGGAAGTCATTTTGAACCAAAACCTGTTCTACCCCCTTTGCCCAATAAATGTGACTGGGAGATTGACCCCTCCGAGCTAGACTTCTTAAACTCAGTTACTATTGGGAAGGTCTGTTTTTCCTAAAGATCATTGATTCTGTTTGAATATTTATATATGTACATTCTAGAATTCTTGTGATACCTTTAATTTTATGTCAATTGTAATATAATTCTAGTTAATGAAGGTGCTAGAGATCTGTATGGATTACTAGAATGATTTAAACAAAATTAGTTTTGCCTCTAATCCTCAACATGAATAAATGAATAACAATTTTGCTGGAAAACTTTGCAATTTTGAGTAGCTCCTGGATGTACCACTTTTTCACGAACATGTCACTTTTTCAAATGTGTTTGTGCTTCTTAGAATGGTGAATTTGATTTAATTTAATACTATTATTGTTTCATAAAAACTGGTGCATTTAAATTAATGCATTGTTTAAATAAGAATTTTTTCCTATTTGTAGTTATGATTCCAATAATTTGTTGTATGTTTGAGCATTATGGTGGAGAGAAAACATAAAAGAATGTTTTCCATGAAAATAGGAAGGCATTCTCTATACTTAATGTGATGAGTCTCATGACTGTAATGGAATGATCTTTTCTCGTTGGATATGTTTATATATCAAGAGAAATATAAATAGGTATATTCATTTGTTAGGAGCATATGTTCATGATAAGTTTTCCCATTTATTCTTGTAATGATCCTCGAGGATATTGATCAAAATATATCACAATGTGATATATGATAAGGTTTATATGTGATTTTAACTAGCATGTCATTTATTTCTGTTGTGTCATCAGTACTCTTTAGTCTGCAGTTACTGTTTTTTCTGGGACCCTCAAGTCTTAAAATGCAAATATATTGATACGCAGTAGTTATTTTTTTCCTTGTTGATTAATGTTGTTAAAGTTACTGTCAGAGTTCTCTGAATACTTTTTCTGTTTTTTGTTAGGGGTCCTTTGGTGAGATTTTAAAAGCAGGTTGGTGTGGAACACCTGTAGCTGTCAAGCGAATTCTTCCAAATCTTTCAGATGATAGATTGGTGATGTAAAGTCCATTTCCTGACTCCTGTATCTCATGTTTTTTAATGTGTGATATACAATGTTGATAATTTAGTGATATATTCACAATTATCAAAGAGATATTAAGTGTATAAATATCTACTTAAGCAATGGGATCTGGAATGATGATCCATTTGTTTACTCTCTTTTTTTCTACTGACTTTTACTGCGTTTAATAGACCTGAAACCAAATAATAGACTAATACAAGGCAATGAACTGCAAAATGGATATTAATTCAGACTTCATTGGTACAGTAGCCTTTTTTGAAAATGTTGATCTCGTTGAGCTTAATAAAGGAATCATGATTTTGTATACATCAACTTTTATAGAGTTCTGGCATTGAAACTATAGTCCTTGTCAAAGATATAATGTACATCCTTCATTTACAATTTCCTTTATCTTTGGACTAAAGTACATTCATTATCATTTTTGTTTATTGATTCAGTCAGGACTTTAGGCATGAGGTGAATTTGCTAGTGAAACTTCGCCACCCTAATATAGTGCAATTTCTTGGAGCAGTTACCGAAAGGAAGCCATTAATGTTAGTTACTGAATACTTGCGAGGGGTAAGTGAAGGCATTTCAATTTATTGTATTTGTGTTTTAAGTAGTTGTTCTGTCCCAAATTGAATGTGTTGAAAATCTGATTTCGGCACAGATTTTTCTCACATTCATTCGTCATATTTTGAGATTATATTCTATATATAGTTCTTTCAAAACTATTCTTTTGACATCTTAAATGTAATTTTTGACCGAGAAAAATTGAATAGTTGGCTTAGTAGAAGATCTGTTTGTATACACTAATTTTTGAAAAGGGTAGAAGGGAGTAATACTTTTTTGTTTCTCCAAATTAGGAACTTCCCTTGCTAAATATTAGCATTACATTCCGTATTTGGTTATAGGGTGATCTTCATCAGTACCTTAAGGAGAAGAGTGCACTTAATCCAGCAACAGCTGTCAGCTTCACATTAGACATTGGCAGGTACTTCTCTCTCTCTCTCCCATAACATTATTTAGCATTCTAACTTTGTTTTAATTATCTTTATTTGAAGTAAGATGTGTTATTAAGCTCCAATTGACTGAAGTGCTTTAGTTAACACAGTTAGAATAAAAATAAAAATATTTCTTTAAAATTTGTAAATTATGTAAGCAGGGCTCTTTTTTGGAATAGTAGGAGTAACTATAGATGGGGAGATAATCTTGAAATTTAGTGGAAGAATGATGCTCCATACTCTTTTAATTTGTTAAACAACTTTCTTCAACTAACTTCTCCCTAAAATATGGGTGGGTGCCCTCATTATTCAGTATCCCAGTAATATTGGCAATTGGCATAGGCGTGTGATAAAATTTGGAGATAGCACATTTCCCCCTCAAAATTATGAATACTGAATCCATGCTAATTTGAGTTTCATAAATCTGATGTTGACAGAGGTATGGCTTATCTTCACAATGAGCCCAATGTTGTAATTCACAGAGACTTAAAACCAAGGTTCGTTGCTGTCTTTCTAAAATGTCAAATTCCATACATACATAATTGTGTTGTTTTCATAGCAATTAGCGCCAGATTTAAGACTATTGATTGACCCTCTCTCCCCTCTCCCTCCCGCTCACTCTCACACACGTGTGCGCATTAAAACATCACACTTGTTTTTTTGAGGTGAGGTGGGGTGGGGTGGGGTGGGGTGGGTGGGGGGAGGTTGTTTCTATACATGCGGGCTGACTCTGGTTAGTTCTTCAGAAATGTTCTTCTGGTCAATTCCAGTGCAGACCATCTAAAAGTTGGAGACTTCGAACTAAGCAAGCTTATCAGGGTTCAAAATTCTCATGATGTGTATAAAATGACTGGCGAGACTGGGAGTTGTGAGTGTCTACTTTATTATACTATCCCAATTTAAATCAAACCTTTTATATTGGTAGTCATTCTCCTCTTCTTTTGTGTATGTTTGAAACAAAAGACCGGTATATGGCTCCTGAAGTCTTCAAGCACCGTAAATATGATAAGAAGGTTGACGTTTTCTCTTTTGCAATGATACTATATGAGGTACTATTCTCTTCTCTAAAAATTATGAAAGGAATGCAGATCAAATCCAGTAACTGATCGTGCGATTTTGTTCAGATGTTGGAAGGTGATCCACCGTTATCACAATATGAACCTTACGAAGCTGCCAAATACGTGGCTGAAGGACACAGGCCTACGTTTAGGGCCAAAGGTTATAGTCCTGATTTGAGAGAGTAAGTCATTAAAGTTTTTATGGATCGCATCATACCCACCTATTTGGACCATATATTGGCCGGTGATGTTGCTAGATTCTCACCTACAAATTAAAAATAAAAATAATTTTGATTTTTTGAAGTACATTTTTAAATTCAGAACTTATGTTATTCATTTAAATTTTGACAACAATAAATCTTATAATTAGTTGTACTCATTTAAATTTTGACAACAATAAATCTTATAATTAGTTGTACAAATAGTTTATGATATTCATAAATGAATTGACGAAAATTAAATGAATTCATATTAATTTTGAATTTGAAAATTTCTATGATTGACTTCAAAATATCAAAATGACTCTTATATTTAGAACTGAGATAGGATTAATTAATCATATGTAACTTATGAATCAAAAGATTTCTTCATTTATTGCATTTATTCTTCAACATGCATCCCAGAAGATAAGGTGCTAATTTTTATGCTGTTGATTTTTTCAGATTGACAGAGCATTGCTGGGCAGCAGATATGAACCATAGACCACCTTTTCCAGATATTCTGAGGAGGCTTGAAAAAATTAAGGAAATCTTAGCTTCAGATCATCACTGGAACATCTTTGCTTCTTGACATGTGGTCGAGCATGGCCAAGTACGAAGATGTGTTAATTTTATCCGTCCCTTGGTCACCCACATGTGCAGTACTTTTGATTTTGTACATGGGATTTTGAATATATTCAAACTTGGCGACGTGTACAGGTCCCGCTGGAGTTGTTTCCATGACCAGTTCTTTCTCTTACATCAAGATTTCCAGTTGTGAAAGTTGTAGGATATATTCTACAGATACCTCGATTTCTTTATTCCTGCTGTCTCTTTGTCATCTCAAAACAGCCTATGAAATGAAGGACTCTCAAGGCCAAGGATATCGGATTCTTTATTTACCCATAGTCTGACCATTAAGTATTTCGTTCCCTCCAACTACTCTATTTACTTGTGTTAAAATTTTATTTTTAGCTACTTACAACACGGATTATTTGGCTTCTTTTATACACTGGGGTTGTTGACTTTGTAAAAAATTGTGTAGAGTAGTAGCAAGATACATAAGAGTGATAAGATTTGTTATATCTGTCTTTTTTATTTTTAATTGCTGCTGCATGCTCTCTCCATTTGAAGGTAATACTGGCAGGGACGCTTGTGCTCCTGGCCTGGTGCAAAGTAGAGAATACATTTCCTAGTTATTAGAGGTATGTAATTACTTTTGATATAGGGAGGGTGGGTTAAAGGTGATTTATTATGTTGTTACGTGTTTACTAGATAGTGGATACGACTGAGATGTAATCCACAGCCCACCCAAAAAACAACAGTTCTGAACTGGGATAACGTGATTTCCATCCAAAGACTTCAGCAAACTGCTTCTTTTGTATATTTCTTTTCTTGGAATCCTCTCAGATTTAACTAAATAAGTGTGAGAGACATGCAACTAAAGGGTTTGGATCAAACACTTGCTCATCTTACAATTATTCATGCAGTTCATAATACTATTTGGAAGAAAGAGATAAAACACATGCTTCACAGAACTACAAAGTCACGCTTCAGAATAGAAGCTCACGTACAGACAGTTCCATCCAACCTTGAGATTTATGAACCAAATCCTGACTCATCCTCCAAAAGACATTGGAAGGCAAGCAGATATAGTACTTCCATATGCATTGTGCAAGCTGCATGTATGCAGTTGCTACCGAAGAGTTCTAAATCACGATCCATGCATTAATAAAAACTTGATAATCCATCAGCTTTGAATTTAAGATATTAGAAGATGACAAAAAAAAATAAAATTCAATCTACAACAGTTCAAAATTTCTAAGTTATACTGTTTAAATGATCTTTAAACTCGATATTTTGAGTTTTTACATAAATATAATTTTTATCTTTTAAGCTATGTTATTGAAGAAAATTGTACACTCGAGTAGAGATGAATGAGATAGTTAAATAAGCTTCTTCTTCTCGAAATATGACCTTAAAAGCCATAATAGCTGCAAACCCGAGACAGATAAGCAAACCAGAAGCTAAAGTAAACTCAACCAACCCATTTTGGAGTTGGTTGCTCTGTTAAGCTCCTGCATCTCTTCTTCCCTACAACAAGGATAAAACACAAGTCACATTAAGTGCTAGTGACAAAATAGCAATATCCATCAAGAGGAAAAAATCACCACCTTTCGCGAAGATGAAACATCTCCCTCATGAACGGATGTAACAGTTTCGTACAATTTCTTCACCTCTAGTTCCATGGCCTAGTAACCAAAGTAACAATGAACTGTTAAATAAAATGATCTGGATCAAGTTTAGGTCTAAATAATACAACTTCTAAATACCTTACAAAGCATGTAAACAAAAATATAAGAAAATTCAGTAATCAAACAATCAAAAGCAAGAAACAAAGATTTCACCATAGGAGCACACTAGGATTAAATAGAATACACCAATTTGCTTATTACTAGAGCTTGTTTGTTTGTAGATATTACTAATCATATGTTTGTTATCAAATTAATAGGTGACTATTAATACAACCTGCCCCTAGGTATTATGTAGTTCCTCATAAATGATCACCTGAGATTAAAATTTTAAACTAAATTTTCAAAATTTCAGCTATCCTGTGTATGACCCTCATTAAACAAAAATGTGAAGATTTGTTTACAAGGATAAAACATTACCTCAGATTAATGATACTTGATTATATTCCATGGACTATAATCCCCTAAAAATGGTTCGTGCAAACAAGAATAGCCCATAGACTATAGAATATGCAGATGTTCAAAGTTTTGCCAAAGGCAATCGATGATTGATGGATTATAGACATCTAATTAGGTAGCATAAATTTGTATTAACAAATTGAGCTAATCCCATTAAACCTGAATTTAGTGGCATTTAGTAGGCCTCAGTTCAGCAAATCAAATTTGCGAAGACACATGTATTATGAAATTAAATTCTAAGCTAATCTTAAGGCAGAAACCAAAGTGATCAGCACCCAAGAGACTACATTTGAGGAAAGCGAAAAAGTAAATATTGGTTCAACTAAAATAATAAGTTCAAGTTTATCCTTGACGTTGTAAGAGCAGCCAGAAGATAATTCAAGCCACATCAAATAACCACCAACGACTCAACTGATTCAAAATCACATAAAGTGTAAAAGGAGTCGAGAGATATATGGATGACCAGCACAAAATTTACATCTGCTTATTAAATTATTCCAGAAATGTGTTTTGATTTTAGAACAGAAAAAAGCACCAAAACCAACAAACGGACATCTGCATGGTCCCACTATATGAGAGCCAACATGTTTAGCCTGGATTGAAAACAAGTCTCTTTTATGCTTCCAGCTACAATATCCATCAAATAGATATTCATTCATGCATAACAATCAAACTTTCTTTTTCCTAGATTGAGGCAAAATGATAATGATGCATAAGGATCGTTGAATCGTAGACACCTGCTTATTGTTCTACATGAATTCCTATTAGACCAACTCTTTCATTTATGGAAACAAGAAGTTGCTGCTATCCCAAAGTATGAAATAGTTAGAATGTTAGCAGTTATAGTGTCATTTATATAGTTGGTAAAAGATAGCCAAATATTTTGAGGATTCTAAGAGGAGTTAATCAGAGGTATAAGCCTTGGGACTGTGTGTTAGAAGGCTCTTTGCCTTGCAACTTTGAGTATAAGGCAACGGGAGTGGTTAGCATGAAGTTAACTTTGATCAATTGACCAATACAGTATCGACATGAAAGCCGGGAGGTGATCTCTCTCTGCGTGTCAGCACTGTATTGGTCAATTGACCAACTTACCATGAAGTTAACTTCATGATAACCGGATCCCAAAGCAACCATGCGGTTCCAAACTTCTAGTAGAAAGTTCTAAAAATCGCTAGCCGGACCTAGGCGACGGAGGGGGCGCCTAACACCTAAGGCAGAGTAGGCATATTCTTAGTCATTCTCATTTATTTATTTTTCTATTGTATATACTTTTCATACTATACAAATCATATAATAGATGTAATTGTTTTAAAAAAATAATGAAAACTACCCCAAAGAATACTCTATTACGGTTTAACAAATTTATTCCAAGTATTGTTGAGTTTCAAATCCTTTATTAAATCAATGTTGCACATGTCAAACTTTGCCAAGGCGTGCAACCAAATCAAGACAGTATGGTACCCGCCTAGCGCTTATGTGGGGATTAAAGGGATCTAGGCGAGGAAATTTAGAACACCGGTAAAAATACAAGATTTACTTTTAAAGTTATTAAGGGTGGGAAGCAAAATATTTTTCCTAGAAATTAATATATTATAAAATTTAAAAATTTATCAACCTGAGCAAAAACTCCTAGATAAAATAGCTTCTGGACTTCTATGAAACATGCAACAAGTCCAACTCTTGAAGTATAATTGATACTATATACTATTCATGAAAAATCCACCAAATTTTTGCAGTATTATTGCAAATAACAAACATTGACACCTAATTTAAACTCTATTTTTAAAAAAGTATCTGATAGTGCATCAACTCTATGAATCAATATTAAGATGAATAGAATACCTCTACGGTATGAATAATAGTAATTAACTTCAATATCAATAATCTGATAATCTTGTGGGATTTAAACTATTTATGTTTAAATAGTAGGGTCTCATTAGTAAAATATAGCAAAAAAACACTAATAATTAACATCAACTACTAATAAATTTTACATTAAACATTACTTTTACATTAAACATTATAAACACTCCAATAATAAATATAAAAAATCCTTCTTTCTTCACGACTTAGAGTGCCCATCACTACACATAATAAGGATAGGATTCAAATTCGTTTAAATACACTCTTAACAATGTTGTAGAAAACTTCGTCATAATCAAAGAGGCATTGGAATGCAATCAAAATAATATTTTTAATAAAGCACAATGTGAAAATACCTAGAAAGCGGCTCCCAGTTAGCTCAAATTTTTGTCAAATTGACAATAACTTTAGAGAAATAAAGACATGTAGCTCTCAGGCAATCACTTAGGAGTATTCAACAATGAGCCCAAATTCATCTAGAGCACAAATGGTTAACAAATAGAGAGAGAAAGGGTTACATCGATGGAGCCTTTCTTGGCAACATTAGACCAGTCCTTAGCAGCCACACCAGACTTCCAATCAAAATCAACAGTCACTGCCGTCGGTGGCTTGTGATCAGCTGCCCAAAAGCAAGCTAAGTAGTTTCCAGCTTCCGCTGCCTGAAAACTGAACTGCCCAGACTCCACATGATCTGCATAGTGATAGCTATTCCCAGACGCTGCGGACACCTGCATCAATTCCATCCACAATATCAAACAAAAACCTTACAGAAGCCATGTTGTTTGGCTACTAAAGCAACACTGGAAAAATTAATTTCGGAATTCCAACACAAACGGCAACTCGTTATTTACAATAATTATCAATTCTATTACCTTTATTTCATTAATGTTTTCAAACAATTTTAAGTTATATATGCAACTTATTATTTATAACAATTATATTCTTAAATAACTATATATTAAAAGTATAAATAAAAAAAATATATTGAGTTAAGTAATATAAAAAAAATTGTAATGTATATTATAAAATATATTAATAATTAAAATTTTGTAAACCACTTTATTTTTTATATACGAGAACTTGAGTTAATTATTTTGTAAAAAATTATCCTAACTTACATATTATAAATTAATATTTAATTACTACCATTTAAAATTAAAATTATGATCGTAACTTATTATTTTATAATAATTTTATTTTTTATATAATTTATTTACTTACTTAATTATATATGACTTAAACATTACGTTTAAGTTTTTAGGTTTTACCCAACTTTTAACTTTAATTAAAAATGCATATATAAATGTGAATGTTTGATTATAAAATTAAATATTAAAGTTTAAAACTATATAAAAATTAATATTAAATTAAAATAACAAAAAAATCTTATTAGTAACATTTAATTATGAGTATTCGACAATTAATTATATGTGATACGTAATCATTCATTTTTAAGCAAAATTTATAATTATTCTAATAATAGTAGTAAATCAATTTAAAATTTAAAAATATATTTTATAACCATTGTATAAAATAAATTAAAAATAATTTTATTTAAAAAACAACTCACTTAACTACTAGTTCTTTTAAAAATAAAAATAAAAATTTGTATCGGACAAGGGAGTAATAAACTACTACTTCTTCTATGAAAGTGAAAAGAGTGCTTCTACACAAACTGGTCAATTGGACCGGTTTATTGGACAGGCCAATTTTTATTTTTTTTTAGGAGGGAGTTTGCTTATAGAAAGAAGATAGGCCGGTCAAACAAAAACAACGCGCAACGGGCTCTCCGCTCCTAGTCACTAAGTAGTGCTATTCTGTCCTCTAGGGGACTGGACTCCACCAAGAGGTTCTTTCTTAATCCAATCCTGACGTAACTCATTTTCTTTCTTCATTTGGTGCTTATTGCCCATCCCATCCAGCTATGCTAGTCCTTTCTTTCAACCGGAAGGAGATTAGTTGTAAGCCGCTTGGGAGGAGGAAGTCCTATTTGAAGTTAGGGTCCTAGCTCAACAGAAAGAAAGTGCACTCGGGAAAGTCCTTGATTAAGAGTAAAGGAATAAGAATTGGCGAATCGGCTTTCTTTGTTTACGAATAGGTTGCCCAAAAGAGGGTCTTCCTACGAGCCGACCGTTTCCTAACCACCGCGCTTTTTTCTTTCAAGGAAAAACAGGAAATGCACGAAAGAATAGAGAAAGAACATAAAAGAGAGTCTGAAATCCAGGGAAATAGGAGGTATAGGGATACGCTAGTCCTTCTTGTCAGTTTGACTAGCTTTGCTTTCTTCCGACCTTGAGAAATAGGAGGTATAGGGACCTCGACGATCTCACAACACTTTTATCTTTCTTATAATTAGACTAACCACCTTTTGTTGGTCAATCAATGAATTCCTAACTTATGTCGATCAATCATCAATCCATAATCAAGAGATTTATCTTCGAACTAGTATACAATTGCATTCTTCTTGGCTCGCTCTTTCCGCTCGCTGGTCCCTACTGTGACGCCCCCAAAATAGGTATACACAACACCCATTCTGAGTCGCCAAATATACGGTACAAGAAACAAACTACAACTTCAATAATACAAATGTCGTGTGAAATACGACAATATATATTGTGAGTTTAAATATAATATTGTCTTCTACACAATATCCACACGCAAATAAATCCCCATCATAATTATTGATACATTATTTTACAAAATGGTGAGGACTACTAAACAACTCTCTCTAGAACCTTCATTCCATACCCCGACTAAGATTTCGCTACATTCTCTCGCCTCCCGAGAAGAAAAATGGATCAACAAGGAAAAGGGTGAGCTCAACTAGCCCAAATAAAGAATATTATGACTAAGATAATATACAACAAATTATCGTTAGTCTCCAACAGGAAAAATCGATAGAATACAATAGACAACAAGTTTCGGATCAATATTCGCAGAATGAAATAATAATTCATGTAAGAGTTACGTAGAGAATGAAATCTACTATAATCTATGAATTTAACAAATCCATCATCAATATTTTATCCCTCGTAACATCAATCAATATTCATCTCAAATCAAATATTCATCTTTGCACTACAGCCAAAGATATTCTTCAGAAATCATTCATCTTTGCAGACTATGTGCCAAAGATATTCAATAATATCATCATTTAAGACCGAGGATGATAAAAATATTTTTAAAGAAACGAATCCAAATTGAAACAAAATGACAAGGATTAAGGATTAAGGATTCAGTACTTTGTTTTATCCATGTTTAAAAAAAATACCTCAAAAATAATCATAGTGGTGTAAAATTCAAGAATGATCAAAAAACATGGATACAATCAAAGCTAGTATCCGAATAGATATTTTGGACAAAAGAAAAATTTTCATTTTTAGGTGAATAGGCCGTATTTGTGAATAGTCAGAGTATCGTGAATAAGGCCAGATATCGTGAATAGTAATCTACACCAAAAGATAGAAATTCCACAAAAACATCTTCACGCTTCATTAATAGTACTCGTGAATAAGAACTCGTGAATAGTAACTCATGAATAGTAACTCGTGAATAGTAACTCATGAATAGTAACCCCGACATGAAAAAGTTCCAAATTTGATAAAAGTTCCAACCAATATTTCAAAGATAATGATATCAAGAAATAATATCATTTGAGAAGAAAATAACATCCCTTACCTCAAAGAATCAAGACTTCTAAGGAAAGATCTAAGTGATCTTTGAATGAAACTCAGATCTAATAAAGAACTCTCAAAGTATCTAAATACTCACAAAATACGCTCAATAATATAGAGAGAAAGAGAGAAAACTTTGTTTCGGTGTGATTTTCAATTCTAACTTAGCCCTCTATTTATAGGAAAATGTTAGTTACCCAAGCGAGACTTGACCGCCACACGATGGCTTTACACTCGCTACTATTGCCACCCACCACATTTGAAATAAAATTCACATTTTTTTCACCAACCACAAGTGGGGCCCACCAATTCTAGAATTTTCCACCAAAATCATTTATAACCTAATTTCGAATCACCACCTCTTAAAATTCATAATAAATTATACGCTCATCTTTAATTCGGTTCAAAATTTGTGGACATATACTCAACTTATATATGTATAACATATCCAAAAATTACAACGATCCAACTATTTCGGATTAAATATTATAACTCACACAATAAAGTCGTAATAACAACCGATTTGATCTTTTAATACCTCCAATCCGACAAAATACAAATAAAACATCTCAAAGATTAATTCCTTCATTAATAACCACATAAATAAATCCATCATTTATATTCATATAAATAAATATTTCTTATCATATGAATCAATAATTAATTATTCACAAATAATATTGAGTAATCACATTTATGACAACCAAATTTGTTCCTGTGAAAGAGGGGCTTTTCAATAAGGATCTCTCCATCGGGCGCCGCTTAATTAGGTGACCAAACCTCTCCTTAGATGTAACTTTCTAGACATTGCCAATAATGTTATCTAATAATATTATTCAAATAATATGAATTATCGATCCGATAATGGGAAATCATGTGCAAATGACAATTATTGAAGCAAAGAATAATATAAAATACCAACGCAAAGAATTATTGAATCAATAAAATAAAATCTTTGAGCAAGAATTCATCGTGGAAAATTATTGAGTAGTGCCTTCTTACGTAAGGATCAATAATTCAACAATCTGTAATACCGATCTGTAATGTCTAAAGGTCAACCACGCCAGACATCAGTATTTTAACCACCGGTATTCCAACGATCTTTAATCTAGAATAACTACGCCTGTTATTTATAACCACCCAAACTTTTGTCGCTTTCCTCATCCAATCGCTCAGTTATGGGGCCCACACACGGTCGCTAGCGTCGCATTTAATATTCCCCGAACGATATTTAATATTCCACGCACCAAACTAATATTCCCGACAAAAATGAATATTTTATAACCACTTGCTTATTTTGAAATATTTGCGTATTTAACCCTTAACTATCCACATTAATCAAATCAACCCTTACTATTTCAAAATAATAAATAAAGGAAATTCCTTTTTATTTAAAAAAAAATTCGGGGTCTTACACCTACCCCAGAGTTCTTATCTAAATAAGAGAATAACACTTTCATGGGAATGATAGAGGGACAGAGAAGCTTGATTCTCGATCATGCGATCTGTCCATCCGACTACATTCACTGGGGGGTGAGGTTGTCCAATTTCAATTATGTGCCGCTCGTTGACATCTAGTTTCCATTGCCCTCTTATAGGTGTGAGAGATCTTCCTTCGGTTCTAGTCAAGTATGGCAGCTTGAGGTCTCCTATTTCACTTTCACCAGCCATTGGGAACTCTAATCCACTTTCTTTTTCGCCTGCTTGAATGACTCTTTCATGTGGGAGGACAGGTTGGTTTGAGGACCCGTTGGTCAAAGGAAAGGGGCACAAAGGCCAGTGGCTTCTTGGTGCGCAGGCCACCCTTCACAAACTATGGGGAGGCGAAATGCCTCACTACTCGGGTTGGAATCCGAATAACCCCCATGAGAGTTCGAGCCTCTCTCCTCTCCTCTTGGTCAAGTTAGTAAACAACCTTTAAAGACGCTTGGTCGAGCTCTTGTCTTTGGGTCTTCTTGTCTCACTTATTTGCCCTTCATGGAAGAACTCAATATTGATGACACCTCGAGGGCTAGGATGTCATCAAATAGATGCCCAATCAGTCAAGAACTAGTCGATTCATTCTAATGCACGATCCACCCAACCCAAATAAGCTAATAAATAAATGCAGATAAGTGGAGTGGGGGTAGGCCTCGCCCATCCGGAGGTGCGAATATATGCAAAGGGTAAAAGAGAGAAGTCCATGGAGAACTACCAAATCTAATGACTTTGATTTGTTCGTACCTATTCATCATCGATCATCTTTGGGTCGGTTGGTGAGTCACCCCCAAAAAGCATCGAGAAAGGTCAAGCATATATGTTTTATGAAATGATCGGTGGTTTCATTTATGCTATGCCCTCGCATCGTGTTCGTGTGTCTTTATTGAGCTTTCTTCACTTCAATACGCCATGCGATTTGCTTCATTTTATGAAGAGAGCCTTGTCTTGAGAGTGAAAAGCAAGGGCAAGCGATAGAAAGGATAGTCCTCGCGAACTACTAGAAAATGGTGAGATCATTAGTGAAAGAAGGACCAACGACGATCCTATCCTAAAGGAGAAGGAGGAGTAGGAGAGAGTCGATTTTTTCAAGATCGAGGAAAAAATAGGACAATTATGCCATTCGGAAGAAGTCTTTCATGAGGGAAAGCTCATTACGAGTAAGTGGAGAGGAAAGATCTCCAGAGATTCTTATCTCATTCCATTCCGATGGCTCAACCAAGAACTACAATGGCGAAAACTCAAAAATCCATGGTTTCCTAAGAGAACCCTATTTCGCCCAAGTTGTTTTGAACCGGAAAAAGAAGCGATTTGCACGTACGGCTTGCTCGTATAGTGCAGTCCCACTTCAGATATCGTATTTGGTCAAGAAGCATCGGACAGGGTGAGTTTTTACCTTCTTGGGACTCGTGGACCAAGATCTACTTTTATTATATGGGCAATACCGATCTACTTTCACTTTAGTAGATCATATGGATGTAGAAAAAGCTTATCATTTTGATGAATTGGAAACATCTCTTTTCAATTTCTATTTACCCGTTCATATATCTTTGTTTCAGTGTGTTCTGGAGGAATTCGATCTCTTCAATCTCGGGATACCACCTAAATAATCATGCCGAGAGAGTAAAATAGGTCGGGAAGAAAGAGTCCGAGGTGTGGGTCTGGACGACATACATCTTGGTTGGTCCCACCACCACTAGAGATTGGACATATATAGAATCTTTCTTCTAAAAAGATATTCTTATATAGATCTTTATTATTATTATTTAAATAGTCGCAAGAGGGTGCAAAGAACCGAAAGCCCTTCTTTAAAGTTCCTCCTGATATCATGGCTTACATACCCTACTCAATATTCTTGGAAAACAATCGAATCGAGGGTCAGGAGAGGAGAATCGCCATTCAATCTTGTGAACTAATCGAGACCAAATTGGAGAAAGAGATACGAACGGAGAGGAATAGCCAATCGATGAAAGAACATGAAACCATTCTGCTTCAATAGAGGTACGAGAAAGGGTTGGGGGCAATGAAGTAGGTGAAGTGGTTGGATTTTCATGAGCTATTCCAACCATCTTGGATGTGATTCCAAGAGCCGAACGAGAATTAATACCACACGTAAGAGTCAAGACCAGTTCCCCAATGGAATGTTTAACCGATCCATTCCGGATCGAATCAATTGGTACTAAGTTGTAACATGGAAAACCACAGAAAACACGACTTATTTGAATAACTTGGGTGACCTACCAATTGTAGAAGTAGGATTTTGGCAAGCAATAAGCGGTTAAATAATACAATTCAAGTGTACCATTTTCTTTCTCATTTCGAGAAAAGGGTGCGAAAGGAAAAGGAAACAACGGAGGATCCGAATCGGACCTAAATGGGAATGACATGAAAAGTCTTTTTCAAAACCTAGCATTACACGGTGTTATTACTGACGATATACTTAGACGAATGGAGAAAAACTCGTGATCGGGCGTGGAGGGAAGATCATTTATGATATAGTTCAAGAAAGAGTCGCCTCATTTCCTTACTTCTTCGTTCTTTCTAATTCATTCACTTCAAGACCGGTTTCAAAGTCGTGATAACATCATCTTCAACCAACCTCCACCGTACATACCTTTTTGGTGCGACCACTAAAGAATTGCTTATACACTAAATATTTGCTTATATACGCTTACTAAAAGATGACTTTCATTTATTCATTAGGCCGGCGTTAAACTAAGAAAGAGAGATGTGCCTAGGCGCGCATGTAAGCAAACCTGCACGCGTTAAGAGAAGAGAGAGATGTTCGCAATTACTACCACAAGAAAGCCGCCTCTATCTCTAAGGGGCCCATCACTCGCTCGTACCTTCTTGGCTTAAAGCTTCCAATGAACTTACTTTATGGCCTTGTCCTACGCGCCGCCATTAGCGAATTAAGCGCTTGAAAAGCTTGCTTAAGAAACGCTGCTTCATGCGCTTTTCGTCAGCAATCCACCAAGAATGAAAGAGGGTTATCAGACATACAAGAGTCTTCCAGGTTCTTACTAAGCTCTTTCTTACTACCAAGTAATACAAACAATTTGATCTTATCTTATAGTTCAAGACGCGGCTGGTCGCCTTTTGAATTCAAGAGATAGAAGAAACTATTAGATAGATAAGGAGTAGGTGAGTGAGTGAGTCTTCACCGACCGAGGGATTTCGATCACCTAGCGGACCTTTTATTTTGTAGGTAACATCGCCAAAACGTATCATCGATTTGACTACGAAGGAAGGAACTCGAAGTGAAATGGCACCGCTTTCAGGTAACGAACGATAGTTGGCCTCTATCATCTTCTCTCCGGTAGACTTGGTAAAAGGGCCCCTACTTTTTCCAGAGTCGAGTTCTATACGTTGCCCCCTTTTGGGGGTCCAGTTCTTGTCAACTATCGACCCCGATCTCTTTTCCTTTTTTTGGTATTACCAAACCTAGCCTAGCCTTCGTCAATCATACTAAAGCAGAGCACCCAACTATGGCAAGGCCTCCTTAACCTTAAGGGTTAGGTTAGTCAATCCGCCCAAGACGCTGTTCGTTGAAAAAACCGCCGTAGAATGGAGACCTTCAATAGAAAGCAGAGGCGAATCGATCGGCGAGAAAGAGGCCCTACTACTACAAAACGAATACACCACAAGATCGAATCGCACTCACGCCTCTCCCGTATCAAGTCGAGTCGCCCCCCTACGTAGTGATTCTATCAATCATGTATGTAGGTAGGACCTCCATTCGATTGGTATATCAAAGAAAACCATTTGCACCAGCGCATGCGCTTTTCCTCGCCTGGATGTTCGCCTTTCTAAGTAAAGTCATGGTGACCCGCCAAAGACCGGAGCTTCATAATATGTTGACGAAGACCCTCCGAACTTAGGGTTCGGCCGGTAGAAGGACTACTTTGTCTCCCCTAAAAAAAGAATAGCCCCGCTTCTCTGAGTCGGTGATCCCGCTGATCATATAACTGGGAGGAACGTGTCACATTAGAGGTGAATGATCGAGGTGTCCTCTAATCACCATGATGAGCCGGGTCCTCTTTTAGTAGACTCGCATTATGAATATTCATGAAGAAATGAATGTCGCTCTTTCTTTCACCGCTAACCCCATTTTCTTAATGTTGATATTTTACATTTTTGTCGAGCCCCGAGCTTGTGGTCCTCCTTCGAGTGTGAGTTTAATTGGATGAATCTGCAAGTCAAGGTCAACGACGTACGTAAAGCAAGGATGGTGCATCGCCTATTTCTCGTTCTCGCCGGAGCCAAAACGAACACGCCGCTACTCATCAGATCGAACCCTCGACCGTGCATTCTACCTTTGTCGAATCGGAATTAATACCATCAAGGCCGATCAGGTTGAAGCGGCCACGGCCAAAGAACTTCCGTGTATGATATAGATTCATTCTTCGTACTGGTTCAAGCCTCACAACCCTTCGCGGGTTGGTAAGAAGTCGATCTTGTTTGGTAAAGATTTAAATTGGGCAAAGAAAAGAGAGTGCTCGACCGGAACAACAAACCAACAAAGACCATAATTACATAGATAATCGCTCCCCCTTCTCCGTCTTTAAATGCGAACCGTATGACTACTGGAAGAAAAGATGACCTCACCTTCTCGTAGATGGTGTCGTTGAGAGCCATTTTAGTATCCCAGTTGACCTTCTTTTGTAGATAGAATCTTCAATGAGTGGAAACAAGCGACCTTACTAATAAAGGTGCTTGTTGAGTAAGGCCGACTTTCTTCGCATGCTTGAAAAGCGCATCTTTCTTATATTGATCGAGGCTTTTAGCCAAGCACAAGCGCTAAGCGATAATAATTCCTCGAGTTTTCAATAAGGTTAGCTAGCCCGCTTTTTCTTGCAGGAGTGTTAACGCGCACACCTTACATTTTCTTCGCTTGCTCAGAAGACGAGCCTCATACAGTAGCCGCGTGCCCCTTTAATATGATGAGAAGAAAGGGCCGCCCTCTTTCTTTTCCGCACCAATCCTTATTTACTACTACATCTTTTTGGGGTGTATAGCTCAGTTGGTAGAGCATTGGGCTTTTAACCTAATGGTCGCAGGTTCAAGTCCCGCTATACCCAAACCTACCTTACTATATCATGAGTAAGGATGCGTAGTAGCGTTCAAAGATTACTCTAAGGCCTTTAGACGCGCTTTGGCGGCGGATCTCCGCAAAAAGGTAATCGGATGTCTAGGGCTTGGGACAAGGAGCGCGCCTCGTAGGATCCATAGGCATGGTCCCTGGTAGAGGTATTAACAACATCTCTATATGGTGACTATCACCTAACGCCTTTCACTCAATGACTCATCATCATTATCATAAGTGAGAGAGGACTTGGTTGAAAACAAGTGCCTTCCTATGGGAGAACAAGTTCTCTTCCATGTGGGCGAGGACCCGATCCACCAACTATCTCGAAATGTTGGCAAACAGGCCATAGTAGTGACCAACACTACATTTTCACGATCATCACGGGCTTTTTCCTTTGCCCTTCTTTTATGGGCACTCAAAACTAAAGTGACCTTTCTTCTTGCAGGACCAACACTCTATGTTTTCATGTCCTTCCGTGATTCACTTTGTGCTTTTTCTTCTTTTGAAACATATTCTTTCACATGCAAACATTAGTCTTTTCAAATCATTGCTCAAATCTCTTTTCAACACGCCTAAAGAAAATGGTCGATCAATCATAGTTAAAGGAGAGGATAGATAATCTCCTTGAAAGTGAACCGATTCTTATCTCGGTTGTTCAAAGCCCGCATACTTTTGATGACATGAGATTCAAGACCCCCTTAAATAAAGTAAAGGCGGTGATCCCGATTTTCTTGATCCTTCATCCGGCCGGGTGTCGATAGAGTAAGCTGGATGTGTAATTCGATCTTGTAACCCACTTAAAGCTCAAGAAAGAGAATGTCCTCTCAAGGTAGGTCTTCAACCGCCTCCTTGAAAAATCACTTGACATTCCTCTAGTTAAACTGTCACAAGGCGGAGGTCCTTTCGCTCGTTATGTTAGAATGAATTCTTTTGACCATCGAGAGGAAGGTTTAATAAGAGCGATAAAAGCCAATAGTAGATAGCGGTTGACTTGTAGCTAGTCGACAGGTGATTAGAAAGTTAAGGTTGTCAAACTATGGTACATTCGGTTATACTAGTACTATAGTAGAGCTAGTTCCTCCCCACGACCGCCTCTCTCTCTCTCTGGTCGAAAGTGACTTTATGTTCCTTCGCTACCCTCGATCTATAATAGAGATCGAGAATCAAGTAGGTGACCTTCCTAGAAGCGAAAGTCTTAGATCGAAATAACATTCTTTCTCTTTTAAAAGAAAAGCGAGGTTGTTCAACCGTAGTGGCGGTGAGGCTTGGAGCGAAGGCTTCGGTCATGAGTTGCTATCCTTCATGGATGGGCACTCTATATATAACCAAATCTTCATAAGTGAAGAAGACATCCACAAAATGCTTTTCGGATGCCCCGTCAAATCCAAGAAAGGGAAGCTTCCTTCTTTTTTTCTATGTTCGATCTTGGTACCTTAGTACCAATTCGCACCAACCCAATCTCTTTTAAAGGATGCCATGGAATCTCCTCCAACAACATATGTGAAAAACTTCTTTCAAGTGAATTACCTTCTTATTAGAATAGTTACTATGCAAGGAGGAGTACTTGTTTACCTTCATCGCCCCAAAGCATTGAGATCGGAAAAATCCCAAGATCCGGTGGGTCTTATTTTAAATAAATTTTGGTAAGGCCTTATCCCGACCTCATTCTTCTATACAAAAATGAGAAGTATAGCTCAATCATGATGGTGAGTAAGACCCCTGCTAAGCCTAATTGCAAAGATTTAGACCTCCCTATTCTACGTTAAGACATATTGGGTATCCGATTTACTCGATTCTTCTTTCAAGATTGAATGCTCACTCTATCTTTTATCTTTGGAGCCAGGAAAATGCAAAAAACGAACCAAGACATCTAAGCAAGGTGTAAGTAACTATGGAAGGGGATCATAAGAAGTTGAGCCATATCTTTTGGTAGCAAACAACCAAAGGCGGGGTTTTTACGAAGAGAAAGAAGATTCGATGAAGAATAAGTCAAAGGTCGTGGTTCCTAAGTCGCCCATAAATGTTTTTTTTGGTATAGCATGCCAGTAGAGAGGGGTCCAACCATTAAGAGAAGAGGGCTACCAGTTGAAAGAAGTGGCTAGATTCAATTCACAGAGACAAGCCCATCAGGGACCCGCTCAAACTGTAACCCAACCGCACCTCGAGAGATAGAGGAAGATCCATGTCACAATCGGTAATCACCGCCACTAACTAGTTACCTTGAAAGCGGACGATTCTCTTCTTCTTTGTCTAGTTCGTGAGAAGGATTTTCTAGAGTAAGATTCAATAGATGGGCAAAGAACTCCAATAGCAAAGACCGCTAATGCCACATCTAAAAGAATATTTATCCTAGATTCATCCCCATATGGAATAGCTTCAAAAGGGCCTAAAAGAACCTCGTTGACGAAGAAGAAGGAAGCCCATCAACCGAGAAAGAAATCGGTGGTCTATCGATTCGAGAGCTAGCCGAATCAGCTTAGCTATCGATGACATACGCGAACGATCGGTTAAATCGGTTAAGTTGTCGATTGGAAGGCACACGCTTGATCGGATCCCACACTCCGGCCAATGGACAACTCAAGTAATCCCACGGGCCATCCATCCAGTAAGTGGTCGTTGGGAAATGATAAGTCGGGTCACATAGAAGCAAGACTTGGGGCAACCGAGGATAAAGATCGAGAGCTTTGTTGGGAAGGTTAAAGGAAGGAGTTGTCTCAATCCGCTTTTCCTTGCTTACTTAGTTATCCGAGGTGGGTCTCCGCTACTAACGTTAGGGGTAGAGGCCCGTGCCGAGAAGCAAGAGTGGTTGGTTGCTTTTATGAGGTAACTCCGCCTCACCTTTTCTTCTTAGTTGCAGGCATTTCATCGTTATCCGCTTCATTTAACGAGCCTTAGTAAGACCCCAGCTTTTATAAATAAAGATGAATTTTCTATAAATATTATTTTTGAATATTATGGAATAATTTGATATAATGTTATAGTTGTGGGTAATATTTATAAATTTTGCAAAGTATGCAAGTGGTTATATTATATTCGATTGGCTGGGGAATATTCGGTTTAGCAGGAATATTCGCATAACTACTCAATCATGGTGGACCCCACAATGTAATTATCATTTGATCGAGAAAAAGACAAAAATATTTTATTGAAATAACGACGGAAGTTTTACCGCTGATAATGTTGAACTACTCGTAGTAGTAAAAGTACAAAGAATACATGTGGTCGCATAAGAAGACACCAGATTGATTATCGATGCTTATGTGAGAAGTCACTTAGTTTGATTCCATTATTGTCGATTAATAATATGAATTATTATATAGCGATAACGACGCTTTTGTTTTATTCAGTATTATTAACGAATAAAATGTAAACATCTTTTATATAAAATGTAATACTTTATTAAAGTTATTTTATAAATAAAATATATTATATTTTATTACGATAAGGTCGTATGTGTTTAGTATAAGTTTTTGCATATAGTGTTTGCATAGTAAAATGTTTTTATATAAATAGAATATATTATATTTTATTTAAAAGATTTTGCTTTAAATATGGACCGTCCGATTAAAGTAAATCAACTCGACCGCTCATGGATTAGTTACTACGCATTCCATTTTCCTATAAATAAGCTCATTCCTTCATTATTTTCTTATTTAATTCATTCAAACTCTAGAGAGAGAAATTATAGAGAGGTTTAGAGAGAAAGTTATAGAAAGAAGAAGAGTATTTCGCTACTTCACTACTTCTTTATTCAGGTTCTTTTTTACTGTAGTGGGTGTTATTCTTTCTTCTCGAAGAGAACTTCGTTATTCCATTCACTATTATTCTCATTGAATAACTCGTAAAAGTGGCATACCCTATACATAACTCAGATACGCTGATACCCTATACTTGGTGAAACTTTATGTTATTCCATCGCTTATTATTCTCGGCATTGAATAACTCAGATACGGCATTTTACCCTATACTTGGTGACATTCTTCTATTATTCTCATTTGAACATCCCCTCGTGTGTTTTACACCGACCGGTTCCGCTCTTTATTATTATTCTGCTGGAACATCCCGTTCGTGTGTTTTACACAGGACCGGTTCCGCTCTTTATCATTCGCTGAATATCCTATCGTGTGTTTTACACCGGATCCGGGTTCCATCTTTATTATTCTCGTTGAACATCCCGCTTGGTGTGAATTTCACCGAATTCGGTTCCGTTATTATTATTCTCGTTGAATAACCTCGCCTATGCGAAGCCGCGCGCATGCATGGTGATTTCTTTTGTTATTCCATTCTTTATTATACCCCGGTTGGTTAAAACTTCGACTTCTATACTCCATGAAATTAGTAGAATATCCTCGATATTTGCGCTTCATCCAAAGATCTTTTCATGGAAATATTTTTCCGATCATTCTTGAATTTTACTCTACAAAGCAAAGATCATGTCGACAATTTGACGTTAATAAATCCTCGGATAAAATAATTCTTGAACTTGTTTTATCAATTTTATATCATTGTCATCATCCTCATGTTTATATATTTTTTTTAAAGTCATCGTGGGCTCTGCAGAGAGCATGGATGGACTTGGTATGATTATGACCTGTGGATTATTCGTGTAATCATTTAACCGTAATGTTACAAATGATGTGGTAAAAATCCTCAAGGGTCAGAAGTGTATCGATGGACGCTTGTTGGTATGATCATGATTATTAATGAATACACAACTATTCTCGCCCGTAGAAAAAGGTGAATAATTGTGATCGTGATACTTAAAGAATATCCTCGTCAGAAATAAGCAGGGGTGATTCGATGATGTGGATTATTTATTAAAGTCGAGTCTCAAATTATAACAGTTGATGAAAACCTTTAAATCATAAAAGATAGTAGATTTTATTTTCTACTGACTCTTTTAATGGATCAGATATTCACCGCAGCTTAAACTGGTTGTTTATTGTATTTTATCGCTTTAACATTGTTCAAGACTATTGATAATTTATTTTGCATTATCTTAGTCATAATATTTCTTATCGGGCTAGTTGAGCTCACCTTTTCTTTCACCGTTTCTTCGTGAAATGAGAATATAGCCGGGATTTAGCCTGGGAAACGAAAGTGATGGTCCTCAAGATAAGATTAGTAGTCCTCACTATTTCGTGAAATAGTGTGATAATAATTGTAATGAGGACTTTTTGTTTGAGTTTGTATAATATCTAGTAGATTTATATTTGTATTTAAACTCACGCTTTATGTCAGATTGCACACCTACGCTTATGTTAATAAGTCAGATTTAAATTTCATGCACTACGTAAGTGGCAACCCAAGATGGGTGATGTATACCTAATTTTGGGGGGCGCCACAACAGTATCGAGCTAAGGATATGATCCCCGCTAAGATGTGAGAAAAGTACTAGAGGGGGAGAGACGGGAATACCTTCGCTAGTAGATGACCTACCTAAGTTTTTTTGGCTATTTTATTGGTTTCACGTAATATAAAGATAATTGTTAAATGTCAATTAATCTTTTGTTTTGTGGCAAGATTCAAAATGACATCCGAGAATGTTGAGAATAAGAATGGAGCACAAAGCGATCGTTGATTCACCACATATCAATAATCGTGGATAATGTGCATCGTGAAGGCGATAATCCTCACGCAAAACAACAACACCGACCAAATGATGAATGATCAAATGTTCGTGAGGCTTTATGTAATTTATGCAACAAAGAAAGTAGAGCGATTTCGCCCAAAACGTAGGGTGGAAACACGGAAACTCTCTGCGGTCACCGCTAAACAATTCAAGGAGCTGGGACCACCGAGTTTAAGGGAGAAGCCAAAACCACTTCGCGGAAGCATGGATAAAGCAGATTACCAAGATATTTGATGTCTTGGGATGCTCCGAGGAGCAAAAGGTTCCTTTGCCGCTTTTATGTTCGCGGAGAGAGCAGACATCGGTGGGAATTCCAGAAACGTACTCAACTCGTCAGATCAAGATATCTTGGGAGAAGTTCCAGAGTCGTTTCAACGACAAATACTTTTCCGAAAGTATTCGCCATAATGAAGGAGGTGGAGTTTATCAAGTTGGAACAAAACAATATGACCGTGTCGCAATACGAGGCAAAATTTATGAGTTATCACGGTCAAGGCCCCACTGGTGGATAATGAAGAAGAGAATGGCGCGAATGTTTTTAAGAGGTTTGAAGTCGAGATACGCCAACATCTTATTTTCATAAACCGTGTTTGTATTCGAGATGTTGTAAATAGGGCTCATTAGTGGAGCGCGATAACGAGTCAACGCAACTAAAAAAGAGAGCAAACCAAGAAAGTTATAATACCGGAGAGTAGTCATCAAGCTATGACAACAAGCGTGGAGGGAATCAACAAGCCGATATGGTAACCACTTTTGGTAATCGTACAAAAAAACAATAAGAATGGACATTTCAAGAAACGGAGATTCAACAATGATGGAAAGACGCCAAGACCAAAGACCCGTTGTTAAGGAAGGAGAAAGACCACCTATCATATGCTTCAAATGCGAGAAGAGGGACACATCATCCGAACTCGTGCTACGCCATCCAAAGCATGTTATAATTGTGGAAGAGAAGGTCACTTAGCTCGATTTTTGCCATCAAGACAAATTCAACTAGGATGGAGGCACCAAAGGCCGCCCCGTAAAAGTCAAACCAAAAGTAGTGCAAGGGAGAGCGTTTGTTGTGACCTCCCAGAGAGCAAGGAACCCGAATGAGGTCATCACGTAAGCTTATCATAAACTCTAATGAAGTCTACACTTTATTTGATAACGGTTCTACCCATTCTTTATTTCTCCTACTTTGCGCCATCGATTAAATTTGACTCGAGAAATTAGACTTTGACTTATCTGTGGAAACTCCGCTGGGAGAAACCTTCATTACATCCAATCGCTTATAAGTCTTGTTTGGTTCAAATCGGTACCCTCACATTACCCGTCGATCTTATTTCATTAAAAAATACTTGATTTGACGTGATTCTAGTGGATTGATTGGTTAACTACTTATCATGCAAAAATTGATTGTTTTCGTAAGGTTGTTAGCTTTCATATTCCTAATCAACCTATTATGCTAATTCAAACGACCAAACCATTAAAATCAATCACTACCATCTCAAGCCATAAAGCTATTCGCTTATTGAAAAATGGATGTCAAGCTTTCTTAGCTCATGTCACGATTTAAACAAAAATACGCCGCTTTTGAGCGATATTTCTATTGTTAATAAATTTCCGACGATTCTCAAGAACTTCCCCGCCTACCCCCAGAGCGTGAAATTGAATTTTGTATCGACTCTTGAACCCGGTACAAAACCTATTTCCAAAGCCCCATATCGAATGGCTCCTATTGAACTTCGTGGAGTTAAAGACCCAACCGCAGGAATTGTTAGACATGGCTTTATTCGCCCTAGTACTTCTCCTGGGGTGCTCCCTGCTCTATTCGTGAAGAAGAAAGATGGGAGTATGCGACTTTGTATTGATTATCTGGAGTCAATCATGTCACCATCAAAAATAGGTATCCATTGCCACGTATTGATGACTGTTTGATTACCGTAAGGAGCCAAATTCTTTTCAAAGATCGATCTTCGCTCCGGATATCACCATTGAAGATTAGAACCACGACATTCCAAAGATTCGCTTTAACTCCCCAGACGGGCATTATGAATTCCTAGTCATGTCCTTCGATCGACTAATGCCCCGCCGCTTTCATGGATATGATGAACCGAGTATTCAAGGAATATTTAGATCACTTTTGTGGTCGCCTTTATTGATGACATCCTTATTTATTCCAAAAGCCGTGAAGATCATGAGCAACACTTGAGGTCGACACTCCAAAAGCTTCGTGAATATAAGCTTTATGCCAAGTCAAGAAATGCGAGTTTCGTCAAGAAGTAGCATTCCTTGGGCACGTGGTATCAAGTCATGGAATATATGTTGACCCAAAGAAAGATCAAGCTATTCAAAGTCGGGAACAACCTAAATCAAATGACCAAAGACGTAGCTTTCTCGCTTAATTTGGGTTATTATCGGAGATTCGTGGAAGGATTTTCTAATCGCTACTCCATCGACTCAAATTGACTCGAAAAGATACAAAGTTCTATTGGAAATAAGAATGTGAGAAGAGTTTTCAAGAACTCAAGAAGAGACTTATTTCAAAGACTGCTCGACAATACCATCTCGCCTTGAGGATTTGTCATCTACAAAGTGATGCTTCGAGCAAAGGGTGGGATGTGTTCTTACGCAACATGGAAAAGTTATAGTTTATGCCTCATGACAACTCAAAGAATATGAGAGGAATTATCCTACTCATGATCGGAGTCGGCAAATGTTGTCTTTGCACTTAAAATTTGGAGGCATTACTTGATGGGGAGAAAGTGGAGATCTTTACGATCATAAAAGCCTCAAATATTTCTTCACTCAAAAGGAACTCAACACGCGACAACGACGCTGGCTTGAACTCATTGAAAGATTATGATCATACCATCCAATACCATCCCGAAAAGTTTAACGTGGTAGCCGATGCATTGAGTAGTAAGATCGTATGCAAGCACGAAAAGCGTTATTGTCAACACAAAGGCCCATTTTTGTGTGACTTGCAAAGGATGGAGATAGAGTTAAAGACCTGGGACGATGTGATGATAGCAAATACGAAAGTAGAACCGACTTTAATCGATAAAGTTAAAGTCGCTTCAAGCTACGCACTGGAGCCGATGCGTATGAAAAAGAAAGTGCAAGAGGGTGCTACGCCAAGCAAGAATCGATGAAGAAGGAATACTTGAGTCAACTCTGCACTTTCAGTGTTCCTAACGATTCTCGATTTAAAGTATAATATCACGATGGAGGCGCACAACACACCATTTGCAATCCATCTCGGGAGTACCAAATGTATCATGATATTCGCCATACATTTTGGTGGAGCAATACGAAGAGAGAGATAATACTGTTTATCTCAAGGTGTCTAACTTGTCAACGAAAGTTAAAGCGGAGCATCAAGTACCAAAAGGTCCATCAGAACCACTTGAAATTCCAGAATGGAAGTGGGAGCACATTACCATGGATTTCAAGCACGGCCTTCCTAAGGTTTCTCAAGGCATTGATGCGATTTGGGTCATTGTTGATAGATCGACCAAGTCCGCTTCATTTTTACCGATACGAGAAACTTATACACTTGAACGCCTTGTCAGATGCATACATAAACGAGATTGTAAGATCGCATGGTATGCGCCAGATCCATAGTTTCGATCGAGACCCAAGATTCACTTCACGATTTTGGGTTAGTTTGCAAAAAGCTATGGGCACTGGACTTACGATTTAGTTTTCAAGATATCATCCTCGCACGGACGGGACAATGGAGAGGACTATTCAAACTCTCAAGATCTATTAAGACTCGTGTTCTTGATTTCAAGGGGAGTTGGGACAAGTTTTTACCATGGTGGAGTTTTCCTACAACAACAGCTTATCAAGCAAGTATCGCATGGCTCCATTCAAGCGCCAGATGGAAGAAAGTGTCGCTTCCAAAGATCTTTGGGATGAGGTGGGTGAAGCAACGTTGTTGGGACCGGAGTTGGTACGTATTGATCACGGAAAAGATTCAAACGATCCGACAACGATAAAAACCTCACAAAATCGATAAAAGAGTTATGCCGATCTTCATCGAAAGGACGTGGAATTCAATATAGAGATCATGTGTTTTAAAAGTCGCTTCCATGGAAAGGAGTTACAAGATTTGGAAAGAGAGGAAACTTAATCCTCGATTCATCTGGCCCATTTTTAATCCTCGATCGAGTAGGAATCGTGGCCTATAGACTCGCTTTTACCGCCAAATATGTCTCGTGTTCATAACGCTTTTCACATATCCATGTTACGTAAATATGTGAAAGACCCGAACCATATTATTGAAGTTAGAACCGGATTTAAATAGCGGAAGATTTGACGTATGAAGAGGTTCCTGCTCAAATTTTGATAAGAAGGAACATATTCTACGCCCAAGGTTATACCTCAAGTCAAAGTTTTGTGGAGGAACCACGATGTTGAGGAAATGACTGGGAGTTAGAATCAAATGAAATCAAGGTATCCTTACCTCTTCGACATACCAGTGTACGCATCTCTAATTTCGAGGGCTAAATTTCATAAGAAGGGAGGTTGTAAGACCCCAACTTTTATAAATAAAGATGAATTTTCTATAAATATTATTTTTGAATATTATGGAATAAATTTGATATAATGTTATAGTCAGGGTAATATTTATAAATTTTGCAAAGTATGCAAGTTGTTATATTATATTCGTTTGGCTCTGGGAATATTCTTTTGTTAGCAGGAATATTCGCATAACTACTCAATCATGGTGGACCCCACAATGTAATTATCATTTGGATCGAGAAAAAGACAAAAATATTTTATGAAATAACTATGGAAGTTTTACCGTTGATAATGTTGAACTACTCGGTAGTAAAAAGTACAAGAATACATGTGGTTGCATAAGAAGACACCCAGATTGATTATCGATGCTTATGTGAGAAGTCACTTAGTTTGATTCCATTATTGTCGATTAATAATATGAATTATTATAGCGATAATGACGCTTTTGTTTTATTCAGTATTATTAACGTAATAAAATGTAAACATCTTTTTATATAAAATGTAATACTTTATTAAAGTTATTTTATAAATAAAATATATTATATTTTATTACGCATAGTGTTGCATAGTGTTTTGATGTTTTTCAGACAAGGTTTGCATAAAATATTTTTATATAAATAGAATATATTATATTTTATTTAAAAGATTTTGCTTTAAATATGGACCGTCCGATTAAAGTAAATCAATCTGGACCGCTCATGGATTAGTTATTATGCATTCCATTTTCCTATAAATAAGCTCATTCCTTCATTATTTTTTATTTAATTCATGAAACTCTAGAGAGAGAAATTATAGAGAGAAGTTATATAGAGAAAGTTATAGAAAGAAAAAGAGTATTCTCGCTACTTCACTACTTCTATATTCGGTTCTTTTTACTAGTAAGTGGGTGTTATTCTTTCTTCGAAGAGAACTTCGTTATTCCATTCACTATTATTCGTTGAATAACTCGTAAAAGTGGCATACCCTATACATAACCTCAGATACGCCAGATACCCTATACTTGGTGAAATCCTTTATGTTATTCCATCGCTTATTATTCTCGCTGAATAACTCAGATACGCTGATTTACCCTATACTTGGTGACATTCTTCTATTATTCGTTGAACATCCCTGCTCATGTGTTTTACACCGGACTCGGGTTCCGCTTTTTATTATTATTCGCTGGAACATCCTGCTCATGTGTGTTTTACACCGGACCGGTTCCGCTTTTATCATTCTCGTTGGAATATCCTATCGTGTGTGTTTTACACCGGATCCGGTTCCATCTTTATTATTCTGTTTGAACATCCCGCTTGTGTGAATTTCACCCGACCGGTTCCGTTATTATTATTCTCGCTGAATAACTCGCCTGCGCAAGCACCGCATGCATGGTGATTTCTTTTGTTATTCCATTCTTTATTATACCCAAAGTTGGTTAAAACTTCGACTTCTATACTCCATGAAATTAGTAGAATATCCTCGATATTTGCGTTTCATCCAAAGATCTTTCATGGAAATATTTTTCCGATCATTCTTGAATTTTACTCTACAAAGCAAGATCATGTCGACAATTTGACGTTAATAAATCCCGGATAAAATAATTCTTGAACTTGTTTTATTGAATTCTTATATCATTGTCATCATCCTCATGTTTATATTTTTTTAAAGTCATCTCGTGGGCCCTGTAGAGTATGGATGGACTTGGTATGATTACGACTGTGGATTATTCGGTGTAATCATGGACCGTAATGTTACAAATGATGTGGTAAAAATCCTCAAAGGGTCAGAGTGCATCGATGGACAAAGCTTGTTGGCATGATCATGACTATTAATGAATACACAACTATTCTTCGCCCGTAGCAGTGTGAATAATTGTGGATCGTGATACTAAAGAATATCTCGTCAGAAAAGTGTGGGTGATTCGATGATGTGGATTATTTATTAAAGTCGAGTCTCAAATTTATAACAGTTGATGAAAAACCTTTAAAATCATAAAAGATAGTAGATTTTATTTTCTACTGACTTTTTAATGGATCAGATATTCCACCGCAGCTTAAACCGTCAGTTTCTATCAGTATTTTATCGCTTAATATTGTTCAAGACTATTGATAATTTATTTTGCATTATCTTAGTCATAATATTTTTATCGGGCTAGTTGAGCTCACCCTTTCTTTCACCGTTCTCTTCGTGAAATGAGAATATAGCCGGGACTTAGCCTGGGAAACGAAAGTGATGGTCCTAAAGATAAGATTAGTAGTCCTCACTATTCGTGAAAAATAGTGTGATAATAATTGTAATGAGGACTTTTTGTTCGAGTTTGTATAATATCTAGTAGATTTATATTTGTATTTAAACTCACGCTTTATGTCGATTGCATACAGACGCTTATGTTAATAAGTTGTATTTAAATTTGCATCATGTAAGTGGCGCACCCAAGATGGGTGATGTATACCTAATTTTGGGGCGCCACACTATGCTATAATTTTTATATCTGTGCTCTATAGGTGAAACTCTACCATAACTAGTGGAGTCTTTACCGCAATTTGGTAAAGTGAAAGTGTACCTGCCTCAGCCGAAATACTTGGGATTTCTTCAGTATGCCTTGCAATTGCACAGGTGCGATTGATTTGGTAACTTTGATAGCTCCTCTCCGCCGGAGGGGGTTGGTCATGCTTGGAAGAGACTTCACCGATTCTCGTAGTCAATTGTTCATTCGCTTATTCACGGCGACCATTGTTCCAATTCTAATCTAATAGGCTTTGGTTGTCGTTTGGTGGCAACCATCCGGATCCCTCCGCTATTCCTACGTTGTTGGTAGGTCTCATCGATTGATAGATTTGGTGCTAGGTTTTTTGAGAGTGGATGGCTCCGCTTCCAACCCCTAAGCACATGTTCGATTCCCATGTCTCTTTCGATCATTAGATCATTAGTGCAACAACAAGTACCTACGATGACTCTTTTTTGGAGAAGTAATAGAGCGTAGGCCGCCGCACACCTAAGTGTCATTTGGTAGTTGGCAAAATGGAAAAAAAAAAGTTGCAATGACGATTTCACATCAGAAGTATAAGTGTTCTAGAGATCACTTTGTATAGAATTGAATTCGCTTTTTTTATGTCCTTAGGGAAAGGTGGAACTTTTCTGAAGCCGGACTCCTCGAGATAGAATCCTCAATTCTAAATGAAACGCATCGCTTCTCTTATCTTTCTTTGTCAACCTTGAAGCGAGACCCGCCTTGGCCAAGCATGAACCTCGTGTATTATGGCCGGGCAAGTCTGCGCTACTATTTTTCTCGCCTCTTGGGAGGATAGTTTAGTGTCAATAAGATTAGCTCGAAGTTATTTCTAAACGCCTCAATCTCGCGCTTTACTATAGCGAGAGTTCGTTTGGGCGCGGATGATCGCTCTTTTCTACGGTTCATTACTCATTTGGGTCCGTGTGAGATGGCATATAGGCTAGACTTTCGCCTCGCCTTTATCCATAAGAGAAGGTTAGCGGTAGCCCTCATTCATTGGGGGAAAATCCGTAATCGCATCTCTCATAGCCATGCGGTAGTAAATGGACTGAACCTAGCCTTGAGGTCGATCGTGAGGCATTCCTAAATTTTAGCTAAAGCTAATCCTGTTCCATAAGATGATGATCGTATTCTTCCTTTTCAACTACTCTTCTTTTCTTCTCCTTTGGTCGAGGCAAGTTAGAGGCTCCCTTTTGTTGGATTGGGCTTGTCAACAGACGGCCTCTGGCGGCTTAACGCCTCCGTTGGCTAGCTAGTCGTCTTACTTCGCTTACGTCGGTGAACAATGATTATTGCCTTTTAGTTTTTGGACTCGAGTTTAGCGAGTAGGTTAGGCATTCACAGAAAGCAATGGCCCTTAGGTAAAACCTTATTTCACGTAAGCATGACTTCTATTCTATGGGTGGAGTCAAGTTAAACGCGCATCATCCCACCCAAGAAGCTCTTAGCAAGTGAATCGTAACAAAGAGGAGATATTTCCTAAGATAAGAAAGGATTTTGGCAAGATTCCGTGTATGCCACAAGGTATGCCAATAAGATGTAAAGCACTACTTTCGACTTGAATGATGTAGTTGCTTTGACCTCTAATTATCGAGATTAATTTGGTGTTCATTGTACCCTCAAGTACAATACAAGAATTTCAAGGAACCTGTCTTTCTTCAAAGACGAAGTTAGTTAATCGAGAAAGCAAGGACCCATAGAGCAATGCCATGAGTAGATCGAAATGGTCTCGCGAAACCGGTAATCCATTGTCCAAGATCCTCTCGGACTGTTGAAGAAAGGCAGGTCAAGCTCTTGCGTGAGATAACATTTATAGTAACTACTTTTTAAGACCTCACACCAGATTTACTCTTCCCGATCCCCTTCTAAAAGGCTATCGGGTTGTCATCGACGTTGACAAAACAGCCTCCGCAGTTTTAGTTTAAAGCTTAGCTCGGGCTTTTTCCTTTATCGAGGGTAGCTAGAATGCCTTTGCACTGTCAGCCGATCGATGTGGAGCAAGTGTCTTGTTTTTAATATTTTGACCGATGTGAATGGAAGGCGGGTGCCGATTCAAGCTCTGTAAGATCTCTTTGAAGATCCGATGTTTAATGGATGTCGGGTAAGGCGAAAGCTTCAAGCCCGATTTCGTGAAGGCACTTTGATCATATACTTATAAGGAATCTGAAGTTGGTAGCGAGAACCCGATCTTGGAATTGTTATACATATGATTTTATTCTAAGGAGGGGCTACTTGGCTTTAGTTTTTACAACAGATGATTTGGCCTCTACGGACGCAGAGAAATAGGAATCCCGAATGGAATGAAACGGAGCCGTACATGTATGGAAGGGTGGGTTAAAGACCTATAGAACTAAACCGGTCCTGGGACGGATAGGAGAATGACCCGGTTTCGCTAAGCGTGAAATAAGAGGGGAGAGGATTCATTACTTACCCAAAAGAGGGATATAAAGTCAAACAACAAGCGTATTTCTATCGATTTATCACGACAAGTATATACAATGGAACAATATAAAGAATAAAAAGATCCCTACACATAAAATCTCAATATTGTTGGCCTTGTGAATCTCCCATGTAAAGCAGGCATAGACTCACTAGCTCACTCAAGAATGGGACAACGAGTTTCTTGAAGATGCGCCTCGCCCGTAAGCATGGTTGGGAGTCTCAGTGTTCATAACCATCACCCCTTGCCTTGACCGCAAGCTCTCCAAGGTTTCTATCTAGCTTTATGGAAGTTCTAAGTGTTAGAACAAGCAAGGGCTTACTTTGCAAAGGAATGCTACCAAGGGCATAGCCTATATATATATACTCATCGCCCTTTTCACTCCTCAAGTTAGGAACCAAACTACGGATGAGCGCTTATTTCTCATTCTCAAGGAATTCTCCGGTCATGAGGCTCTATTTACTCCCCGAGGCTTAAGCGCAGCGAGTCCCAAGCAAGTACAAGAGTTTTTTACTATCTATAGTCGCCAAGAGTTCTTCGATCTTTTTCGATAACTTTGATATAGAGGGGGATCCTCAACTCCTTATGTTTTCTTTCATGTTTAACCCCATAACATTCCGGATCATCGCCTTCACGAAAGCATGTTGAGATCAAGCTTAGTGATGTAATCTTTTATCCTTGAACGAAAACGCACGGGCGGAAGAAGGAGACGCGCTTGCATCTTGGTGGTATTCGACAAGCTCTCGAGGAATAATCTCTTTCTTATTTACGTCTTTCTTTCCCACGACGACTCAGAACCCAAGCAAATCAAAATTTCACTTCAATTTCGGACTCAACATCCCGCCGCTTCATGGTGTTTCACGATCAAGATTGAAATGAACGGAGAATTGGTGGAACGCATGGAACCACATATTGGATCACTCCGAGTGGCACGAAGGCCCCGATGCCGAAGTCGGCTCTACGCCGCTAGCTTATGCTCGCTTGGTCCCCCTAAGACGGTGGAGGTTCCAGAAGACGTTATGAGCATTGTGCTAAAAGGCGGTTGAAAGCAACTCAAACGAACCGCCCTACCTTACTACAACATAGGACGTAAGGAGAAGGTTGTGAAGGTGGCCTCGTTATCCACACCTCCGGTTGGATGAATGGAGGACCGACCGACCTGTGTTTTCACACGGCGTTGGCGGGTTCGGAGTGCTCATAATGGCGCTTAACAGATACCCCGGGGTGATCATCACCACCTGCGCCTCACATCTCTAAGATAGTGGAACGTGTAACCCTTCTCATTGTTCCATTCAATTACATTTGTTCACCGTAATCCATAGCTTTAACAAAACGCAATGCAATGAGGGACAACTTCATTTCATCTGACCATGGGGAGGATGACACTCTCTTGCAAAGACCGTCGATAAAAATGCCTGCAGCGCTGAGCGTGGTAGGCATGCCACGGGGAGCATAAGATAGGGAGGAAAGGAGCTCGGACGGTGGAAGAGCCAGGAGAGGCCGGGTCATTTGACGGAAATGGAGGGCTTTCCCTATTGTAGAAGGCCCCATGGAGTAAAAGGAAGCGCATGAATTCTTGGAAAAAGAGGGAGCGAGCCTATATAAAAATGTAATCAAGAAAATTCTATGAATAGAGTCGGCAGATCGACGACAGTACAAATACGCTACACGCGAATTAGCTTAGAGATCGAAAGCGCCCTCAATTTCACTACTGGATTTGTGAATGAATCTTTGGATTCGGGCCACCTCGAATGACGTGAGCCGTGATGCGGGAGAGACCCAGACATATGGCTTTTTTAGGGGATCTGGTCGAAAGACCGGCCACCGCCACCCGACTAGAGGGACCGAGAAATTAATAGAGTACAAAACTTATCTTCAAGCTTTACCTTATTCTCGATCGTTTAGAGGGCGATCGCGGGTCATCGAATGAAGTCCTCTTTTTTTTTCGGAGGAGTTGACCCGCAATGAGATAAGAGATGATTAAGTGACATATGGAATATGGCGACGACAACAACATGTCGTAGAAAGGAGATAACAAGTGGAGCCAACGACCCACTATGACTAACGATATACAACTACATCCCCGAAGCGGCGTCAAAGGGGGGCGTGAATGCGAGATGCGGTGGAATGGTCGGACTGAGACAGGCTAGGGCTACTTCCTTCCACCGCCGTCCTTCTTTTGTGTGTCGGAGATATAAAGCGAGTGCACCAAAAAAGAAAAAGGAACTGGGTCGATCTATTCTATGGCGAAACATCTAAAGCATAAATCGCACACTCACACGATCTTTGCCGAGAGATAGGAGCATTTGGTGGAACAGGTGAACTACACTTGCTTCGGATAGATGTGGGATGACGGAGGCTCGTGGTACTGCCGCCCACCCTTCCTCCTCTGCTTTGAGAACCGTGTGAGCGGAGAGTGGGCAAAAGGGAAGGAGGTCTCATCTGAGTCGCACACTTACTTGAAAGCAAAGTGCAGATTGGGGAATGGGTCGAGTAAATTCCTTAGGGCCAAAAAAAAATAACAAACGAAGCTTTACTTAGATAGGGCTTTTTTTTCTTTTTTTTCTTAGTGATTGAAAAGGAGAGAGCCTGGGTATCTTATAGAAAGGGAAGGCAGAGGCATCGAATGGCGAAGAGAGGTGGCTCAGAGGGAAGGAATGGGAAATTGTCAGGATGACTTCTTTGTTGGCGAAACAAAGGGCTAAATAGCGCCAATGATTCTCTCCGAACAGGTCTGGATTTCCAACGCCTCAGAAGCTGGTCGAGATAGATGAAACACCATTTTCTCCTCTTCCTTCACGGGAGGGCAATCTTCTCTTATGGCCCTCACCTCCCTGTTGGTCCCAAAATCGAGAACCCACTTTCCTCCGATCCATTCATTTCGCAGTATGGAGGATCCAGAGCTAAGCCCCGCTTTATTCGAGGTTTGGTGGCCTCGCCCCATAAGCACCCAACCTTCCTTTTGCTCTTCCTTCGGTTTACCTCCATGAACGCGCCATCTAGAGCCCTACTCATATTCCAAAGGCGACTGCTTTCAATACTAGTTGTTACCTTACACCGACATTTTTCCAAAATTCTTGAATAAGATGGCTAAGGGCTAAGATAACTCAAGTGGGAGAGCCGTGTTATGGGTGACCTTATCACTTGCAGTTCGAGAGAGAGCACTTGTGTATGTGATGAAAGTGAACGTGTCTGAAAAAGTCAGTCGTAAAGTTTTGTTGTTCGTTCCATCGTTGACTCTATCTATGTTTCTACGATGGCCCAAGAACACGCTTCATTCTTCAAATTAGTAGAGAGAGACTTTTTGAATCATGAGGTACCATTACGAGCTCAATATATACGAGTGTTATTACGTGAAATAACTCGAATTTCAAATCATTCACTTGATTTAACTACTCATGCTATGGATGTTGGAGCATCAACTCCGCTCCTCTGTGGGCTTTTGAGGAGCGGGAGAAATTGTTGGAATTTTATGAAAGAGTCTCGGGAGCCAGGATGCATGCCATTTTCATACGACCCGGTGGAGTGGCACAAGATCTCGCCTCTTGGCTTATGTCGAGATATTGATTCCTCCACACAATAATTTTCTTCTCGTAGATTGATGAATTAGAAGAGATGTCAACCTGGCAACCATATCCGGAAACAACGATTAGTGGATATTGGTACTTGCCATCGCACAACAAGCAAAGGATTGGGGATTCGGTGGTGTAATGTTAAAGAAGTCGTATGACATGAAGACATTGATAGCAATATGGGGAAGTTCTCATTAGCAACAACGGTCTCTTCCCGACCCTACTAAAGCATGCATATTATGTCGGTGAAGACTTGGTGTGAAGCCTCGAGCTTACGTTAGAAGAGCAAAAGGCCCGGGGCTAAGGTGATCGAGGGAGACATCGTAAGTGAGCGAATATGTGTAAGCCCAGTCAAACACGACTATTTCTAGGCGGGGTGGGCCACCCACCTTCGAATGGTGTTGGTCCCACGGACCGTGAATCTGATTTGCCTTCAGCCTCTGGGCACGTCGAAACCACATAAGTTCAACGGGGGTGGAGCACGGTCCGCCAAAAATCAGCATAGGTTAGGTGCTTTATTGATGGAACATGGTAAACCTATATTTCTCCATATGGAAGTGTTGCGTACATAGAGATGTGGGTAGAGGAGGCCTCAAAAGCGAAGGTCGAACAGTAGTCACGTGACTGACCTGCACCGAGTCAGTGGTCGATCGGGCTTTTTATGTGATCAAAGCGGATAAGCTCGCCTTCTTGTTATCCAAAAGTAGGTCGAATCGGCGGGCCCCGCCTGGAACGCCGAATGAAATAGTGGTGGGTTCTCTTTCTACGACCCTTTTATTTAATATAATAGGCCCATCCTTCGTACCCCTATCCCTTATGTTTAGGAGAGGGATCTACCCAAGAGCGACCATTCTTGTGGTGGTACGGAAGGCACGGACTCCACGAATATCCCGCGCCCCTTTACTAATAAGTGAAAGAAAGCCTCAACTAGAAACACATTCCTTTTACGTGCGGATATCGCTAAGTGTCCGACTTTATTAGCGTAGTTTCCTGCTGTCGGCGGCCGGTGCTTTCGTTTGCTGCGTGAACCAACCCAACCCAACAAAACAAGGAAAGGATGCCTCTGGGGCATCGAGAATGATTCAAGCCGTATGAAGGAAACTCTCACGTCATGGTTTGTTTTTTTGGGGGAAGGAGCCTAACAGGTCCCCCACCGACTTCGCCCGACTAAGTGTAAGTTAAGTGGTGGGCTACCCATCCCAACCAGGGGGGTATTTCGCAAAGAGCAAAGACTTATGATGTTCATGACCAATCGGATCCCGACGCATCTGCAAGAGGTACCGGAGGAGATCGCTAGGATCGCATCGTATTCGTATCGAAGAGATGCGACAAAGTGTTCGGATCATTGTGTAATGTCCTAATCAAATGCCTAATGGCATGATCAAAAGCCGATGATCGTAAGCTATGTCCTCCATCACGATGTCGAATGAAACTATCCATGGAATCGTGTGTAGTGTGAAACGTAGATCATCGTCGTTCTTAACCAAGACTCAAAGTTAAGCTCCATCTCGAGAACCTTGTGGGGTTAGGGTAAAGCATCCCGAGGTTGGCAAATCTCGTTGAAAGCGTGAAGAAGCATTGGGAACCCCAATTTCTTTTTGAGCCATTTATTTTCCCGCCTCGCTTCATAAGATAGCGCCGCTTACTTCCGGGTTCTTTGGAAGAATCAACTTACTTCTACCTTCTTCATCGATCCGGGGAAAAGGAACCATCTACTAGTTGGGAAGTTAGACATCAAGTAAGTGGCTTGATGAGGATAACTAAGAGGACACGCCGGAGTTGGGTCACCGGAACATTAGGGTGGTGCCATCGCATCTGCAGTGAACACGTGATAGCGTTCGTGGTGGTGGTGCTTCAGATTCCAATGTATCGCATCCAAGATCGAACGAGCTTTCTGCGGACGGACCACCGTCCCCTATTCTTGAGTGAGCTGGAGCGTAGCTATCTTATCCATTGAACTAGCTAGAAGCTATCGCTTGGGGGTCAAGCACTAAAAGAAAAGGACCGGAAAGGCGGCGGTATAGAACCACGGGACCCCCTACTAGTAAAGGGAAAAACGAAATGCGCTCACAAGCACCAAATTTAAAAAAAGCTCTTTCCCCTTTCTCTAATAATGAATAGGGTAATGTTTATAGCTTTAATCTATAGAAGGGTCTTTGATGCCCTTTGTATATCTTGGGTTGCTAGATACGGGTCCTCGTAGTAGTATGGACCAACATCAAGCCGAGAGAGGGAAGTTTTTAGAAGCAATAGGTTGGGAAACCAAGAAAACACCTCACATTTTATTATCTTCTTCCCCGCCCAGGAGAGTAGCACAAAAAGAGGATTAGCATTATGAACCCAATGATAAACCACTAAAACCTTACTCGTTGGGGCTCCACAAGACTGGGAAAACGCTCTACAGTGATGGGAAACCTGGTCACTAGTTACAAAGCTCAATAAGGTAAGGTATCGAGAGGGCTATCACAACCAAAAGTGAAGCAATTAGCTCTATTTGGAAAGTACCCTCTTCCTATTTAGGGGAGTCGAGGCGACCAATTTATTGATGAACCATTCGCTCGTCGCACGCACTAGACCCATTCACTTACTTATCGTAGAGGTCAGAAGACACAAAGGCCCCACAACTTTGAATAGTATAGTGGGGTTGAAAGACAAGAGTTCCCGCCCCTAAAGTAGGCTACTTTTTTCGTAACGCAATTCGAGATAATCGTGAACTGTATATATAGAAATAGATATTCGATATTGTCATTTCAAATGTCCGCTTCAACCGCTTCTTTTCACCTCCCAAAGAGCAAAGTTGGTTTGATGAGCGCAGATGAGGAAGCGGGAGCAAGAAAACCAATAATATCTTTCTTGTCCTTCTACTTAAGAGGAAAAGAGAAGCGCTTTTTCATCTACTAAAGAACTAAAGAAAGAATGGTCACGACGAAGGTTCAAGACTTAGCCGAGTGTTAGCGAAACTAGATTCTCATAATGAGGCGCTTCGAAAGTTAGCGAGGCGGCGTCAAGTAATAAGCGTCGAAGTTCCATGTCTTTATAATGTTGAGCCAAGGACGTTCCGCCTTTATCTATAGAAGCAACCAACGTAGTTCGAAAAGAATTAAATTAGCTCCTTGGTAATGGCTCAATCTATAGATAGAAAGCCCTCATGATGGGAAACTACCACGTTAGGTTTGGAAAGAGATGGGACCGGTTATATAATAGGGGGAAGCGAGATGTAAGTTTTTTCTTTCAATAGCCGGCCAAATGACTACAGGATCATCGGTCTACTCTACCTCAATTCACCATTTCGAACCTTATACGTGAAGGTTTTTCGCATCAGACTCCTTCTACCTATACCGCATTGAAGCACCTAAAGGAGAATTTGGTGTCTTTTGGTCAAGAATGGAAGCAATCATCCCTACAGTAGTAAAATTAGAGCACTGCTCTCGCCCATTCACAAGGACTCGATTCTATGTCCAAACATCACATGCCAAAGAGATGTGGTCATCGTCATAGGTACTCAAGATATCAGGTCCGGAGAGGTGGATAGATAGGATTATTAGTTGCTCGATCGGGACCCTAGCTTTATTGTGATCCAAAAATCTTGATAGATTGCCCTTCCCTATGGATCGTCGTGGCATGAACTCATTTATGCCTTTCCCCACCCCCGCCTCTACCGTAACTAAGACAAATGGGTTGAAACAAGGCGGTGAGGCATGGCGAAGAGGTAGCAAAGTTCTTGTATGAGGATGTGGTGATTCTTTTTTTTCCTTTAGGGCTTGTGATTGAGGAACACATTTGGCATTTTCTTAATGAAGCGATTGAGCATTTCACTAAGACCTTCATGATTGCAAGAACTTTTTACCGGCAGCAGAGTCTGCAAGACAAATAGGTGTTCATATTTGGTTCGAATGATAAAAAAGGCTAGCTAGAGCATACTTGGGAAATGTTGGACTTCTTAATTGCCTTTCACCATCAAAAAGTCTTTCTAAAAGAATTAACAATTAATATACTCTGCAATGTTTAGTCACTCAAAACGAATGAGGCCGAAAGTTATATCTTTATTGAACTTCCGCTTCCTCATCCGAGTAAATAACCCAACTCATCAATTCCTTGACAACAAGCCTACAAACATCTCGAATGGTGGCCAAGATCATGGGAACCAATGTGTATACCGTTAGATGCATTCTCATATAAACTCCTCATGACCTTTTTGGGCCACGGCCAAGGCAAACCTCATCACGGCTTATACATCCGACTATTCTTTGGTCACCTCGTAAAGAATTTCCTTAATTTCTGAATATTCAACTCTTCTTCGTAAACCAAAGTTTCACGCTTCTTAGCTTTTTCCACTAATTGGTATTTATCCAATGCCTCTCGGGTAGTAAACAAAGGTTCCACAATTACACTATTTAGAGGTCAGTAGTAAAACAACTCCAGATTCCTTCACAACACTAGAAGACCCCGCTGAAAGTGCATTTCAAGGATGAGACGGTGGAAGGGTAGACCACAGAATGAATATCAAGATTATGTTGGATAAGAGCATTACTCGCTCCATCATGAGTTTTAGGGGTATTAAGAAGTTGTGTCAAGTAGTGTTCATCTCTTCACCATCGAAAAGACATCTTGGAGCCAATTTTTCAAATTGAATAGATGCTTGATCTCGCCCAAAACTTGAACTATAAACATGAGATGGGCCGATATAACAGATCCTCCACGTGAATCTGGCCGCCTTTAGCAATAGAACTCGCTTGGGGCAAAGTCCTTCAGCACAAGAGCTAAATGGCCTTTCATGTAAGTATCGGCATTATAAAATGCAGAACCAACCCCACCTCTATCTTTCCTCTGAAGCAAGCAATGGAGCAAGCTTTATAGAAAGATGTTGTTTCGCCAAGCCACATAAGGCAAAGTTCACCATGCGTAGGTGCTCGTTTGGTATAAAGTAGCCAACGAGTAGACGCACTAACCGCCAAAAGAGCAAGAACTCTTTGTTCGCACGCATTTTTCGATTTAACGATTCTTCCTTTGGGGCGATAATAAGATTTTATGCAAAAAAGAAAATCACTTGACCAGTATTACACCTGCACTGATGGACAAGAGAGAGTTAGACACATCTATCGATTCAAAAGCCTTATCCATCCCGACGACCGCAAGCGCCATCTTTTATTTCTCTTAGCCTTAGATTATAAGGGCACCTATGAGATCTCCGTTAATCTTTTCACATCCATTGTTTAACCACCGAGTCAAATAATTTAAGACTAGAATATGACTCTTCTACTGCCTATGATGTGAATAAGATGAGACTTCCCTTTTTTTGAATGGTAAGCCGGGGAAGACCAAGCCCTTTTAAAGAAAAGTAAAGTAAGTTCTGGAGGAAGCGACTCGATCTTCTCTCTAATTCAAAATCAAAGGCAAGGGAAGCAACGAAGGGCATTTACCTAGTTTTGTTGATAAGATGGGCTTAGTAGGCTTCGAACCTCTGGGCCTCAACCTATATTGATGAGCCCGAGATCCAATACTCTCACTTCTAATCGCCACACATAGCATTCATTTTCCTATATATGAGACCTCTCGAGACTCTTGTACCATTCCCTCTCCTTCAACCGTGGAACCCTACTTGTTTCGACTTGTTACCCCGAATATTGGATTAGGCTACTAACGGCTCAGAATCCGAACTCTATCTTCTTTCCTCTCCTTTTCGTGGAACCGAAGTTTATGCTTCTTCCTTTTACGGTGGTACTAGGCCTTTCGCAGCGCTTTTCTTCTTGGCTTATTCCACTTCATCGATATTGGTATCTCTAGAATAAATATCAATGTGATGTCCTTTCCTTTCTTTTCCTTCTTAGTACAGTGGGAAGAGATGGTGCTATCGTGATACTTTCTCATGCGTGCTTTTCTTTTAGGAGTTTTCTCTCTAATTCCCTCTAACTATCCATTTTATAATCGAAGACAGATGGTAGCGTAGGAGATAGGGCCTGATTGAGTACTTTGCAATCACCGAACTGCTTTCACGAACCTTTAAGCTTGAAGGTGTAAAGGAAAGCATACAATCTTCATAGCCTTTTTGTACCATAGAATTCGCTCTTACAGAATCCAAAATAACCATTGCAAGGAGGAATCGGCGTTTATTCCTTCCCACTGTGAGGGAAGGTTGGATTCATAGATGCACTGATAACACTGATGCCAACTATTCTTTAATATAAAAGAACTCTCCCTTTAGATGTAGAGAATGCAAGATCCTATCGAATAGGATAGAAGTAAGGGAAGGCACTTGCGAGAGCTTAGATCCATATGAGGAAAAATAGGTTGTGATAGAAAAAGTTGTGAAAGAAAAAAGTCAAAGAGTAAGCGCCCTCTTGGAATCAAGCAGTTCTAATCGCTCTTAGGATAAATAGGCTTTTTGAGCAATTGAATCAATAGTTAACCCACGCACAAAATAGGTAAACTTGAGAAGAAGCTCTAAGCCTCGACGCCTTAGAATTCTCTATCCGTGTGATTGAATCACTAACCACTTGTGAGAGTCAACTTCTTAAATCCTTTGAAACTAAGGAAAGTCAAGTGATAGCCGAGACCCAAAGATCTCCTATTTTTATGCTTAAAGGGAGGCAAGGGCCTACCCAAAGCAATCTAGCTAGATCCGAGCTACTCATACACCGTTGTCTGAGTTCCCGCTTCTTGATGCAATAAAATCTATTCAGACTCTTTCACTCCTAAATTAAGGCAGTGAGCTTGCTTTTGCCAAAGAATATGTCTTACGCGATTAATCGATTTAAACCACGGGAAGGGAAGGTGCTGGGTTCGATTGACCTAATAAATATTGCCATATTGCCCTTTCTCAAGATGAGACAGTTGGGATGGAACTTGAACTGGGTTCATTTGCAAAAGTTGGAGAATCCAACCGTCTTGTTGTGGGAATAGTGCCTCACATCGACTTTTGCCATTGAATCCCCAAGAAAGAATAAAAAATGCCTTTTAAGGAAAGAATCAATAGGAGAAGATAGCCACACCGACACATTGCGAGAGGATAGAGGGCGCATTGGAGAAGAAGAAGGGCGTAAACTTACATACTTCTTTCCTAGCTCTTCTAGTTAGCTGGCGTAGTGGGAATATCCCCTTCCATTGCCTAAAAGCCAATAAAGAGTGCCTCACGCTCCAATCGAACGTCACTGGGAAAGAAGTGATAGAGTTTTTTTTACGAAAAGTAGGGTATGCTTTATCTATCTTATTGGCTTAAGCATCCTATTATTCTTTTCCTTTAGTATGGCTATACCTACTTCTTTTCGTAGCTATAAGATAATATTAGAACTCTCGCAACCGGCTAATTTTAAGCTAGATAAACAGCCTTACTTAATTGTTACATCGAGTTGGGAAAGCCTCCTGTTCTTTCTACCAAAAGAGACATTACTCATCGCTTCCTCGTCTTCGTATGAAATAGTAGTGCCTACCTTTCATTTCGTCGAATTGGTTCTATCTTCTCGACTACTTCTCTCTTTAGATTCAACCGCGCCTGCTTCTTCCGATGGGGACGCCGATAATGACCTATCTTCCTTACCTGGTGGATTTGACAAAAAATTCCTTTCAAAACCGGTTTGGGGCACTGAACACGAATAGAAAGTTCAAAATACTCCTCTTTTGAACTCAGTTATTCCATTTTTTGCACGACAAGCAGTCGAGAAAGAAATGATCGATGCCTTCAATCGTCGGGGCCTCGCTACATTAACTACCTAGATAACCCACTAGTTTAGCCTTTGGATACAGAGTACTTTGGGAAAGGAATACAAGGACTCTCTCAAACCAGAAAGAAATCTCTTTCATTTTTTCTATTAGACTAAGTTCATTAACAAAGCGTTCAAGTGGCCGTGTTTGCTTTGCTTCAGTGGGAATGGAACATTATAAACGTAATAAGATACCTTAGCTTACTCCGGAAAATGCCACCCGCCTTTTGGCTAAAGAATCTATCATTGAATTCACTGTGTCCTATTTGAATAAAGGGGAGAAAACTCAAGCTCTAGCTCACGAAAAAGACTCCTCCGCTCACAAAGCAGGGTGCCTCTTCAAACCATCATCATAAACCCCTAAAATGCATTCTCTACGGTGGATCGACCTACCAATGTCCTCGTAGTCGCTTTAAACGCATTGTTGGCTACTCAACGTGAGTCAAGCCAAGATAACTCTGACAAGAGTGATACCGAGGATACTCACATGGGAGCTCTCCATTTGCTTAATGCCATTCATTAAAGGCCATGCCGATAAGAAGGCAACCAAACAAGCAACGGCTTTTCATAAGGCTAGTCTAATAGTAAGACGTCACCCGTTGCTTCTAATGCCTCGTTACGATAATCGAACTCGCTTCGTTAACAAGACACGTTTTTTCTTTACCGGTATCATCGGGTACATGTGTCTTTGCTACTCCTCCTGGGCCATATCGTTGGAGCTTGGATCACCCTTACCGATACTCTTTTTACCTCCACTCTAGACGCGTCTGGAGAGAATCTAGGCCTATATCCGTCCGATGCTCAACCGATAGCCAGGTGTAGCTAGGCCAGATCTTAAGCACTAACGATCTTCTCACATAACCCAAAGTCTGCTGCGCAGGAGGCTTTCCACGAATGGCAAGGAAGTGAGATCGAGGTCCACTTCAAAAGGCTTAGTCATCTCTTTGTTGATCGATTCACCAACTAGACCAGCTCCCTTTGTTCATGCGGTGACTTTAGTTTGGAAGAAGTGAGTCGATCGCCCTTGCCCAGCAAAGATAGAAAGTGACTAGAAAGACTATCCCCTGGTCCAATCATCGAGAGTGGTACCACCGAGCAAAAAATTGCCGAGCCAAGGACTAACAAGAAAGAGAAGAGACCGAGATGTGATTGCATACCTACCCTAAGGTGCGACGAGTACATGTGCAAGCACAAGAAAGCCCTTTTTCTTTTTTTTTAAAGGATGAGGATGCCCTAAATGTGTACTTGCAGAAGACTCCTTATTTCCGGAAAATAAGTAGAATGAAAAGAGGCACAAGCTTGTAATCTTGATTTTCCGCCTTTGAAATGCACTTTTTCTTGTTTGATGTGACACGGAAAAGCTCTTTCGCTTAAGGTTTCGTAACTAAAAAGGCAATCCGGTAAATAGTGAGGTTCAAACTGCAGTCTAATGAGTCAAGGATGAGAGCAAGAAAGCGGTTGGGTATTTTTATTTGAGACTCGTGAGAAAGCAAGAAAGCTATAAATAGAGTTCATATATAGAATGATCCTTTCTAATTCAAAGTCATCTAGTCGATCGAGAAAGCGGTGGCAGGAGTGCCCCCATTTTTTAGTTATCGTAGCTTTCTTGGTAGATGGCGTCGATGTAAGACCCTTTCTTTACCTCGACAGAGGGTGTTCGGTCTTTGTAAGGCCAAACTCCTCAAATTCCGTGTAAAGTCAAGTTAAGTAACTGGTAGGACTTGAACCCACGACTTTGTCACCAAGAGACGACCACTCTTCCTCCGAGCTACTGTGGTGGCCCCCTTTTCCTAAAGATCCTCTCATTTTGCCTAACTCGGATTACATGTATGTAACTCAACTCAACTCTTTTGTGCCTTTTCTAGATTAGCGGTGATTAGCTCAATGGATTTGAAACTAGCCCAATGGATTAGCTTCTTTTGTTTACGCTTCAAATTTTGTTCCTTCGGGTTCTTTCGTCATGAAGGAACGTTCATTCGAGTTGAAGGCAAGAGCTCTTTCTTCAATAAAGGTTTGGAACCCTTGTATAGTAAAGGAGCTTGGAGATTTTTGCATGATCGATTAGTGAGCATCACATCTCGGCCAATCAATCGGTCATTGATCCACCATTCTCTATCGTATGCGTGATCACTCACAAGTGACAATCCTTTCTTGTTGAAGGAAATCCTACGTGATGCCGATGTATGAACCCCCCCCGCGCCTTGATGAGAAAGCTCTGTAAGCTTGACTCTTCATTGGTTGGCTTTGCCCGGGGTAAATGAATGTCAAGTGCTCCCTCCTCCAAGAAAGAAAGAATTTCGTCCTCACCCTACAGAGAGAGGGATGGATAGAGGAACAAATACAGTAGACACCCTTAGTTTACCAACCTCAAAGTGGCCCTGGGCCTAAGAGTTCCCACCACAGGGGTTGGGGTTAGAAATTGGCTTGTACCATGCAGTTCTCGGCTCGAAATTTGAGGTGAAGCTCCGGCCTATTGGTTGATGATAGGGTTCTGTTGGTTGAGTTCCCGCCTTGGCCTTGGTTTGATCTCGTCTCGCATGTCAACAAGTATTTTAGAAAGAATGACTTGCTTTCATGTAGCTCTCTCGCTTTCTAGCTTTGCCTTGTGTTCTTTAGAAATTGCTAAGCCTTTTTTCGAGGCTTTCACCCCACTACTAGCACTAGTATATGTTGATATCCAACTCGAAAGCCCTAACACAAAGAAGTTTACCTTATTATTAGATAAAGAGGAAAGAGGCTAAAACCAAAGCTAAGGAGCTGACAACTGCGAGACTAGGAGAATATGAAAGACTTGGTATATAATCCGTGCCTTCGTTCCGGCTATAGTCCATTAGCAAGCAAGTAGGGGAACCGTTCCTTCCGTTCAGTAAGGGAATACAAGCATTACGGGGAGTTTGATAATAGGAATATTAATATGACTCTTCCCAACTCAAGTCAAGCGATGCGGTAGTGAGGTCGACTAGACAGGAGAGGCTCACGTCTAAATAAGGCTCGACAGAGACTATTCTTATGATTATTATTACTAATATTTATTATTATTCCATTTTCTTATAATTATACTAACTAGTAATAGAATAAAGTGGGCTCAATCGGAGTAGTATTTGCTTTCCACTCTCTTGTCTTAACCCATAAGTGCAAACACCCATGAGGCTATGTTTTCTAGGGTACCGCTTTTCGATCCTCGCTCGCTAGTAAGGAGCCGCAGCCCTAAGGCGTGTGGACGGGGAAGTTCGGTCATGAAAAAGAATATGCTTAAGCAAAGCATAAACGTAGTAAGCAGACACTAAATCAAGAGACGCAGATAAAGAAAAGCGATTGTTTTTGATTTATCCTATCTCATTCAATCAAGTCGTCGATAAGGCATCCAAACGAACGAGTTCATGCACCAAACCGCCAATGTGTTTTTATGTTCTTTCTCATGACTTTCATTTTACCCCATGAGGAAAGACTGGAGCTAGAACTCATTTGTCGGACGCCTTGGCCATGGGCGAGGCTTAATCCACCACCCTGAAAAGAGTACGAGCAGCGGGGAGTTTTTATACTTTTGAGTGAGAAAAGCCCTCCTTAGCCCCGATCTTTTACTCTCAACTACGTCAAACCTTCACTCCCCTGTGGAAATCGTGCTTGAGTCTGGGAATGCTTCTTCTACCTTAAGTTAATCTTTAGTATAGTGCCCACTTTTCTAAGAAATATTAGAGTCAAGAAGGCAAGCATAAACATAAACTTCATCTTATGCCTAAGAAGGAATCCACCCATTCGCTTTCACAAAGGGCTTGTTAGGAGATGGGTCATTCCCGGTCATCAAGAGGGTGAGCTCTTCAATCGATTCATTTCACGACTCTCTTCTCATTCCGCTTCCACCACTAGACTAGACCAGCCTCACGGAGAGGCAAGACTCAACCAAGACAAACCCCGACTCCACTCCTTCCCTTTGCTTTGATTGCTTTACCCGGTAGTTGCTTGTTTCAAGGCTAGAAAGCACTCATTCAAAAAGGAGACTATGTGACTCCTTGTTGTTCGACCATGAAGGCCTTTCAGAGCATTAGGATGTGGATTCTAGACAGATTGTGAGTTCCTTCCAAGGATAGGGTTTCTCTTCCACAGGACAGATTCACACGAGAGTGAGAGTTACCTCCCCACCGGTCCGAAAACCTTCTCGATTGGGGCTCTGCGCCTTGCGAAACCCTATCCAGACAGATTGATAGGTCAAACTACTTGACCCGGCTTTGGTGTGTTTTTCCTTTCTTAGGACACTAACATTGAATTGGAAAAGAATCGGATGAATCCTCTTTCTTTGCGCTCGACAAAAGTGGACACGCCATCGTACCGATTGGCTCAAAATCTATAGTTGTCGAAATAAATAATATAAAGAGAACAAGCACTTGGGAAAATCTCTTAGCAGAAGGGGATGCCCTTCTAATTAAGCAAAGAACACAATCAAGCTAGGCAGATTGGAAAAAAGCCCCTTTACGGAAGGACTATGTAGAAGCTTATTCGAGATAAAAGGAAATCTCGACCTGATTGAGACTTGATCGGACGAAACCGCTTTCTTTGAAAGTCCCTCGAATCTGTCTTTGAATAAAAGTGAGAACCCGACTTCCTACTTGCTCAAAAGCGATCGAATCGACTTCGATCGAAGCGAGCTTCCTCTTTGTCTTTGTTTACGTCATCTCATCTATCTATGTTCTTTCTTGTCTCTTTCGCGGGCTTATGATTTTTATGAAATCGCCTTGGACAGAGAGACTTCCGGTAAGCTACTCTCTATCGTCCTACTCAAGTACTATCTCGATCGCTTATCTATCGCTCTATTTTAACCTTCGTTAATAACCTTCCTTTCACGGTCTTTCACTCCTTAATCTGAACGAGATGAACCTCACTCGGGAAGAAAAACCTTTCACCTTAGAATAGAATTGATTCTAGCTACCTTTCGGAGATTAAGTAGGCCCTTTCCTTTCTCTCTCCGAGCTCCTAGGGTCTATCCTTCGGAGAGTTCCTAAGCTAACGTTTATCCCTTTTCTTGCTTTTCCTAGTCCCCGACTCACAAGTAGTACATTTAGAAAGAATAGATATAGAAAAGCAGAGATCTCGCTTAACCTTTCAGTGGTGACTTGAGTCCCTCAAAACTCATTCGATTGCTCGTGACGGATAGATACATATGGGGTTTAGCTATTGAAGTGAGTCTTTTTAGAGATGCGTGTGTTAAAGCTATTCTTCTATTCTCTTTACTTACACCTTACACTTCCGCCTTTATCTTACCAAATTTTTTGAGGAGTAAAGAAGAAACATTCAATTGAAAAGGTGAGCCGCAGCGTCAAAAAGAGCTCAATCACCTATTAACCTAGCCCCACCAATTGAAGAAACGATCGCTGCGTCAAAGAATTTTCGTTTCTAGAACACCTCTTTCTATCGATGAGAAGCCACATTTGAGTAGTTTTCATGAGTTCGGTATCTGCGCACCCGGGTTCCCACCACTTCTATTTCAAGGTCAAACAAAGCCTTTTGTCTTTGGATCATCTAGTTCATCCGGTGAATCCTATCGTAGTTATTCAAACCATTCCGAGACGGTAGCAGAAAAGTCTCACTCGTGTATTTAATAAAACGGAGAATGAAGAGCATTATGGTATCGCAAAAGAAGCACTAAGCTATAGCGAAGTGTCGAATATTGTTGTCCCCCGTGAGCGATTTTCCTAAGATGGCCCCGCTTTAAGGACCATTTAAAGCTCGGCGTACCGTAGATCGAGCCCCTGGATCGCTATCTTACTAGCGATAGTCTTTGTTTTTCTATTGGAGCTTCCCTTATCCTATTATCGGTCTTAGAGCAATCCACGAATACCATACTAGGTAGAAATGCGGTTCTATTCTATTAAGGAAGATGTGCGGTGAGGGAATAATTTAGAAGCAATAGGACACATGAAGGAAGGCCTTCTATCTTTAATCTTCTTTCCGCTTCATTTGTTATTTGATTTTAGCGCCAGTATTACGTTTTCTTCCTATACTAAGCATGTTTTTCTTTTGGTTCTCTTTTCTTATTTCATCCACAAGATCCCATCAAAGACGATCTCGAACTTCCCTCGCCAGGTAATGTATTGTTCATCGCACAATACTCCCGCAATGAAAGCAGATCAAAGACATAGACTCTCTTCAATAAGAAGAAGTGAGTCGAGTCTTATAAGAAAGCTTCCACTTTTGAGTCCGAAAAATAAGATGGATAAATTAAAGTAAACAAAAAGAGAAATAAAGACTCTCATTCATTAGGCAAAGTGGGAAACAAAAGAAGGGGCGTGTAGTGAGGGTCTCACCGATAAATTGGATTGAAGAAAAGCACGAAACAAGGTAGCTCTAGCCGAACCGATAGTTGGATTCAATTCTAACGATCGAAGAACCCCGCCATTGGGTTGTTAAAAGTGAGAATCCTTGAAATTGCTTATGATATGGAATATTTGATTGAGACTCACGCCTCCTCTCGACGACTCTACTTCAGAACCTAGATATTCTCGTTTCTCCCAAGCGGGAAATAAGGGAATATGGAATATTGGAATTCACCATTGAACTATTCTTCACTCAACGCCTCTTCCTTGAACATGGTTAGCTTCACTTTCATCTACCTTTCCGTCATGGGCTAAGTCTTAACTAAGGTGAGTTTACTCTCCTCGAGTAGAGATAATTATAACTTAGCTTTCAATTGATCTTCCCCATCGACAGATCGAAACCTACCTAAAAGCGGTACTGCTCATTCCCTTCAAATCGGTGGCTTCCTAGCCCATTCATTACCTTCCTTTCCGTTAACTATTGAGTTGATTTCATCTCCTTGAACAAAGCAACCAACCTTTCTATAATGTAAAAGACTTACCCTTAAATGCATTTTAACCTCGAAAGCAAGGGACAAGCCAAGACTTGTCATTCGATCGAATGCAATAAGAAATGAATTGTAAAGGCCATCCATAATGAAATTGACATTCTTCTTTCATTTCATCAATAAATGAATAATGAATTGTTATGTGCGCGTCGTGTCCCCCCGACTTTGGTTGGAGCACTTCGCTTTCTTAGTAGCAGTTGTGTTATTCCTTATTTCAAGAAGCCCTGATTTGTCTTCTTTGGCCGAGTCACTTCTCTTCTCATTGTGTCGATGGTGCCCAACCTGCTATTCAATTACTTTCTCGACTGTCTCGGTCGTTGAAACCTCGATTCAATACCTACAATGAATTACGAGGCTAGCTTAGGTTCTGTTTTTGGCAAGTTAGGCTCTGCAAGTGTAGAGGAGAAAAGCATAATCCTAAGTATGGGAATACTCGAGACAAGTACCACTACCTCGCTTTCTTTACTCGTTCGTTAAGCTTTTAGCTTTGCTTCATCGACTTGATTGGTTATGCTATGCTTTTTGTCTACTATAGTATGCTAGAGCTTGCGGCCGAGCCTCCTCATTCTGCTATGCCCGATGGTCTAAAAAGCACGGTTCAACTGCGGTGTGTAATGTGATGTCGGAATTGCCCATTAAGGGTCGACTTCTTGCCAGCAAAGGCAAGAGAACCACTCTTGTGATGTAATTGATGATCAAGTGGACTCTTCTTCCTCTACTACCGAGACTAACTGACTTTCTTTAAGAGGGTGGTAGAGGCATTTTAAAGGATATCGGAGGAAAGAAATAGAACTAGAAGGAAATGGAAGAGCTCTTCCTTATTATATATATAAGAGGCACGATTCTCGCTTAAAAGAGAAAGGCTACATTCATATACCTAAATCGGTTTGACTTAATGCTTCAGACTTGGACTTTTCTCCCAAGCTTCCTTCTATGTTGATGAAGTGGATAGGCAGCAACAAAGAAGAAGAAGAATGGCTAGGGACATGGTAGTAGCGAGGCTACATCTTCGATCCGTCTTATTTTCTTACCAAGCTTCTTTCCCCGATGGAATCTTTCCTTTCGCCGCTCTCTCTTGATATTTCTCTTATAGAAAGATGATACACTTGAATTTGTTGTTTGTAAGAAAGAATCATCATCATCATCCGATTCAACTCTTCCTTTGATCGTAATAACGCAACACGTGATCTTTGGAGTAGCCACTTTTTGTACTGCTTCTTTGTCGTCATTGAGTCGGCTCTAACATTTGCATGATCTCTCTTTGTAACTCTAGCGGAAGATGCTCGCGTAATGATTGATTCACCACTAGTAGTTAGTTGGTAGGACAACCTCACCCGTGTGTAAGCTAAGAGAGGCATAATCCTCCTATACCGAAATGGACGTTGCAGATCTTGCTTCTTCGGATCTTTTTGACTCTCACCGTAGGTAGATGATTCGTATGTAGATGCGATTGCCTTCACGCCTTTGATCCGAGGCGAGGGATTAAGCAAGAACACCTCTTTCAGTCTTTGGAAAGTAAGCGGAATGGACGAGAGTAGCTAACAGGAATATGCCAGAGTAGACATCGATTTTAACCGAGGAAGAATTCATTAATAACGTAATTCAAGGGTTCGACGGTGAAAAAGTAGATTGATTGTCCAAATATATATAAACCGACAAAGTGCCTTCGAATCGAGCCTTCCCTAGCACATGCAAAGCAGAAGCTGCATTGATCGATGAATATCCCGATGAGAACTACACCAAGGCTTCGGTTGCCGATAGAGAAATAGCTAGCTTCATGAGGAGTCGTCAGATCTCTTCCGTTCTTTCTTAGGATTAATAAATGGCTGCAAATGGCTTTCTTTAAATCGAAAAGGAGAAATAATTCCAAGCCCATCGCTTCTTATGTAAATAGGAGTTCAGAGTTAGGATTCAAACTCGATTGCTATTGGGGCCTACGGCCTCAAAGCAAGGAAGGTGACTAGGAGAATAAAGGCGGCTTCACGCAAAGCAAGGAACACAAGGAAGAGGCACCCAAAGATTAGTCGTGTATATCTATCCCTTCTTTGGCTCTTTTTAGAATTCTTTCTCCCACACATTCATTTCAAAGAAGTTCGCCTCTAACTACCGCGACAACTAAGACCCTCGCTCTTCACACAATCGGCCTCATTTCCTTCTCGACAAAAGTACTCCAGATAAGGTGTTCCCCTTCTATATGTACTTTATATATATATCTGAAAAAGATGGCAATCTCTTCCTCTTTCGATTGGCAAAGAAGCGATAATAGTAAAAGCGATAAAAAAGCCCACATAACCCACCTCCGGACTCAAGGGAAGAAGTGCTCTCTATAGCCTTTATTTACTATGTGTTAAGAAAGTGTGGGCAAAAGGTGTAGCGCCCCCAAAATAGGTCCATTCCATCCAACCCATTCTCGAGTCGCCAAATACATGGGTCGAAATAACTATAACTTTATTAATACATTTGTCGTATGCAAAATACGACACAACATATATCTTGTGAGTTTAAATACAATTATTGTCTTCAGACAATATACATACCCAAATAAATCCTCATCACAATTATTTATACATTATTTTATAAAAATAGTGAGGACTACTAAATAACTCTCTCTATAACCATCATTCCATACCCAGGCTACGTACTTTCGCTACATTCTCGCCTCCCCGAGAAGAAAAATGGAACAAAAAGGAAAAGGTGAGCTCAACTAGCCCAAGTAAAGAATATTATGACTAAGATAATATACAACAAATTATCGTTAGTCTCCAATGAGGAAAAATCTAATAGAATACAATAGATAACCAGGTTTTAAATCAATCTTCGCAATGAAATAATAATTCATTAGAAGAGTTAAGTAGAGAATGCAAACTACTATCTTCTATATATGAATTTAAAAGTTCATCGTCGATATTTTATCCTCTGTAACATCAATCAATATATATCCGGAATCAAATATTCATCTTTGCACTCAAAGCCAAAGATATTCATCGATTGATCATGTTCATCTAAACACTGTTCATCTTTGCACTACGCCAAAGATATTAATCGATCGGTCGTATTCATCTCAACACATGTTCATCTTTGCACTACTGTGCCAAAGATATTCAATAATATCATCATTTAGGGGTGAGGATGATGAAAAATATTTTAAAGGAAACGAATCCAAAGTGAAACAAAAGAACAAATATTAAGGATTCAGTATTTTAAACAATCCAAGTTCAAAAAATACTTCATAAGTAATCGAGTGGAGTAAAATTCAAGAATGATCAAAACATGGATACAATCAAAGCTAGTATCCATAATAGATATTTTGGACAAAAGAAGAAATTTCATTTTTTAAAGGTGAATACCGCCAGTATTCGTGAATAGTTACAGATATCGTGAATAAGCCGTGGTATCGTAAATAGTAACTCTCAGACACCAAAAGATAGAAATTTCACACAAAAAAACATCTTCACGCTTCGTGAATAGTACTCGTGAATAAGAACTCATGAATAGTAACACGACATGAAAAAGTTCCAAATTTGATAAAAATTTCCAACCAATATTTCGGCGATAATGATATTGAAAAATAATATCATTTTCGAATAAAATAACATCCCTTACCTCGAAAGACAGTGCTTAGTTGAAAAAACAGGATATAAGCTATGACTTGAACTTGCAGAGTATAGCAATACTCAAAGTATACTCAAAATACTCACAAGAATACGCCGATAATATAGAGAGAAAACTTCGATTTCTACGGTGTGATTTTCAATTCTAACCCAAGACCCTATTTATAGGAAAATGCTAGAAACACCAAAGTAGAAAATTTATTAAATATTATTATATTTTTTCTAAAACTTCATACGCATGCTTTACCATCTGAACTCAGCCCCTATCACATGTTAAATGAGGGAAACAAAATGAAAAACACGTTTTTGTAAATAAAAATAATTAAAACTTTCAAAAATCAATTATTTCAGAACTTCGAAACTTCAATAATTCATAATAAATAGCTCTTTTATCAGAAAAATTCGAAACTCGCGATTTTCCATAGGAAATTCCATTATCTACAACTTTGCAGAAGGAAGTTTTTCCAAATTCCAAATGAAATTAAAGAAATCCACAAATGGACGCGATTTACTGTTTATAATCAAATTTCGATCAAGAAATGGGGTCCACCGACACACAAAATATGTGTTAAACATTTAATGCCACAAAAATACTCTTCATCCTCATATACTCATATATCCCACATTCATTATAAAATATCACCGTTAATATATTATTAAAATAATATATTTAAATGAATTATTTTATCGGAAAAAAATAAAATATTAATTTTCAACAATTGTCACATTAAAAATTTTCTCCATCTATATCCACATAAAATAATATTTTCCTCATCATATAAATCAATAATTAATTATTCACAAATAATATTCTGAGAATCACAAGATCTTTGGCAACTGTGTAGTTCCTGGAAGAGGGGCTTTCCAATAAGAATTTCTCCTTCTTGGCGCCAAGAAATTAGGTGACCAAACCTCTCCTTAGACAGTAACTTTCTAGACATTGCCAATAATGTTATCTAATAATATTATTCAGGATAATATGAATTATTGCTTCAATAATGGAAAATCACGTGTAATGACAATTTATGAAACAAAAGTAATATAAAATATCAATCGCAACAATTATTGAATCAATAAAATAAAATATCGAATAAAGTAATTATCGTAACCATTATTGAGTAGTGCCTTCTTCACGTAAGAATCAATAATTGGTGCAATACCGTATCTTCGCTCAACAACGCGATTAGTGTGTTTTAACCACCGGTATTCCAACAAGATTAACGATAACAACTACGCCTGTTATTTATAAACAACTTATATTTGTCGTTTTCTTCATCCAATCGCTTTCAAGTTATGGGGCCCATTAAAAGATCTACTTGTTGCATTTAATATTCCCCGACGAAGCATTTAATATTCCACGACCAAACGAATATTCCCCGACAATAATGAATATTTTATAACCACTTGCTTATTCAAATATTTGCGTATTTTACCCATAACTATCCATATTAATCAAATCAACCCTAACTATTTCAAAATAATAAATAGAGGAAAATAAATTTTATTTATTAATAATTTGGGGTCTTCTGAAAGGGATATAAGAAGAAGTGGAATCCGGTGGCGGGATGACACGAAAGCGGGATTCAATTACTTATGAAAGTGAAGGATGAAATCAAGAAATTGAATAGAGAGAGGACCCGAGTCTTTCGCCTTAGAAGTTCTTCTCTCTCCGCGATCCGGTCTTAGATTAAGCCCAATGATCAAACCATTGAGTGTGCCATTCGGTCGTGTAATTCCTTCCGCTTCTTTCCGGTAAGTGAGTAGGGCCGATCCCACACGATTAGCATAGATAAGACAAGTCGGGTAGGATTGGTGGGAGAAGGATTGGACATTTCCATTGATCACTCATCCAATCCGGGCCATGATCGTGCGAGGGGCCTAAAAGTAGACGTAACTATAGCTTAAGCTCGCTTAAATGCAATTTATCCTTAGGTAGAATACCTAGTGGAGAGGGTCCCTAATGTGAGACCCTTCGTCCATTCATTCAGGATCAAAAGCGGGCCTAATTGAATCATCTCATCGAGGATTGCATGTGAAAAGATCGGATCTTTGAAATCCCCAATCGTTCATTCATGAACCTAAAAACTCGCCGCTTCTCATGTAAAGTAGTGTTTCGCAAATTTGAAACGGAACTCTCGAATGGAGGAACAAGCGTAGGCCTTCTTTGAGTATAGCTTCAAGTAGCTCTAAGAAGTTTACGTCTTTATATCCGGTTCGACACTCGGCTTTCGAAGTTATTCCATTCCAAGGCGTGAAGCTTTTTCGTGGATAGGACAAGGTCCGCTCAACTAATTTTTAGCTACCGATTGGGGGATGCTTTCACCTTGAAGGTATTAACGGGCTTGAGCTGTGCCACGCATGCAAGAAAGGAAAGATTATTTATAGGCGATTGAAAGAGAAAGAGAAAGATTCGCTCTGGGGGTGACTATGGATAACCACACATCCAAATATGGGTAAGTCGAGAGCTTCTCTCTGCAGCAGACCTTCGATCTAGTGTTCACGCTTCGGTTCTACTCTACTAGACATCGGGGCCTGTAACACGCTTCTTTTTGTGTGGTATAGCTCGAACTTGATTGTCGACAAGAATCGTATTCCTTACGGTGGGGCGTAGTGTAAGGTGCCTGGTTTGCTTCCCATCGCCCATCCCGATGAGTCCATTACCTTTGATTGAAAGCAATCCGTCACCTTCATGGACCCTAGTTTTAAGCGGTAGCAATACCTCTTTCGGTCTTTGATGCAACAACACGAACGGACTAAAGTAATGAGAACGAGTGTCGGTCTTTGCTGCACTCGAAAAGGTGTAGGAATCTGTCACAATGTAGTTCCTCTTTTTGTCTTTATCTATCGAAGTGATCGGTCCATTCCAGTATTCCCGTTCTCTTATAAAGAATGGGTCTCTTCCTCGCCTCGTTGTCTCTATATCGATCTCTCTCAGGTATAGGCAAGGGCTCATCTCGTGAATGAATCCTTTACTTTATTCCTCTCCCGGAAGGTAAGGAACAAACCTTGAACAAGACTAAGAAAATTGTCCTTTCCTTACAAAAAGAAGTGACAACTACTGCAAGTAGAATAAAATCAAGACCGATGGGTGTGCAAAGGAAGCCCCAGCCCTCACGGGATTGGAGGGATTGTAAAGAGATGACCAAGGCGGATGGTTATTTTCTTTTTGTGGGCACATGGAAAAAGCATCAAGTTTAGTTGTTAAACTTTGGGCGATAGAAAGGCGATTAATCTTTGTTGAAGGTTATAAAATAAAAGATGGCATCCTTGAAACCGATTCTCGGAAGCTCTAAGTCCGATTATAAATCTGAGATTGAGGATCACCCGTGAAGAGTTATGCTTTATGCGGTACCAGATCAAACAACTCACGGTGACCCTGTTCACGACCTTTGCGAAGGCTACTTTTGTGCGAGACTTCACAGCCCAACAATGATAGACCTATCATACATTTGTAACTAACTACTGAAGGAATCGGATCGAGCGAACCGTCCTCTTTTGATCGATTTCTTTCTCTTGACACTTGAGGATCTTGATCGGCTAGGGCTCTATGTGTTCTTCCAACGATTCTAGAAAAAGGCGCCTATTTCCAATTCTTTTGCCCGAGAGCTTGTTTGTGGGGGCTCGTGTCCAGTATTTCTGTACTTGAATTACATCCAACCTTCCTCTATATGCTCTTCTCTTAATCCTTTATTCTTGTTTTCTAAGCGAGGGTTGGAAGCTACTCTAGTACATTCGTTGTCCTCTGGCGACCAATGCCAATTCCGCACTTAAAGTCGAATTTAGTGGTGGTTCTTACCCTTGCTGTAAGAGCTTTGAATTGCATGGGGTGAAGGGCCTTTCGCTTTCGGTCTTTAAAGCCCGGCTTTGCTCTTTCTTTATTTTGTTGAGTGGCGAAGCTTCGAAAAAGAGCTAAAAGGCGGAGAACCGCCAACTCCAACTCGAGTTGAATCTTCCGGGAAGAAGGTCGTTTCCTCCAGCCAAGGAGATGACTTCTTCCAATTGGTTTGGGTTTCTCTCTGCGCCATGCGAGAGCTCGATCTAAGTAGCTAAGGCAAGGCACGCTTTATCTTCGCAATCTTTATATTATGATGTTGGAGAGGTGGGGTTGGAGTTCATTTCCCTTTCCAGCCCAGAGGTGTTGGTTCGAGCCCAACTCGTGACCAAAGACGGAGAGGATGCCTCGACAAAAAAAGAGACCTTCGGCAAGACCGAACTAGAGCATGGTCTCTTGCTTGCATCTTCTCTTTCCTGTGAAATGGAAGATTTAGGCTCAAAAGAAGGATTTTTCCATTCATGCTACCGTTGGGTTCGACTCCTACCGAAATGTCATCTCTTTCTCTTTACGCCATGGAAGCCTATCTATTAACAAATATATGAAAGTCGTTATTTGCCCCAATTCAAGCGAGCAAAGACACTTCACTCTAAGGTGGATTGTCTTCGTTCATGAGACGAACAGTACTGAAGGGCAACCTTTCGGTGGTATAGAAGATCGATGTGCCATCTTTCTAACCACGTTCATTTGTTGTAGGATCAGTAGGGAAAGAAATCTACCTTAATAAAGGAAGAAATCTACTTTCTCAGAGCAAAAGTCAAGCGAAACTAAAACATTTCTTTTATTGATAGGGCAGATAGGAAGCAGGCACGCAAACCACGTTATAGGTTTGAAAGTTTGAATTCGGAAAGGTAGTCACGACCCTTGATGTAGGAGCAGTGTATGACGAATAAGGCTTAGCTACTACCTTGGTGGGTATAGTCTATCCTCCAACTACTACACCTAGGGAGTAATCAAACAAAGAAAGATTCTTCCTTCAATTAGCTTCTATCTTTCCTAACTCTACTTCTTCAAAGGTTTTATTTCCTTAATGAAAGGCGTAAGAAGAAAGACATTCATTACTTATAGTGCCTCTTCCCTGATCCTCCCCTTCATTGATTCAATTCTCTTTTCTTTTTCTACGTTTAAGTCATGTTCCACTCCTCGACGAACTTCTAAACCCTTTGTCCATCTCCGAGATCTCATTTTTGATCTTTTAAATTCTCCGGAATGAGCTCATTTGTTCGTTCTACCAAGGCGAAAGGCGCAGACGATGAGTCATCCGAAGGATTTATCATATTTGGTTCGACCCCCGAAGTGAGAAGAGCTTCACAACAAAGACAATGGCCAAGGCCAGACCTCCCTGAGCAAATTTAGCTTTAATAACAAAAAAAGATAGGCGCGAGCCCCCAGAAGGAAGCCAACCTTTGAAAGTAGGACCAGCAAATAGTAAATCCAACCCATCTTCAACCAAAGAATCTATAAAAGATAAAAAAGAAAGAATCAAGTCAGACATTCCCATTCTCGAGATTCAACGTTATTCCTCAAAAATGAGAAAGAAATCTGATCTAACGAAGAAACTGAGTACCGGATAAGAACAACGCCTTTCCTCAAAGCTGGACTACCTGAGACCCCTACCTCTACGGAGGGTATGGCCTTAGATAAAGAACTGAACTCATCAATCGGATCGATTCAGAGCCTTCTATTTGAAGGATTTGCATTAGACTTCTTTGGTCTTCTGCGTCGATGTCTTCTATTCTTGGCTTGGCCGAAATGAAAAGAATACCGATAACTGTGATAGAAAACTTCTACGCTAGCTTTCTCTTTCTTTTGAAAAGGAAGATCTTATAAGGCAAGGTAACTATCAGATTGGCTCACGACTTGAGCACTACAAATGAAAAGGATACTGTTGAAAGAAAGGAACTAACAGATTCTTTGGCGAAACACTCCGTTAAGGAATCTTAGTCAATCAGAGATAGAGATTCGGAAGAAAGGGAAGAAAAAGAATCCACAGAGTCGACTGATGCCTCTATACTATTGAGAGAATGATCAGATTGAACTCTTTTCAAGACCTGCGGGCCTTACTTACTCGAGCTTCTCTCCTCCTCGGGATGCTGTGGATCTTTGCTTCCCTCGCTATCTCCACTCAGTCAAATGCATCCGCCTCTGTCTCTATCTCCACTGCTGGATTGAAAGAAGAGATTGCAGAGTGAAGTAAAAGGTAGCCGGCTGCTACTAATAAGAACCTAACAGAAGATCCAGATGGATCTACTACTTTATATACTTTTCGATCAACTGCTATTGGTGCTTGCTCTGGTGCTAATCATCTATCATGATTAAGATCGGCTAGTGGAAGAATGGGCGAAAGCCCGATAAAAAAAAGGTCGTATTGATGACCCATTTTCTATATGTCAACTCTAGTACGAGAATGTTTAGTCATTCAGATAGTGACTGACCTTTTTTTAGCTATGATCCAAGGCCTCGAAAAAATCGACCGAGAAAAAAGCCTTTGTCTCCTTCGTTAGAGGAAAGGAAGGAGAATGCTAAGACATATTTTTGAGAAGAAGAGCTCTAGTTGCTCGTCAGTCTTTCTTTTGTTCCTAAATGTGGGTGCTAAACCAGATTCCCCATGCTATATGCGGCGGCAATGCAATCTAAACTTCAAGCGAGCAGAGGAAACTAGATGTTGAGGTGTGAAAGCCTTCTATTGAGAGCAGAATCTAATTAATAGAATTGTGGCTTCTTGTTCACTCTCTCACTATCTGAACTTTAAGGTTTGTGTTCCGCGAACTCAATAACCACTAAATGAAACTATAGCGGATGTAGTTGAATTGGGACCAAGACAAAGAAAGTGCTTTTATCGAGGAGTCATGGATTTGCTTGGAATTCTGGATCGAAGAATAAAAAAGATCAAAATATAGTACAGCCAAATCGAGATGAATGGAAGATGCCTATTGCGGGTATGGTCTCTGCTTCCTCACATTGAATGATTACATGGTGTTAAGCAATTGAGATCGACCTTTCTCATGCAATTGAATGCTCCAAGCGATCAGTCCATGACTTTCCTTTGTTGGCTCCTACTCTACCAGACGGTGACCGGCTCAATAGAGCACCTTTGGGCGCTGGCTTTTCGAAACCAAGTTAGGGAATCAGTGACCAACAGCTTGAGAAAGCATTCAAAAAAGTTGCATCTCTTACTCTTATGATAAACACTGAATTTGATTAGCCCCTGCAGGAATTGAACCTACAAACAAGGCTTTTTCCGTCATCCTCATTCGAAGCATAAAATTGTGCTAAGCCGTGCATTCGCCAAAGAACCTACTAGATAGCCCTGCTCTCTTTCTATCTTGAAGAACACTGGGCAAATGAGAGTGCCCTTTCTCGTTCATTCAGTCGACTATCGCCTTTCGTAAAAGAGTTGAGTTGCGCTGAGATATTTACGATTTCGCGAGCTCACCTAACGTCCTGAATAAGTAAGTTCGAGGGGTGGCACTCGATTGACTGTCGAGACTTTTTGTCAAAAGACAAAGTTTTTAGATCTTGTACCGTAGTACAATTGAAGACTAAGCCAATCTAGACAAAGACAAGTAGAATCAAGTTTCAACTGGGCTAGCCTGCATCCTAGCTACCCTCTCTCTTATTATACGATACCACTGGGAATTAGATGCTTCCTCAACACTTCTTCGAGAACAGCCAATGAGTGCACAAGAGCTGATAGGCCAAGAGTTGATTCAATTGCAGCGCTTACTATAATAAGAACACCGGTTACGAGAAGAGATGCAGCGGCTATGATCTGATCTGTCTTATCTTATGATATTGCATCTGCCTTCGATTTTTCAATTGATAGTTAGCCGGTAATGCATCTACAGAGCTCCTTCTGGAAGAACTTCCTATTCAAATGAAATCTCGGACATTAAGTCAGTGAAGTTAATTTCTTTCTGGCTAGGCTAAGCCTTTCCTTCGCCTTCCCCTACTTTCCGTTCAGTTCTTCTGGTTCGGCATTGATTTGAAAATTCATATCAGATCATCTATCCAAGAGGAAGATTCTTTCACGACGCATTCAATTGCAAAGAGAGCACCGGAGAATTTCACTCTAAGACGAGTGAATGCATTGAGGTGCGAAAGCCTTCTATTGCACCAAGAGCTTATTCTCATACTCCCACACCGCTTACTAGTTTACCGAATACGAGAACTCTTGCACCGGGAATTCAACTCACTGCTAATTCCAGGGATGTGAATATTCCCACTTCTTTCTCTTCCTCAAGAACGGCAAGAGTAAGACCGGAAACTTCTATAAGACCAGCAGCACCGGTTACGTGCAACGGTAATTCCCAAAAAGCAAGAGCTGATATGGCAAGAGCGTCTGATTGAAGAGCGGAATGGCAAACAACGGATATTCTTACAACACCGGGTAAACATTCCGTTAGCTTTTACCTATTTGAAAGGCCTGACAACACTCGATCTAAAAGAAAGCGGAAAACCTTCGTTGCCCTACTCGCATGGGCACAACAACACCGGGGTCGAAGTCCACCATTCCCCAATCAGTTTAACATTTGGTTACTCAGGAAAGAGAAAAAAACTGTAGAAGGATATCCCAGAGGAGCAAAGGACTCTCGTTCGTTCCGTGATACCATTTTCAATATCATATCAATAGCGCCCGAGGGCTTGAGATCCTTCCTCGTTAAAACATAGGTTACTAGCAATCGAGAGCTAGGACTTCTTTGAATTTGAAGTCGAATTCGAGTTCTCAACTGTGAAACCCAATCAATCTGTGTACTCATAATCAGATCACACCAATCAAGGTAGATCTCTCCCCGAAGTCGCCTTTTATCTGTCTTTCTGATCCAATTGTCTTATCTGAAAAGAATGGAAAAGAAGGCTGACCGATCCCTGTTTACCAAACCAAGTAGGTCTTGAGCAGAAGCATCCGATGATAAGATCTCAGTCTATCGATTCTATGGCCAGTTCCATCTATAAGAATCTCGAGTTTAAAGCATTTCACTCGGTATGGTTCTAAAAGAGAGTAGATATAGTCCCGTCAAACAACATAGGGCTAGAAAGAAAGAACCGAGACATCATACTAGCCTGAATGCAGCCATACTGGAATAGAAAGATTTACTATATGGGGAGATCACCCTGCGTCTTCTTCTTCGATCTCGAAAAAGCCTTTTTTTTTGAATCCCTCCTCCTTAAGTTAAGAGCCCTTAACGCATTCCATAACTGAATGAGCTTCCCCAGAGTTAAAGTCCGTGGACTACAACGCTCAGTTTTGAGCCTCAACCGGCACAGCAGGTCACGTTTCCATGTGAAGTCCGTGTTTTAAAAGTACTACTCCGCGGGGATAACTCTTGCTCACAGGTTGGCTAATCCTCAGTTGCTTTCCTTGCCTCAGGTCTAGTTCCGATGGAAGCCCTGTTAAGTAGAATATCCGTATAAAGAAGAAAGTACAGACTAGGTTTGTTAGGGCAGGAAGAGAAAAGAAAGAAGAAAGAGTCCTATGCTCCTCCTTGCTCTCTATCCTAAGCTCTTTTGATAGACTCCACTGGCAGCTTTGCATGCATGAAAGGTGGTCGTCTTTACGATCGTTCTAGCTAAAGGTTGTTGGGTGAATTCTTTGCAACACCTTATCCCTCGCCTATATGTAGAGCGGTAATTTTGGTACAATTGCTCTCGCGTTTGAATTCTGCGTTGAATGGACACCAACGACACTCTTGACCCCTCGCTTAAATTGAAGCGGTAATCTCGGTACAATCGGCGATTGATGCGGTGAAGACGCCCACACACAACTATGAATTGTTGTATGATAAGTCAAATTGAATCTCGAAAAGAAATAACTAAGAAAAATACTTAGAAATTCTTGAAAAGAACCAAAAGTAGAGAATAACCTCAAAAATATATTGAATAATGAATAATGTATATTGTATTTGATTACATTAACTTAGACCTCTATTTATACTACTCAAAACAATCCAAATCCTAATAACAATAGGAACAAATTATTCTAATCCTAATAGGAATTACAAACCATAACCCTAATTTCTAAGTAGAAATCAATTTGGAAAGAAATTCCTATTTCTATAAAACAATAGAAACCTTATTTAGAATGTAAATCTAAAGCTGGAAAGAAATCCTAATTATAATAGAATTTGATAAGTATCTCGGAAAATAAATCCCTAAAAATTAGGCCAATAGAATATGCCTAATATTTTAGGAAACAAAATCTTTTCCTAAAATCCCAAAATCCTTCGCCACGTTAGGAACTTTTCCAGCTTGAAACTTGCTTTTTTCTTTGCATGTAATCGATTATGTAAAGTTATAAAGACCCACATAATACTAGCTACATGTGAATAACTAACGATCGAGGATTAAATTGACGAGGACCACAACAAAGCGGCCTTGAAAACAAGGCGAGGACACAACAAATGACGCCTTGAAAAGGAAGACCCATGTAATTCATCTAACATGTCATCTAAAGCGAGGAATGGGATGTCGATATTTTACCAGAATGTAATGTTATTTACCGTCGACAATCGATGCACATCCTCCATTTTCCATCCTTTTTTAAGACTAGGATCACCGGAGCGCATTACGTGGGCTCATACTTTCTCTCATGAATCCTTTCTCCATCAATTTCGTCGATTTGCCTCAGTAACTCCTTCGTTTCCTCGGGATTACTCGATAAAATTTGGGACGGTTTGGAATCGTCATGAAACCAATCATAATGCCAAAACTCAACTCGCAAATGACATATATAAGCAACAAAAACTCCAACTCCTGCTAAGAACATAACAACGCCCGACTTCTCTCCGAATTGACAATTTGTAGACCGAGTTAATCCCAAAACACTAATTATATATATAAACTAATCTACTATCTACTAAAATAATCATGAATGCAAAGTAAGAAAGAATATGAAAAGTCTTATATCCTCACGGATCAAAAATCGTCACCATGAAAACTCTTCGTGTGGTAGATTCTCCCGGTGGCGAATTCACGGATCAAAATTGATATAATGATCTCAATCCTTCGCAGAAACACATTCGTCAATGCACTGGATTAAATATCAATACTTGAAATTTGTCATATTTCTCACATGAAACTCTCTTTAATTCTGGATTAAAACACAAAAGCGTAACAAATCAATAAGTTCCTTTTGTCTAATCACAAAGAAATTAAATAAACTAAAATCATATGCATAGTATACTAAAACAATATTCAAAACACTTCCCTGTAGATGTCTTATGCATTGAACGGGATGAACTGCAGGATCCATGCTTCCCTCGATGAATATGATCCTATCACGAATCGCAAAATACAACCAACCTCCCTCATTCCATTGACATTAATACTGATAAAGAACAAATAATGTTATCGATGGAGTAAAAAGGTCACAATCATAAGTTGAAAATTGATAGCATATCGACGATGATCACAAACAAACTCTACACATGCTAAAGAATTTTCCAAAATGTTGACAAAAATCGGAATATCATCAAAAGAGAGAATAACAAATTTTCCCATGAAAAATGCAAAATATAATTCAACAATTCCATGGAAGTATCTGCAATGCCTTAGCTAATCCAAGTGAACTAACTACTGAGATGCAAATAACTCATCTCTCAACCCATCTTGATGATAAACATTTCTTGAATCAGAACCATATGATAACAAATCATGCAATGAAGATTGCTCCAACAAAACAACATGATTACTACCATTGTTAACTAACGACAATTCATGTAAAGATTGACTAGCATGAAACCCTAAGTCGATATTTGGATAACAAAACCTAGAATTAATTTCATGCAAGTAAACACATCGAAAAGCGAGAATATATATCATGATCATAAACTAACTCAACATAAATCAAATATCCTCCATAGTTTATGATAAAAATGATTCTACCATCAAAATAGCTAACAACAAATTTTCCGATAGAAGCATGCAAAACATGTTTTAAATAACTCATGAAAAACTTAGATGCATTAGTTAATCTAATGAAATAACTAACCACCTATATAACTCACATGCTAAAACAATTTTCCATTTATCACAATCTCTCGTGCTAAATTGATTAGGCATTGTATCATTATCACATGTAGATAAAACACAAGTACTATGCAATTTATCAAGCATATTATCCAAATAAGAAAAAGAATAACGATATTTGTTTACCGATTCAAAATCGACGAACAAACTCGTTGTCCCATCCCGCTTAGATACTATGATCTCATAATCAACACATGAACTCATGTCTTCTCTCACGATACCCACTTTCACCAACTCTCCAACCGCCTTGGTAACCGTGCGTCTCCTCGGGAATACTATCAATTTGATCGATGCGGAATGATAGTGACGGGTATTTCATCAACAACACGCATGAGAGACAAAACAAAACTAGACAAAGAAGAATCATTAGTGTTAGTATTCAAAAGCTACGTCTTATGCGAATGTACGATCATTGGCTTTTCAAAATATAACTCACTTTTCAACTCACTATCTTTTTTCATAGTCACATATTTCTTCTCTCTCTTCTTTATGCTCACCCTCTCGTTTGTTTTTCTCTCGTTTATCAAGGTCACTCTTTTCATTATCTTTTTTCTCAATCTCTCTTTTCTTTTCATTCTCACTCTTTTAATTTTTTCTTTTACATTATCAATCTTTTGAACAATTTCTTTTTGTCGATCTTTTCCACATGTATTTTCTTTTACAAACTCATCTTCTTGATTACTTTCTTTCGGATGTTCACCATCTTGCTTTAGATCATGGATTTCATCTTGAACACTCGAACCCGATAACTCTCCTTGATCGCATATTCTATAATTTCTTCCACCTCCTTAAAGCTCTCATTGATGTCTTCTCTTAAGTTCTTGGATGCCTTAAGAGTGTCTTGGGGTTGTCTCCAATGTGAATCCTCTTTGTTTACATGTATGTGAACCCTCATATCATCTTCTAATGTAGATCGCCTTGAAGGTTGCTCTACATATTTTTTAGATGTATACTCATCCCTCCTATCACACTGTACTCGAGCAAACCGCTTTCTCATTGCTGTTTTTAATTCTGCCCATGTCTCGAACGGACGTTCCCCATGTTTTTGTTTGCTAAGTTACCACCATATAATTGTATGATCGGAGAACTCTTGAACTGCCCGTCTGACCTTCCTCCTCTCAGAGTAATCATGTGATCAATTCTCGCTCCATTTTTCTCTCCCATCTCAGATATGCCTCTGTATCAATATTGCCTTGGAAAGTATTCCTTCGAGACCCATAAGAACTTTCATAATTGTAGCCATACATGTTTGCTGTAAAACAAAGGTTAGTAGATAAAAATTTTTCTTACACACTCCCTTACGTGTTTCGCTCAAATAATGATGAATCACTCGTGTATCGCTCAAATTTGGCTTTTACCCTCTAATAATCTTACACTCTTTCCTTTTACCTCTAATATTCTCTCTAATAGGTTCTTCTTGAATTCCCTAGCAAAATTCTTGGTTTTACTAATCAATTCGAAATTACTTGTCACGAAACAAAAATATAGATGGTGTAGTTATCAGAATACCACAAAATCACCGATCGATTGTCTTGTACTCCTCTTGTAGGCTTCAGACTCGTAAATTGTAGCTCCGTTTCAGAATTGATGATGATGGAACGGTATGAACTCTTGGTTGGAATTTGATGATTTGATGGTGTGTCTTACAAATTGGGTTAGCCTGATAGAATATGAATTTTTTTTTCTTTTTCTTTTTTTTTTTTTTGCTTTTTTTTTTTTTTTTTTTGCAATATATATTTCTACCAAAAATTAAAGATAAGTAACTTGCTAGAAAGGCTTAGCTTTGATACCAAATGATAGACTCCATGGCACGCTTGCGTGAGGTGGTCGTCGCCCCGATCGTTTCTTGCGGTTGTTGGGTGAATTGCTTGCAACACCTTATCCCCTCGCTTATATGTAGCGGTAATTTTGGTACAATTGCTCGCGTTGAGATTCTGCGTTGAATGGACACCAACGACACCTTGACCCTCGCTTAAATTGAAGCGGTAATCTCGGACAATCGACGATTGATGCGGTAGAAAGACGCCCACACAACTACTGAATTGTTGTATGATAAGTCAATTGAATCTCAAAGAAATAACTAAGAAAAATACTTAGAAATTCTTCAAAGAACCAAAAGTAGAGAATAACCTCAAAATATATTGAATAATGAATAATGTATATTGTATTTGATTACATTAACTTAGACCTCTATTTATACTACTCAAAACAATCCAAATCCTAATAACAATAGGAACAAATTATTCTAATCTTAATAGGAATTACAAACCATAACCCTAATTTCTAAGTAGAAATCAATTTGGAAAAGAAATTCCTATTTCTATAAAACAATAGAAACCTTATTTAGAATGTAAATCTAAAGCTGGAAAGAAATCCTAATTATAATAGAATTTGATAAGTATCACGGAAAATAAATCCCAAAAATTAGGCGATAGAATATGCCTAATATTTTAGGAAACAAAATCTTTTTCCTAAAATCCCAAAATCCTTGCCACGTTAGGATCTTTTTTGCGCGTGAAACTTGCTTCTTTCTTTGCATGTAATCGATTATGTAAAGTTATAAAGACCCACATAATACTAGCTACATGTGAATAACTTCACGATCGAGGATTAAATTAGCGAGGACACAACAAAGCGGACTTAAAACAAGGCGAGGACACAACAATCGACCTTGAAGAAAGGAAGACCCATGTAATTCATCTAACATGTCATCTAAACGAGGAATGGGATGTCGATATTTTACCGTAATGTTATTTCTGGCGCTCAACAATCGATGCACATCCTCCATTTTCCATCCTTTTTTAAGACTAGGATCACCTAAGCGCATATGGGCTCATACTTTCTCTCACGAATCCTTTCTCCATCATTTCGTTAACTTGCCTTTGTAACTCCTTCGTTTCCTCGGGATTACTCCGATAAAATTTGGGCCGGTTTGGAATCGAATCGCTCGCACCGAACAAAATCAATTTGATGCTCAATTCCCGAATAGGTGGTAGTCCGTGAGAAGCTCCTCGGGAAATACATCTTTGAATTCTGTAAGAGATGAAACAACACTAGCAAAGAATCATTAGCGTTAGTAGTCAAAAGCCTCTTTATACCGAAGTAAAATCATAGTCGCATTTTAGAAGAACATGAGACATTAATTTGGGTCAATTTAATACAAGCAAAACAAGACGAGGACACAAATAAACCGACGAAGAAAAGAAGACCCTTACGGTGAGGACGAGTGGTGCGGCGGAAGATCGTGAATCTAATTTTCGACATCAAAGACACGGAGGTGCTAGGGAAAGAAGTCGGAGACGAGAGAAGATGGCAATTTGGATAGCATAAAATGAAGATTCCGAATTTTCCAAGGCACGGGTGATCCCGAGGCTTATTTAGATTGGGTAACCAAGATGGAGCGAATCTTTGGATATCACAACTATTCGGACCTCAAGAAAGTCAAAATGGCCATTACGGAATTTTTGGATATGCATTGATATGGTGGGATCGGTTGATGACTAATCGGAGAAAGGTGTAATGACGTGCCGATTACAACTTAGGCGGAGATGAAAGCGATAATGAAAAAGGGTTTGTACCAACATCTATCAACGAGAGATCATTCGTAATTTACAAACTCTTAAGCAGGGGAAGTCTGAGTGTGGATGAATATTACGAGGAGATGGAGATGTTGAAGGATCGAAAGCTAACTTGATTGAGGACAATGAAACATCGATGGCTAGGTTCTCGGTAGGATTGAAGCGGGAGATTGCGAGACTTGGTTGAGCGACAACATTATTTAGAGTTGGAGGGCTGGTCCATATGGCTACTAAGATAGAGAAACAAACTCAAAAGTAGTAGGACAACGAGGACAATCTAATGCTAGTTCATCATGGAGACCCAATTTGGCAAAGCGAGAGGAAAAAACGGTGCGTTCAAGCCAAAGGTGGAACCAAGCAAGGATCAATTGCCGAGAAACTCGAAGGTAAAACCGAACAACCTTCTTTTTGGTCGTAATCGAGATATTCAGATATATTGGTGCCGAGATGCCGGGGATAAAGTACTAGTTCGCTTAGTCAATCTTTTGCCTACATCTCTAGCTGCACAAGGCCAGATATGTGAATACTTGACAATAGATGAAAGAGTGCAGTACAAGGTAGGCGGTCTTTTTGCTGCTTTGCTTGGTTTATAAGCTCGCTCGTAAGGCGAGGATAAGCAGTTCTATCGGAGTCTCGATTCGCGTCAATCTGTACATGCTGGCCGGGCTAAATATGCAAGCATTTGAGCATTTGAGTGACTAAAACCTCCATTTAGGGACCGAGGGCTGTGAAAATATGCTGGGAATGAGGTAAGGACCTCTTCTCTCTGACGTAGCCAAAGTGAGAACCATTCGACCGAGGTCGAGATCTAAGCCGGTCCATAGCACAGGT